>DF236966.1:371763-400242 GCA_000708835.1 Klebsormidium nitens | reverse complement strand
TTTATACCGGGCTCGTGTGTGTGTGCACACGGACTGGAGAAAGGGAAAGTGCAGGCGGCCAGAGAAGCGGCCATGCTGAACAGTACAGAGAAGGGCGCAATGCTGCCAGCAACTAATAATAATATGTGCCACTGCTGGCCTCAGCCGTAGAATTTGCAGCTGACCAGAATGGCGGTAGGAGTTGCAATACTGCGCCAAGGAGGAGTCGAAGGAGGTGCTAAGAAGATGGTCTTTCCTCCAGATCAATCTGCCGTATATAATCCTGGAACCCATTCCGTTGAGAGCATTCTAAAAGTGCATTCGCCCTTGGACAATTCACAAACTCAACATTCCAGCTTCCGCTGTCACGAGTCAGCTCAATCAAGCCTCTCACCCGCTTCCCAGTCAGCAAGATGGCTCCCACTAGCATCCTCATCATCGGCGCCACTGGCTACATTGGGCGCCACATTGCCCTGGCAGCCGCAGCGGCGCCTGAAGCTGCAGCATATGCCCTCATCAGCAAGGCGACAGCTGGCAAGCCGGAGAGGAAGGAGGTGCTGGACCAGCTGCGCAGCGCGGGCGTCCAGTTTCTGGAGGTGAGATGAGGGGTCCGTCTCAAGCCAAGTGAGCTCAACATTGTTGCAGCATTGCTTGTATATCGCTGGGAGGCGCTGCTTTTCGCTCCCTTTTCGGCAGCCACAATCTGCAATAAGAAGGAATTGACTATGGTGGTGGTGCACAGTTTTTGAGCTTGGAAGCCTGCTGCTTGCAGCTGAACCGGCATGAGGCGATCTCCTTTCGGTCCAGATTGTGGACTTGAATAGGTGATGGCTGTATAATACTTCGAGCCAAGCTGAACTATGTGGTTATTGCGGACTGGCGGTTTTGATCTAAGTTGCAAGTCAGTCTGCCGCTGGGCTTCCAAAAGGTGGTGCCAACCTGGTGCATACACTTCAGCAGATTAGATGATGGAAAAGGGGTTGCGCTTACACTGAGCTTGGTCCTTGCACATATGCAAATTTTCCAGCCAGTTACAGGGTGCAGCTGGTTGAATTCTGAGTGAAGCAGAGTGAGAGATTTATCTTTGAAACCACCAGTGAAGCGTAGTACTGAGCCTTGAGCCCCCATTTGCTTCCAGGGAGACCTGTACGACCACGCCAGCCTAGTTGCGGCGCTGAAGCAGGTGTCAGTGGTCATCTCCACTGTCGGCTTTGCCCAGCTGGCGGACCAGACCAAGATCATTGACGCCGCCAAGGAGGCCGGAACCATCACACGTATCCTGCCGTCCGAATTTGGCCTTGACCCCAGGTAATCTGCGACATTAAGCGCTCAAAGCTTCTGGTCGTAGAAGGATGCCTAGATGTATCTTGTGGGAATTCTGTAGCCTCCTCCCAGTGCTCCAGACGCACAGACCTGCAGGATACCTGTCCTGGCTTTTCTGATTCACTATCGAGCTGCCCCCTTCGTCGTCCATCCTTTTGCCTGAACTTGAGCTCCTGTGGCGGCCAACTTTGAAAATATGTACTTACAGAGTGAGAATAAGTGCAACTCTGAAGCACAGTTGAGCAAAGATTCCTTGCCGCTTGTTCGTCTGACGCTGACGTCTCCACCCAATCTGCAGTGAGAAGACCATCCAGGCTTTCGGGGAGCTGGCTACGCTGTGGAACGTCAAGAAGGCGGTGCTCCCCGCGCTGCGCGCCTCAGGCATCCCGTACACAATCGTCTGGGCCAACGCTTTTGCGGGCTACGCCCTGCCAGGTCTCGGCGCGCTGGGCCCCCCTGTTGAGAACGAAGTCACGGTCTTCGGCTCTGGGGACGTTAAGGGTGAGCATCTCCTGGCGCTCTTTTTACCCGTTGTGAAAGGGTCAGAATGGTACTGAGCTCCAGTGACCATGTCAAAGCCTTACTCGGGTGCATTGATACACTTGTGCTGTCCAATGTCCATCGTACAAAGTTTTCGGGTGCTCCGTTTGCTGTCTGCATAAGGCCGTAGTGTCGCCTGCATGTTTCCTCCATGACAAACTCCTGGTCGGGCTTTGAAGTCCGAACTGATTGTAGCACAAATCCTCCAGAGAGGAGAGAATGACGCTTTCTTCCAAACTCTGTCCATAACCGTGTCTTTGATGCCTGGATCGCTGGCCGAATGCTGGCTAAACCCCGACCAAAGGCCTCTGTCCAGACAAGAGTCAAATCTGTTGTTTGCTTGATGCAGCCGTAGGTTTGACGACCTGACCAAACCCATGAGCGGTGACGTCCTTATACAGCCGTAGACTCATGTCAGCCGATCTCATCCTGGTAGCCTTGCTGCAAGCGTAACCTAGTTTGACCAAACTCTAAACCCTGTATTGCTTTCTATGGAACGTAGGTATTTCACCTAGCCAAACCCTTAACCCAGTGCTAACCTGCACGCAGGCATTCTCAACAACGAGGGCGACATTGGGACGTACGCAATCAAAGCGGCGCTCGACCCGCGCACCGTCAACAAGACGGTCCACGTGGAGCCCCCGCAGAACGTCGTCACTCAGAACGAGCTGATCGCGCTCGCGGAGAAGGCCCGCGGAAAGACGTACGCGCGCAAGACCGTGTCGGCCGAAGAGCTTTTCGAGCAGTACAAGAGTGAGCGGCGGAAACGACGTATCGACTCATACCAACTTTCAGAACAGCTCGGATGAGATCCCCAACTTGAGTAGCAAGACTAATATCCTTATTGGCTAAGAAGGGGGAACAGGCCGTGCTGCACTTGTGCATCTGAGAGCGTTCCAGTGCTTCGAGAATTGTTGCGGAAGCGAGTTGGGTATAGACAGGTAGCATAGGAATGCAGAGGAGTTCATGCAGTGCTTCGCCGAAGCAGGCAGCTGTTGCTGTCTACACTACGCTTTTGCGAAGTGACAACCTGCCCGTATGCTCTTGTCGCCTGTGAAGAGACGTTCTCTCACTCTCGCAAAACGAGAGAAGATCTGTTCAAGGTGATTGTCGGCGCGAAGCAGAAGATCGAATGCAGAGCGGGAAGAACCCCGAAAACTCAATTTCAATTGCCTTTGCTTGGCAGCTTTCGACCCATCCATCAGGTTCCTGCCCTACCTGCACTACGCCATCTGGATCAGCGGTGACTCGCTCCAGCCACTGCCCGAAGGCCACGTGTCATCCGTCGACCTCTACCCGGACGTGGAGTATAAGACGCTTGCTCAGCTTCTCTAGGAAAAGTTCAGCTTTGATGGTGCTAGATAACGCCTTGGATAGCATTGCTGTAAATAGGATACAGAGGATAGGAAAGGATACTCTAGGCTGTAGTTGATTTAAATCAACGTCAGGCTGTCACTACGGCAGATTGATTGAACTAACTTCCTTCCCAATGGTATCCTCTGTATCGGGCCTGGTACCTGCCTGCCAAAGAAGCGGTCCCTCAAGTGATCGACAAGATTTTGGGCCCATTTTGGGTTTCGCATTGCTGGGACATGTGGCATACGATGCATGCCAAGCAGGCGCGTTATACTAACACGACGGTTCATGTTTCTATACGCGTGCGCATGTACGAGGTACTAGGACGGATCCAAGGTCCGATGGCAACAAGTTGATGTCACTCACGGACCGTCATACTGCACGTGCAGGCTTAAAATCTCATCAAGAGGCATAGATCTGAAATTGCAGAAGGAAAGTTTTCAATCATCACTAGTCATGCACGGTTTCGCTTGGCAAGACTGAGAACGTATCAGAGCCTGTTGAGACTATTGGCCGACGCAACATCTGGTTCTCATGACCGCGACCTCTTACCTGAATATCCATCTCAACTCTTCCGTTGCTATAAAGTTAAAGGCTTACTAGCTATTGTAATCTTATCCTACATGTAACAGACTCGACTAAGGTTCCTGCAAGCCCACGCAATCGACCTGATCTTATAACACAATTTGTTTCTAAGCTCTCCATATGGACCTACAATTGAATCACAGCAGCCCTTAATGGCTGAGTCCCAGCACGATCGACTTGTCTTGCAATGCGGATCCTGGAACCCACGAGCGAGTCAAATGCAACTAAGTTGGTTTCTGAAATTGTTGCATTAAGCCTCGAATTGATTCAGAAATTAAAAACCAGGTTGTCTTAGAAGGTACCAACATTAACTTAGGCTGTACACGTGTCCAGGACCGCGACAGGGTACAGCCGCAATGTCTTCAGATTTGATATTGCAATATTCAAAGCTGAACCTATTCCTAAAGAAGCTGAGCAATTGACTTGTACTCCACATCCGGGTACAGGTCGACGGATGACACGTGGCCCTCAGGCAGTGGATGGTGAAACGAGTCACCGCCAATCCAGATGGCGTAGTTGAGGTAGGGCAAGAACTTGATAGACGGGTCGAAAGCTGCCAAGAAGGAAAATCTCCTTTGAGTTTCGGGTTGTTGCTGCTTTGCTTCAGTTGTCTGCTCGAGCCACAAGCCGCACTGAAAGTATCTGAAATAATATAATATAAGTTTGAGCGAGCGAGATACGCGCCTATATAAGCAACAACAGGTTATACGGTTGCGGCAAACATTCACTTCGCAAAGCGTTGTGCGAACAGCGAAAGGTGCCGGCTTCGGCGAAGTATTGCATGCTACGTTCCAACCCAATGCGCTTCTGCAATGTCTGTCGAAGCACTCGTTCTCGAAGCCACAAATGCAGCATGGCCCGTCCCTGGTCTTGGCAATAACGGTTTCAGTCCTGCTTGATTACTTTGGAACTTCATCCGAGTCATTCCGAAAGTTGGTAAGACTGGCAGTGTCAGTTCCAATACTCACTTTGATATTGCTGAATAAGCTCCTCGGCAGACACGGTTCGACGCTTGTACGTCTTTCCCCGGACCTTCTCCGCAAGTGCAATCAGCTCGTTTTGGGTGACGACATTCTGCGGGGGCTCCAAGTGAACCGTCTTGTTGGCGGCGCGAGGGTCGAGCGCCGCTTTGATCGCGTACGTCCCGATGTTCCCCTCGTCGACAATCACGCCTATGCGGCGGTTAGCACGGGTTTTGAGGGTTTCGCTAGGAGACAATCGGGGTTGGATGGAGCAACTCCGAATTCTGATTGAAATGCGTCAAGCTTGCAGGAAGTACTAAGCGCAAATGGTGTCTGCAGATCGGAAGAAGCTCTCCTGCCAGATCAAAGACTTTCCACCTCCTAAAATCACACGCCAAAGCTTGGAACGCCCAACACATAGGGCGACTGCGGCTTAGAGACCAGAACTTTATCCAAACGACGATACGGCAAGATGCCAAACAGCATCTAAACTGTTGCGGTTGGTAAGGAGATTGTTTGACAGCAAGAATATCCCAATGCTCAAGTGAGGCTTGGGCTTTATACGCATCACAATATGGTTCCGTTCCGACCTTCATACGATAGTCTGTAGCAGCGACGAGAGATGCGCACCCTTCACGTCCCCTGAGCCAAAGACCGTGACTTCGTCCGCAACGGGAGGTCCTAGTGCGCCAAGACCCGGCAGAGAGTAGCCGGCAAAACAGTTGGACCAAACAACTGTGTAAGGGATGCCTGACTCGATCAGTGCGGGAAGCACTGTCTTCTTGATCGCCCAGATCGGAGCAAGGTCCCCAAATGCCTCGATTGTCTTCTCACTGCATATGCGACAAGAATGCAGGATCAGTGGGGAGCACACAGCAGGGACGAGCGAGACTGCATGATGTCTTGAACCGGCAGCTTGTAAAATCTAGCTTGACAAACGACGGATGGCGTCGATGTGAGGGGAAGGTGTCAGAAGAGTGACGCCCTTGGAACTGTAACTTGCAGGCATGGGTGCATCCAAAGCGCTGAGGAGAAGTCTGAGGTGGAGAAAAGGCCTTGCTGGACCCTCTCATGCAAAGGATCCACTCTGCACCCACCACATATTGTGATCTTATCAGTACCTGCTTCGAACTTGAAGACTTTTCTGATCACATTTCTGTAAGCAACTACTCCGCTATCTTGAGCGCCTAGTCAAGCAAGCTCTCACCTGGGGCCAAGCCCAAACTCAGACGGTAGGAACCGCGTGATCGTCCCAGCCTCCTTGGCGGCGTCAATGATCTTGGTCTGGTCGCTCAGCTGGGCATAGCCCACCGTGGAGATCACTATTGACACCTGCTTCAGCGCCGCAACTAGACTGAAGTGGTCGTACAAGTCTCCCTGCGGAGACATCAGGGCACTCCAAGTCAGTGCTAAGGCTGCAGGGATTCGTGAGCCTTGTTGCAACTTTGAAGACTCCTATTCCCCTCCAAAGGCTCTGTTCCGCAGAAAGTGGAGCAAGCTCTGACAAGCTTAACCTTGTAATAGGCTGGGAAGTAACTTTTGAGAATCATAGGCAACAGCTTGGGAGATGCGACTGCTCTCGAATCATGTGACGGCACTGCAAACTACGAAGGGGAGCTTATTCCTAGATTCCAAGGCGCCTCCAGAGCTCCTCCAGAGCAACGCTCACATGTTAAAAGATGATACTCTTATCTCACCTCCAGAAACTGGACGCCTGCGCTGCGCAGCTGGTCCAGCACCTCCTTCCTCTCCAGCTTGCCAGCTGTCGCCTTGCTGATGAGGGCAAATGCCGCAACCTCGGGCGCCGCTGCGGCTGCCAGGGCAATGTGCCGCCCAATGTAACCAGTGGCGCCGATGATAAGAATGCTGGTGGGAGCCATCTTGCTGATTCAAAACTGGGTTCCAGGTCTACTTCCGCCCTTGATTAGGATACAGAACAAGCAAGCAGAGTTGAAACCTGAGATGGAGCATGATTGGGAAGAGAATGAATGTCTTAGTCGAGCGGACTGGTGAAGCGGAAGCTACATGGAGTGAACTACGAATGCATTATTCATATATAGGCCCGGGATCGGCAAATTGCAATTTGCAGTGGCACAGCGTTGCAACTTGCCTCGGCAGGCTTGGGCTTTTGCACTCATGCCAGTGAGTCATGCCCAGCTGATCAAGACTCCAAGTATCTAGCTGCTTGCTTTCGAGTTTCGGTGCGATTTTTCGACCACGAAACAGGCAGCCGTCAGTTGGCGTGCCTGAGCGCGAAGGGGTGAATTTGAGCAAGTCTGCAGCTGATACAGCTGCAGCCGGCTGGTTGCAGGAAACGGCGTCCGAAACCGTTTCCTGCAACCAGCCGGCTGCCGAAACCCACCATCCATCGCACCAATACTTGAAGAGCTCCTTGCCTGCAGAGCTAGCTGCACACAGGCTGCACATGGTTTGGCAGGTCCAATGTCCATTGCCACAGGCAGGGAGGCTTGATTTCGAGCCGCAACGTGAGTGGCGTATGCAGGACGACAGTTCTTCCTTCCAGTGCCAAAATGGCTTCTGCAGCAGTCTCTTGGAGCAATCACCCACCGCTGCTCGGTCACAATTGTGCACAGTGGAGTGGCGCAGCGCCAAATGCTCTGTCTGAAGCAGGCAGCAAGTTACCCACTTCTCACATTGTCAGCATTGCGCAACCCTCCATCATTCTTGCAAGAAGGCTGCACTCTGCGATGGGACCTTTTCTGCACACAGGTTGTAAAGGACTGTCATCTCCGCTAGTTCCAGTGTTTCCAGCCCCGATGATTGGTGGTGCAGGCCACCTGCGTCCTCTGGAGAGGAAAGAGAAGGTTCAGTCGTTGCAGGTTCATTCTGGTTGCCGTCCAGCAGCAAAGTCGAGGAAAAGAGCTGGAGCTGGGAGAAGAGACATGAGAGTGTTTTACCGACCGCAAGGGATGACTGCAGCTCCGACGCACCAGGAAGAAATAGGAAATAATGTTGTGAGGGAGGGGAAAGAAGGGTCAGCTCCCTCCACGGAAGAAAGTGCATCCTCGTGTGTTAGTGGTGAAACACAGCCTCGGAAAGTGAAGAGTAGCTCCGCATGGTGGAAGAAAAACTTTACCGTGGCTGTGCCAAAGCCATCATTCGAACCTCCATTTGAACCAGAGAGTACAGATAGCGATCAGCTAAGCAGTGTATCTGACATTGAACCAGAGTCCTCTGTTAGCGAGCTGGAGTACTCTGTTGGAACACCTGTAGATGAAGAACTTGCTTCGAGTAGCGGGGATGTGGAGGACGCAGACGCGCTCCTGCGCTTGGTCAAAAAAAGGAAGAGAGGTCCAAGAGGTAGAGTCATTGTTCAGCATGGAAAAGGGAGGAGCAGCTCTCAATCAGGGTCTTTGGAGGAAGGGTCAGGCCCTTGCTTCAGTGGCCGACAAGAAGAGAAGGCAAAGGACAGAAAAGCGTGGTTCCCACATTCGGGCGTGTTTGAGATTGAAGGGCAAAAGGTGGATACAGCTACTGTAAAGCGGGCGTTGGAGGCTCAGGTAAGTAGCCTCGGAATACACTAATGTTCTGATTGTCCAAAATTTGTAAAACTCCCAAACATCAACTTGACCGCGTCTAAGCCTGAGCAAGTATTCAAGCAAGGGTCGAATGCAGCTCCTGCAACTGGCGTCCACCAGCGAGAACAGAGACTCGGCATCCTGAGGATGCTGCCGCAATTATCGAAATCTTAAGTGGCAGTGATGGTTGACTGGAGATTTTGCCAGCTTTTATCACGAGCGTCGTCGGAAACAGTAAGCCCCTTGATGATCCTTTGTCCTACTCTCATTGTGCGCCAGGATCTTTCTGCTTGGGCCGCTCTTCTCTGTTGTGCTCGCAAGGAACAGATTCTACTTTGATGTAAACGCGTTTTGTCCGGTGTAGGTCTATCGAAAAGCTTCAGTCAGTGCTCGCTCGAGATTCACGCGTGGATATAAACACAAGCAAATGTATTGCTTAAGCAGTAGACTCCACCAGTCAAAACGTGCACCGTCTTCCCTCTCTTAACTCGTTTCAGATCAATCCTGGTATTTGCCAGGGCTTTGGACAAGACCAGGGGTGTGAGTCCTTTCCTAAGTACTCATCTTTTTGAAGTCCTGAAAGAAGAGGCCACAAAGCTAAAAGAATGTGACAAGCTCCACTTCCTTGTATGCAGCTGGCACAGAATCGCATTGATCGAATTGCGGATGTGGTGGCCGGGCGCTCGTATGCTCTCGTGCCGGTTGTGGAAGGTAATAGTCGCTGATAGCTCCTGGCAGCTTCGGACTACATTTTGCCAGTCTGTTCAAATGGCTTTCAAGGTCCTAGGTGCATTGCAGACTAATAAGATCGCCCTGACGCCTCAAGAAGCAGTAGTCGCCTTGGAAACCACCTCTCCTGTCTTTAGATTCCAATGACTCAAAGTGCAAAGTCGAACTCCGGAGTGTCGCGAGGTCAACTCAGAGCCCTCGAGGCCGAGATTCATTACCTTGGTTTGGCAACTCAAAAATAACAGGACTGAAGGCTCTGACGAACTTCAGCGCTCTCTTCCAAAGCCAAAGGCAACCACACGACTGTGGCCCACAACGCCAGCAATAGGTTTTCGCTACAATAGTAACAGTGATCATAATAACATTAACGAGTAAGTCGAATTTCATTTCTGCAGGGTTGAACAACCTTGCAAATGTCAGCGCGGTGACTCGCACCGCAGAGGCGCTGGGCTGCCAATCGGTGCACGCAGTCGCCCGGGAAAGGGCGCGGTACAAGGGCAGCGGGCGCGTCAGCGCGGGGTCGGACAAGTGGCTGGATCTCGAATTGTGGACTGACACGTGGCAGTGCCTGAAGACGCTCAAGGCCCGGGGGTACAGGATAGCGGTCACGTGCATGGATCAGCTGGGGGAGGGGAGAGAAACGCGGCCAGTCCACGAGGTAAGCGTTTCGGATTTTGGATGTGGTTTGAGTGCGCTGTGTAGTAGGATCAGACGGCTATCTAAGAGGCTTTTTGATTTGCGGAAGATAAACTACAGACTCTCAGGTCTCGGTTTGGTTCGAGGAATTTTGTTTTGAGGAAGTCGATGGCAACAATTCCCAAGCCTCGAGTGTTTGTTGAGTCGTCTCATGCTGAGTCTCAAAGAACGAATCGAAGTTCCTACGGAAGACAGCCCCTTCTCGCCTTGGTCGACCCTCTCAAGATGTAAGCTTGGCAACGACTTGCAGCACGAAACGAGACCCTTCGGATGCTTTCTCTTGTGCTTTTGTAACTTCCATGGAGTCCCTCATTCCAAGAAAGACTTGTCTCACCGTTAATACGCTCAGTCCCAGGTGTGCTTTTACAGTACCTTCCTGATGCTTTTTGCCAAGAATATTTTTTTAAGTGCAATCGCTTCGGTCGCATAGAAGTGTTTCGATAGTCACGCTTTCCATCTGTAAAGATCGACTGGACATTCTCGACGGCGACACGAAACACCCAGTACAATAAACTTTCGAGTGCGACTGCCAGAAGCCGGTCTAACAATCACTATCTCTCATCTTTCCATATTGACTGGACGAACCCGACGGTGATAGATTGAAGGATGAAGTGCGATTAGTTTTAGTGTCTGTTATCACTTATAAATGACGCTATCTCATCTCTGCAAATTGCATTCTGATCACGGGCGCTATCAGCTCTTCAGATCGATTCCAACGGCGATGGAATCGAGTGTGATTAGTTCGAGGGATAATATCTACTTCGAGGTTCACCACGCTATGTGATCTCTAAAGATTGGATCCCAATCACGGTCCTTTCTCTCACGGCCCTATCTCATCACCCCACGTTGACCGCACAATCGCAACGGCAATCAGGCGGCCACCTCTAGAAGTCTGAACGTCAAAAAGGCCAATTATCAGTTGGTGAGAAATCCGCCTTTAGTGAAGCGAGGTACATTCTGTTTATCAATAGGATCGGTGCGACTCCAAAGAAACGATCCAGCATTCATTCTTCCTCTCCAGATCGATTGGACGATTCCGACGGCGATCGTGCTGGGCAACGAGATGTTTGGGGTGTCGGGCGACGCCAAGGAGCTGGCGGACATCGGGTGCTACATCCCCATGGGCGGCTTCACCGACTCGTTCAACATCTCGCACGCGGCCGCGATCCTGATGTATCACGCCGTCAGAGACCGCATTCAGCGACAGGTCCGCCGTCCGGCTTCCTTTTCTCCGTTGCTCAATTGGACCACCGTTTGAACAGTGGTTCTGATCATATTCTTCCAGTTAAAACCGAATTATTGGGAGTGAATGTGCGCCTCCCTGTTCGCTTTTGAACGAAACCAGAGAACTTTCATGGCGGCCGGTGCCCCAAGTTGCGAGGTTTGTTCGCGAAAGGATCTTCTCTCGGCTGCCGGATCCTCTGAACTGGTCTAGAAAGGCCTCCTTTGTGTTCATAAGCGCCCAAGTGGGTGTATTTATCAACCAAACGGCGTGGGTCTTTCAGTCGAGAGGAAGAGAAACGGGGACTGTCAAGTGGATCGTCGCCGCAAGCGCAACCAATTGAGGAGCCTGGCTGGCAGCCCGAGATTTGAAACCGTATGCGCACACCGAGATACTGTCCGCGTGTCTCTCAGCAGTGTGTGTTCCGATATGCATCGCCCCGGAACTTTTCATAGACCATAAGTCTGTCTTCTCATAATGCTGTCAACAGTTCCTGCAACCGCCTAATGCCCTTTTTTATTTGGGACTCCGAACCTTTAAGGTTCTTAGACCTACTATGTTCTAGTTTGGAATTCTCAGCGGGTATTACGGCGAATTTACAGGGCTTCCACGCGGACCTCACGCCCGAGCAGCGGGACATCTTGACGGCTGAGTTTTACCTCCGCACCAATCGGACGGCGGAGAGCGTCGTTCACCGGCTGCTGGAGCTCGAGGGCGCCGAGATCAAAAAGGCGCCCAAGAGCTTTGTCCGCTCCCTCATGGATGGGGAAACGGAAGAAGCGTCAGCAACGGTAGAATAGGCGTTGCTAATGTCCTGGTAACAGTCAAGAAGAAGCGTTGCGGAAGCCGAGTCGTCCATACTGGTGGAGTCCATACAACGGTAGTTCTGCAGCTTTACGCAAGGATCTTTGATGGGGTTTGCACGAAAGGAATCGTAGGCTGCTCCCTTATGACATAGTGCTGTAAATGTACAAGGACTCAACACATCGTGCCGTTCCGGTCCTCCGCACTTGCTTCTTGGGGAAGTAAGGTCGGTCGGACGGATATTTAGACTGGCAATATTTGCAATGGCACGTTTGCTTCGTCGGACTAAGTCGACCTCTGATGTGGCGGTCAGCCCGACGACGTACCGTTCATGTCTTTCAGGCCGGCAGCCTTAGATCTACCTAATTCCTTCTTGTTTCCGCCTGTGAGGTGCATGGTGAAAAACCATGAGCGCTTCAGGCTTGCATGGCGAGACTTCCAGATCGTGATTGCCATCATTGTCAAAGCTGCCAACGGCCTGTGTATTGATGGCAGCCCCGATTCTGCATTGATGGCAGCCCCGATTTTGCAAGTGCCAGCATGTCGACATTTTTAGACGGCCCGCAGACCTCGCACGGTCGGGCGTAGTCGCATGCATGCATCGAGTCCAGCACGTGATGTAATCAAGTATCAAACAATGTCAGTATCATCAAGTCAACCTAGGAGCAACAGTAGATCAACTGCAGCAACGCGAACAATTAGTTCCCGCGCGTTGATCAAAGACACCAAGCTTCACAAGGATTCCCGATCGGGCCCGTACCTCAAACCTGACTTGAATCAAACACATGCAGCCTCGCTCCGGGTCCTCATCATGCTTAAATTCAAGGCATGCATAGCTTCCCGAATACGTTTAAATAGAAACTACTGTAGCTGATCGATCCAAGCTAGTAGACTTGCCCCTGCCCCTCGATTCGTTTCTTACATACACGTCAGGGCCAAAACTCTGGTGGGTCAATCAAACAGCATGCCAACATATAGAACCTATTGAGATGAGTGGCACTTCAACACATGTTAATCCAACGTCCATTGCAGGGAACCTTGCATAAAGTCCTAGACAAAGATGCTCAGTTAAAGGTTCCTTGTACGAAGTTCCACGGGCGGACCGAGAAGACCTGACTTCTCTTTGACAATCCGGACCTCAATATCAACGTGGAGTTTCAATCAGCTGACGATTGTGGTGGCTTCTGAACGGGCAGCATCCCGGCTCTTTCGTTTTACTGCGGTCCAATGGCGACTATGCTAGCAATCCGCGACTCTCGCCTCAACGTATCTCGACGCCACAGCAGCCAGTTGCGACACTTGGCGCACGGAGACTCGTTCTTCAGCCCCTTTCCAAGAACCACTCTGACATCCCCATAGTGCCGCCTTCCGGAACTTTCAAACTTAATCTCTAGCCCCCTGTACTGGACCACAAACTCGCTATTACTTTGGCGGTCACTTTCGAAGCTCTTCTCCACCAGTACCCCGGTCGGCGATTCCAGGTTCAGGGGGTCGCTCAACCAGCGGCGCCAGGTGCAAGGCTTACCCCCAGCGTCGCGAAAGCTCACCGAAAATTGCCCGGTGTGCTTTCGCCCTCTGGTGCGAACCACCAGAAAGACGTCAGAAGGTGACAAGTGAAAATTCAGGTGGTAAGCTTCATGATAGCCCCCCCTGTGGCAGCCAGGGTAATCCTTTTCGTTGCAAGGATGACGTAAGGACTGAACCTCGGCGCTGAACTGCCACGTGGTCAGCTGGGTGCAGATCTCCCGCCAGCTCTTTGCGACGCGCTTGCAGGCCCACAGCGTCATATTGTCGCCCAAAGCTCGCTGGAAGATGTTCTCCTGCAAGTCAGCTGGGAGGTCGCCGAAACGCGTCTTTCCTTCCTCGAGCTTCAGCCGATCTTGAACAAGAGCAAAAGAAGTTCGGCACAGCAGGTCTACCACCACCTCCAGTCTCTCGGCTACGCTTACGTCTGTCATAGACAGCACCTTCTGTGTTTGGTTGACTATCTCTGCTGCCTCCATGCTAGCGCCAAGCTGTTGACGAATCTCGGAATCTCTTTGCCTTGCGGTTTGTTCAGTTGTAGTCGCCTACCAAATGCTTTGCTGTGCCTGCGAGCGAAGGGCGCTCACTTGTCGGGCTACCTCCTCAAGTGTGAACCTCACGCTTCCCTGCGCCGCGCCAAACCTGGAAGTTCACGTCACGTTCACGTGGAGGAGCAGAAGTCTTCGAAAAGCGCCGGCGCTATCAGCGCTACGTCCACAAGATCACAATAACGATTAGGTTGCTTTGCTGCTCCAGACTTCGAAGCAGCGGCATGTCCTTGTAGTCTCAGTCGACCGGAAACCTCCTTGGCCTCCAGACTCACAGCAGCGCGCGCGCGTGCTTCCAGACCACCTACATCTGCAGTAAATATTACGTTGTATATATAGTACGTCACCGGACGTCACCTTAAGTCCGAGGGATACAATCTGAATCAGAAACCCAATCTTGCAGCGGTCTTAAATCTAGCGCCCAGCGGATCGCTTTCCGATCAGAACAGCGGAATGGAAGTCTATCTTGATTGGATACTAGTACTCAGGTTGTCACCCCAGACATCAAGGGGCCCTGGTTGGCCCTGGTTTAAACTTTTGACTCCAAAAGCTTTTGTTGCCACTGCAGCGCTTCTACCTCAAATTAATGTTTGAATATATGAAATACTCAAGACCCGCCGCCACACCCAGACTCACCGCACAACCTAGCTCTTTCAGAACTTTACGTGTTGTCTAGGTGGCCGCATTTCCAGCAAGGGGGCCTGATCTGCACTTCCATACGTCTTTCCGGATCGGCTGTATTGACAAAGACGTTTGTCTCTGGCCGGTCCGTTTTGTTCCAGCAGTGGCCTCACAGCCGCGCATATACATGAATCATGATGCAACATGTTATGGTCTATCCCACATCCATGTCTAACTCTGTAGAAAATTAGGAGCAGCCTGGCTCTTACGCGGCTAGTTGCCAGCTGTCAGACGAGCCAGCTACAGCCCTCAGTTGTACCCTGGCATGCAGCTTACCTAAGTTTATCTTTTTTCCCCTAGCATAGATTATTGCGCGGCCATCGGTGACTAAGACGGTTGACTCATTATTGCATAACACAAGCATGGACCATACGGTCCTAACACGTTGTCCGACTGCTCTGAAGCTGCGCGAACCCATGCATGAGCAGAGGCCTTGCATGATTGAAAAGCTATAGTCGGATACGGATGTCATAAAGCGTCGCGGATGTGTTTTATGCACCCGCGCGCGCGCGCGACCTTATTAACAAAATTTCATGCAAAACCTTAAAACCGTTTGGGGAGCCTTAATTCGATCCATGCATGTGCATGTGCAACATGTATGATTGACGCATGCCGCCTTAAAACGGATTGAGATGCATATGCAGCACGAACAACAGCACGAACAAGAAACTGACCAGGCTTGTAATTGTCCAACCAGAAAAGGCGTCAATCTAGCCCCCTTCTCATATATACGAGGCCTGCAGGCCAAGCTTTATTCTCGTGTCGAACGTCGTCCAAGTTTTAACTATCTTTCTGAGGTCCCCGACAGCTATATATGCGTGTGTCTGTCACACATCCTTTGTAGCAACCAAGCGCCAATATTGAGTCAATTTCGAATCGAGCCATCTGGTAACACGGGAAACACCTAGTAGAGAATATCTCCACACGGAGTAAGCTGTCGTTATGACTGTCCAAGATTATGAGCTTCGCCTACACTGTCAGCAGGATCACGGCTACCTATTTACGCGACTGGACACTGACCTCTGTTAGTCTATAATACAAGGGTTTGGCCCGGACTCTGCTGAAGAAGCGCGTTCTGTTCTATCCGGTCTGGCACAAAGCAGGAGGGCACCGCGCAGGGCGTCCTAAATTTGGTTACCCTTTTCGGAAGTGTCAATGCGTGTCGTCCTTCACGAGGTTGACGGGGTCACTCAGGACGTAGTGCGGCAGGTCGTACTTGGCTCCTGGTACAAAAGACGGCTCTAGTGTCACTTTGCAAATGGAAAGAATCCCACTTCGTTGGGGAACGTGCTCCACAAATGCTCCGCGGAAAGTGGAAGCGTCGAAAAGTGCTAGCTCCGTCGCAGCCATCTTGACTTCGGTTGCTCCAAGACCCGACTCGAGTTCCTTTATATGGTCACAGCGCCGTAAGATGCGGATGCATAGCGCATAAAGCCGCAACATCAATCGCCTCCGAAGATGGATACTGGGCCTTCGAAGGCGTGTGGCACGTACCAAGAAGAAGAAAAAAAATAACCAGGCCAAAACAAACTCACCTCGTTCGTCATAACACGTTGACAGGTCCCCGCCGTTTGGCAAGATGATGCCCGCACTTTCTATGATCGTCTCTGCAAACGCGGGATCCCCCTCCGCTGCGACCCGGAGCGCGTCCCAGATTTCTGCATGGGTAAGCAGGGGGTGGCTCGATGAGCTACGAAAGGGACTCGCAGACGAAGAACGACTGATCACCAGATACAAAGAAGCCCTGGGCAAAAACTGATGCATTCATGGGTGGGACCTTGCGATTGCAAACTTCGTAAGGGAGAAACTGCTAAGTAAAGCGGCTGGCAGACTCGTTTTGATCTCAGGTCCTGAGCAAAAACAATACGGTTCTTTTCTTTCGCTTCTTTCCTGTTGTCAGACCCCGCAATATATGCAAACCAGCAAAGTGGTCGCATAAGGAGAGATGAATTCAGGCAAATGAGACAAACAAAGCAGAGGAAGCCACACTAACAAATTTGCCAAGCCACGGAGTCAAGAGAAGGAATGGTGACACATCGGTAGTGTTCATGAACAGGTGGCTTAACAGATTGACTGCAAAAAGGCTCCTATGTTTGCAAGTCTTTCCCCCTGCTCCCTTCTCTTCGTATCAGTCCTTATTCCTGTGCACAGGAGCCGTATGCAAGCACAAGCAAGCTTCAAAAAGCAGAACTCGAAGATTGCCTAGAGAATTGGCCCCCTGATTCCTGGCTGGATTCTTTGCCAATGATAACTGACATCCAGACGTCAGATGCAAGTCAGTTTCGAGGCCTTCGCTCACCCCTTTGCCCCCCATAGTGCGGCGCAGTGTCCCAGAACTCCTCGCGCATTTTCTTTAGCTCCCCCCGCGTAATGGGGGTGGGGTGCTTCCATGGCTTGGGCTTTCGAACTTGAGAGCCTGTCAGACGGAAAAAGACCAGGTCAGGAGAGTCAGACAGAGACACATACCTTGCCATTTACAGAGGCGCGTGGACCCTCCCCCACACTGCCATAGAACTGTCCTTATAGATAATGAGAGCATTATGCTTCTAAAATGGGTTTTTCCCTGCGCATATTGAATTCCAGGTCCAAGGCCCAACAGGGTGGGGGACCACAAGTGACCTCATTTTGCAATGTCCGTCATACGCTTCCCTGAGATTCGTCCCTCAAGTAAGTTGCTCGATTTGACTGAACGTGCACAGCCCCCCTCTCAGAGAACGTGCACCAGAAGGTGCGCAACGCTGACGCAGCAGGCTACAAGCAACCGAGCAGTTAGACCGCTGTTTGCTAACCGGACTGCAAACAACATGATTGGAATAACCTTCAAGTTCAGCTCAGGCAGTAGTGGTTAACACATCCGTATTCAATAATCAGAAATACCAGCTCGGTAGAAATAGTTTCAGCATTTGGTGTTGGCGATAAGCTGTCAGTTTTGGAGCACCGCACCAATTCAAGCTCAATGAAGACGCTTGCTCTCTCCTTGTCCCAAGCATCAGACAGCTGCTCAAAGACCGTATCTACATCGAAGACAACATTTCAAGCGCATACTGTGCCAAAGAAGGGCTTACTCTTTTTCCACGCTTGACTTGCGCAATAGAAGGTTTTCAATGACCCACGAGCAACAACGGACCTGCCAAAGAACCCTACTAGCTCCATCAAACACAGTTCAAACTACCCCTGGAAGGTGTCAAGCGGCGACATTCAAGCAACTGCATGACGTGTGACTGGCTTACCTGCTTTTTCCTTGCTTTTTGAGCCTGCACAGCCCATTCTTGAAAGCAACCGCCCGGCGCGGCCACCTCTGGTGAAACAGCCCAAAAGGTTCTTCGTATACCTAGGCCAAGGGAGAGCTTCCTTCTGGATCAGTGTGCTTAGTGCTCCACGCAGCGCCCGTTCTGTGCTGCCCCAAAAGTCAGACGTTGCAGGCCCAGGGGAGGCTCTTCTGAGGCTGAGGCTGCAAGAACGTTCCGCCCAACTTGATTCGTGTTGCCGCGCTAGAGCGGAAGCGGAATTCTGGTGCCCGTCCTAGCCACAGCCTCAGCAGGTGCGCGCGTAAGGGCGTTCAATGAGCTTAGCCAACATGGTCATCTGCTTTTCAGCATTTTCAGGAACCGGTCTCATGACGGAGCTGAGCCTGAAGCCTGAAGGCGCTCTGATAGTGAGAGGGCAGTAACAACAGTAAGTGACTTCTTAAGTGACTTCTCAAGGACCAACTTCTCTTGCAAGGAAACGGAAGCAGCCCTCCTTCTACTGTTCGGTGAAAGGGCAGGCACGATGCTACCGGGCGACAGGAATCTTCAAGCGTTGCTTACGGGGCGGGAGGTTGGTGGCTATGATGTGAGCTGTGCCCTTCTTCTCCTTAACTTTCCAGTGCTCGTTACTTGATGATGTGTGGGCCCCAGAGTACATGTCCTGGGAATTGCTTATTTCAAATGTTGCTTTCAGTGCACTATACAATTGAACTCTATGCCTGTCCAAAATGCTCTCAGTTGGTTTCTCAACTCGCTTGGGCTGCAAGGTAGTCATGTAGAATCAATGTTGTCAAAGCCTTCTCTTTGATTCCTGCTGGCGCCCCGTCTGGTTTCATGACATGTGTCTTAAGAACTCCTCTGACTTAAAACAGCGACTCAGCCATTCTACAACAGCCATCAATGTGTTGGCGTAGCACCAGGCCTATTGGAGCATCACTGCAATAACAATGTTTGAATGGAAAGAATGTGAAAAAGTTGCAGTAGGGCCACTCTTTTTGCATGGAAGATGTATGCTTACATGCTGGTTTCAGTTGGAAACTCCTGTTGCTTTAAGAGAAAGAGCTGTTATTTTCTCAGCTGGATTTAGTATGCCATGGTGATCGTTGCAATAAAAAAGCTGCCTGGGAAATGACAAAAAATGCCTCTGCCTTTAATGGGGCATACACGCCTGCCTTTTCCCCCCAGCATTAGTCAGTGCCAAGAGTATTCGTTCCTGCATAAGATTGCCTGTCCTAAACATTACTGTGATGACTCAATATGGCCCATATGAGGGCAGGTTTTGCTGATATCAGCGCCGACATCACGCAGGCTTCTGGACCTCACTCGATCAGGGGGGCGGTCCAGATGCATGAGGCCCTGGTTCGCCGCTTAACCCTCGATTCAACCCTAGAGGTAAGCTGGTTACAGCTTCCGCTCTTGGTTCTGCAGAGGTTTGATGCGGACCTTGAATTTCCGAGCAAGCATTCTCTTTGTTGCTTCAAGTCAAGTCAAGCCACCAAGGGACTGTTCCAGTACTTTCAGAAGAAGATGAGTACTTTTTTGAGCTTTCAAACCCCGTTTGAGAGAGCAAAAGATGGGGGTATACGAATTAGAAGCATCCCCAATTGCATCCATCCTCACTCCGCTTGCATTTTACCTTGTCATGTGAACAGTTCTTAGCGTCAGACGGAGCTTTAGAACACTTGTTATTCTGCTTTCTGGTTGTCCGACTATTTCGAAGATGCACAAAAGCTGTTCCAATGGGGATTACAATTAATCTCAATGAAACTCTTGCAGCATCTGAAGGTTTTTGGTTTTCCAGTTGTTAGTGCACAAGCATTGGTGTGCCACTTAAGAGCTCTTCGATTCTGGAGCGCAATCTTCTGAAGTCACGTACTTGGTGCCATCTTAGCAGATGTTCCTTCTTACAGTGCCTTCAACGTGTTGGCATGCCAAACACGATAATTCGAGTTAGAAACTTTCCGATTCAACGTCCCGTGGGAGATATTTGGGGCTCTGATGCCTCACCTCTGTCCTTCTTTGCGTCACTTGTCCTTGCACCACGTTCGGACCTGAGAGATCAGGTCTCTCTGTAAGTGATTTCGACAGAAGACTTGTTTCTTCTTTCCACGCTTCAGAGTTTGCAAAAAGAGAATGAAGACAACACCCCGAACCTGACTCTGCGCAATCATCACCAAGTAAGACAAGACATCGATTACAAGGCGAGTCGTATTAAGAACAACTTCTCCAGCCGCTTCACACTGTGCCTTTGCAGGGTCACACGGGCTGTGTGAACTCCATCGCATGGAACAAGTCGGGCTCCTTGCTGGTCTCCGGTTCGGATGACACCCGCGTGAACGTGTGGGACTACGGCTCCCGCCGGTTGCTGTACAGCGTCGATTCGGGCCACTCCGCAAACATTTTCTGCACACAGTTCATGCCGGAGTGCAACGGTGAGAAGGAAACGAACCAAAGGGTGCTTGAAAGTTTTTGATATCAAAGATGGGATGCAGCTTTGCCTTGTGATCAGAAGTTTAACACCCCTGGTTCGGAGCTCCTGCTTTGCGGGTTCCAATAATCTCTCTGCTCGAAAGATGACTGCTTATCACTAGAAGTATAAAAGTGTTCTTGAGCTTACCCTGAACGGGCGGAAGCACATCCGAAGGTACATTGCAAAAGCATGAAGACCTTTGTCCATCATCGGCGTCTTCTGTACGAGACAGTTGTCTTCAAAGTGACCTTGTCGTGATTGCGAGAGATCCTATGAGCCCTCATCAGCCGGAGCCTTGTTGATTCCATGTTCCCTCTACCGTACTCTTAAACGGTTCACCTCACTCTCCATCGTCCTTCCTCTCAGACTGATACTGTTCAAAACCTCTGACCTAATCTAAATCGTTCTTCCCAACCCCCTATCGCTTTGCCTCCAAACGAGATCAATGCCTTTCGAGCCGAAGACGGCGATGCCCTAGTGATCCGAATTGGTCTACTGACCAAATTTGCCCCTCCATCGCTTTACCTTCCTAGCTGAGATCATCGCCTCCGGTGCCGGCGACTGCGAGGTTCGCATCCATCGCCTCAACCGACGGGGTAGTTTCACTAACCGATTTTACCCTCCATCGCTTTTTTTCTCCCAGATGAGATCATCGCATCCGGTGCTGGAGACGGCGAGGTCCGCATCCACCGCCTCAACCGTGGGGGAACCGAGTCGCAGGGCGGGGTGCGCGTGCTAGCGTGCCACACGCGGCGCGTGAAAAAGCTAGCGGTGGAACCGGGCAATCCGTATCTGGTGTGGAGCGCCTCCGAAGATGGAACATTGCGTCAGCATGACCTGCGCGAGCGGGGGCCGTGCCGGCAGGGCTTTCAGGACGAGTGTCGCAGCGTGCTGGTAAGGGGGAGCCCGGAACTTTCAACTGGTGCGGCCGCTTTCGGAGGTTTCTGATTCCGGACGGGAAAACCCGAGATTGTTGTCGGACTCGGTCAACTCCGGCTGCGGCTGCTCGAGCACGTCGATTTCGTCGCGTTCAAAGTGTCCTCCGAAGACGTGGTTGAGAGCAGAAGGGCAGAGCATGTGTCGCTCGAATCTACAGGGTGTGTGAAAGAGAAGTTCGACACTCTACAGGTCGCAATCACTCCGAGTGTCTTCGTCGAGGTTGTTCGGTCGGGACGTAGCAATCAGGTCTGGCCGTGTCGTACCGGTTTCAAGAGTGGTGCGGTTACGATGCCTCAGCCTGATGCCTTGCTTTGCTCTGTTGCCAGCTTGATCTCCGGGGGGCCATGAAGCGCTCCCTGGCCGCCCCCCCCCGCCACTGCCTCGCGCTCAAGAGCTGCGCCATCCACCCGACCAGACCCAACCACATTCTCGTGGGGGGAAGGTAAGCGAGCGTATTGTGTTCAAGACGTTCAGAGCTTCTGTATGATTTTGAGCCTCGTTACGCTGTGATTACCTTGATGCCATCAGCTCTCAGAACAACCTGCACACAATGCAACGACAGCCTCAAGTCAGATGTTTGATGTGTGTGCTCATGTCGTTTGGATTTGAAACAAGGTATCAGCCATTTTGGAATGTCTACGGAGGGGTTCCTCGACTTGCTTCATCGAATCTGATGCATTGCTTACGCTTCCAGCTCCTTCTCTGGAGCCTGGTACGAGCCTGGGATCCGTGCAAGATTTGAAAAGTGCTCACTTTTTCTAGCGCCTTTCTGACCCGTCTCCAGCCCCCTTGCCAACTCTCTTCCCATCTAACCCGTTCCTCGCACTCATTTTTACCTGAGATTAGAATCCTTCAATCAACTCCGTCGTCATCTTTCCCTCGTTCATACCTACAACTTCGTCTTCGCTTCCTTATGAGACGTAATCGCTGACCCGATCTTTCCCACCCCTAAACCTGTTTCTAACCCTGCCGTTAACCCTGTCCGTGCAGCGACGCCTTCGGCCGCCTGTACGACCGCCCCATGCTCCCCACCCTTTGTTCCATATTCCAAGAGGCGCACCGCGACCCCGTCCCCGCTTAGCCAGCTCTAACCCTGTCACTAACCGCGTCCATGCTGCCGTCTGTGCAGTGACCCTTTGCCCGTCTGTACGACCGCCCACCGTCCTTGCCCCCCTCTTTCTTAAGCAACTCGAACCCTATCCAAAACTGCGATTCTCTCGTCCGTGCAGTGACGCCTTCGCTCGCCTGTACGACCGCCGCATGCTTCCCACCCCCTCCTCCATGTGCCGAGATGCGCACCCTGTCCCCGCCCCCCCCTGTGTCTGCTACTACGCCCCAGCGCACCTGGCAGAGGCGGTAAGCCCTCAGAACTGGTCCCCCGATTTATCTGGCTCGCGGTTGTGCTCAACTTCCTCAGGCCTCCTGCATTTGCGTGTTTGGCTTTCTCCTCAGCAACTCGGAGTGAACCGCAGCCCTCCTGCGTTCGTGCATCTTTCACCTCATTGCTTTTTCGGTCGGGGTCCTAGGCCCGGCTTCCTTTTTCTTCTTGTTCTCGATCGCTCTCCCTTTCCTTTGCCTCAGTGCAGTCTCAGTGCATGATGAGATTCGAGGGACTCCAAACCCCAGGGTTGATTCCACCGCTTTGCAGTCCCCATTATTGTCAGTACCACATCCACTGCGCAGATTGTGCTGGTGTTATTATCCAGTCGTCATGCGCTGTCTCATTGAACCGTTTCAAGCGTCGACACTCATTGTTGCAGACGAAGCAAGGCCTCCACCTGACCCACGTGACTTTCAACCCCCAAGGCACGGACGTTCTGCTGAGCTACAGCGGAGAACACGTGTACAGAATGCCCGCAATTCCAGGTGAGCCGCACCGATGAACAGTGTTAATGAATCCTTGCTTTCTTTCTCAGGCAGCAGCCTAAGGTGGCATTAAGGGAAGGAGACAAAAGCTGGGGAAAGGATCTGTGCCAGAAGTTCCTTTGCTTTCGTATCAGCCACCTGTAACGGTCAGCTTGCTTTTTGATCGGAGGACTGGACAGCTTTGACATCCTTGTTGAATTTGACGACTTCTCCCTGACCAGAAGAAGGATTGAATGTTGCAAAAACAAAGGTGAATGTTGCAAAAACAAAGGTGGGCAAACCAATTTTCTATCTTTGACTTGGCTGACTTTATTTGCCTTGCATTCTTGTACCCCCTTTCTCGTATGTTGCCTTGGTTGTTTCTTCTCGTTCGTCTGTCGCTCCTTTCGTCGAGCGCGCTCACGTTGGAATCGGGCACATTGCACTGGATTTTTGTAGGAAAATTTCCAGTCTCGCTATTCGCCCCAATGTTTGCTGCCGAGAGAGACGGGCCGCTCATTTTTTCTTCTGCAGTCAGTTCTTCCCTGGGCGGCTCGTATTCTTTGAGCTTCCCTGTAACAGTCTGCTAATGGTCCTTCGAATGCATGGGCGCCTTTCTGATCGGGGGTCCTCTTCGTCTGCTGACAGGTAACCCCAGTTCTGTGTACCGGGCACCCAACGTGGCCAGCAAGACAGTCCTTCCCATGCCCGAGAACGGCATCTCCGGGCACGCAACTCCCGAGCTGGATCGTAGCGGAGAATCAGTAGAGGCCGCGACAGGAGGGCAAGCTTCCTTGGCGTTTGTGAGTTATCGCTGCTTTCGTACTTCACTCTCAAATATAGGTGTGCGCTTTTGGGGGTTGGGCTGAAATTCGCAAAGTTGTGGCGCCGTTTGTTACCATTGTTATGACCACTGGTCTTCTTGCTGACCCTGCTCTATCGGTCTAAGTTTTGGGGTGGCAAAACGGCATTCTTCCAAGCGCAGCGTATGATAGCTCGGTAGGGTCCCACTATTGGGCAACTTTCGAGGGCTCGGTTGTCAATGAGAGCTGGATTCAGGGCGCGGGTCGCAAATCGCCTCAAAAGCGACCTGCTGTGCCTATATGGAAGGACACGGGTTTTATCTCGGTTGACCAACTCTGTTCGTGTTTCTTAAACTTTTGTACTCCCTTTGGATTTGCTCAGCCTCGTTATCAGGCCGTGTGTCACGCTCCCACAGTCTATCGACACTCGAGATAACTTTGAACCTTTCCGTCTGCTCTTACGTGTTTTTTCGGCAATCTTTTTTGAGCTCCCACTAAACCCTCCTTTTCCGCTGCCCGCAGAAGCGGTACCTCCGCTGCGAACAGAAGCTGGCGTCCGCAAGTGAGCGCCTCTCCGACTCGAGCGGTCCAGAAAACTGCACCCGAGTGATCGAGGAGCTATCGGAGGTGCTGGAAGGAAAAGGCCTTGGCCCAAGCATCGTCGGCCCGGGGCTGAGGCACGACTGCCTGTGCACTCGCGCGGCAGGTATGTTGACAGGGCCCCAACTTCATGCAAACATGCACGCACAGGACCTTTCTTGCGTGATAAGTATTGCGAGACTTGGAAGTGTTGCGAGACCAGTGAAACTGTTCGAATGACGCTGTAAATTCCCATTCAGTTCAGCATCCGGAAGGACTGCTACGCGCCGAAAGGGGTGCCATACGCGTTTGGGTGATGCCTTTCTTTCGTCTGGTGCTCTGCACAGCACTCCCACAGGTAGCCTTGATCCGGCGTGATGCGACATTGCACACATGGGCCTGCGCACCTCAGCTAATCTCAAACAACCCTCTTTTAGTTAAGTCGTGCGAAACGCTGCCACAACCAGCAGTTACGGATGACCACACCGCATGAGCCACTCCCTCACGCAGTCCTGACGAAGCGCGGGGGGCACAATGATTCGCACCTGGCCTTGTGCAATCCATACAAGCTCAAAACACACCGTTTGGTAGCCGTTGTTATACACTCGTGAAAGGCATTTACCCCTTTCTTTGGTAGCAACCAAATGAGCAAAATGGCACGGTCCACTTCCTTTTGCAGCCCTGACGAAGCGCGGGTGGCGCAACGACGCGCACATGGCCCTGCGCGACTGCAACTCCGCACGGGTTATGGACGCATACAGCGTGCCGGCGCACCAGCGGACGTCCGAGGCCCTGCTGCAGCTTAAGCGGTACCGGCAGGCGCTGCAGTTTGCCGAGCGGGCGCACCAGTTGGACCCCGCTAACCCCGGGTTAGCGGAGCTGGTTGTGCTGACTGCGGGGAGGGTTAGGGAAGGTGCGTACAATAGCTTTTAGAAGAGCAGGCCTGGCAGCGTATCTTCTTTAGAGCGTGTTTTCGTTTCGTTTTGCACGATCTCGAGATCCCCTCTCATTGCCTGGAGAGGTGGCCTCATACGTTGGCTGCGTGTGTAGAGCTTTCATCAGCATGTGATTTCTGCGATCTGCCTTGAAGGGCTCATTTGGTTTCCAGCTGGGAAAGAAAAATTGTCCGTGTATGCTGTGTGAGCGCTTCTCCATCAACGGTTGCAGTAATGGCTCCTCTGCTCGCTGTCATAGTTTGCGGGGTTTCTCTTGATCTCATCATATTACGCTGACCAGGATTAGCTCATATCAGTCCCCTTCCGCTCCATCTTCTCACGTACAGTCGATTATTACTCGGCCCTTCATCCTTATCCGTGTTGCGCTTGGTTTGAAAACTCGCTATTCTTGTCAGCTGACTGTTCTTTTCCACCGCTCACTCTAGCAATCTGCTTTGCATCGCACAGCCTCAGAGGAACGCCGGCGGCGGCAGCGCAACAACGGAGAGCAGGGGATCCCCCACGAGAACGGTTCGGGGATGAGGACACGTGTCCGCTTGCGGGACTGGCTGGTCGGAGAGGACGGGCCGATTGACCAAATGGAAGAGGAAGACGAGTACGACGACAGAGAGGAAAGCGGCAGTGGGCACGACTCGGAAGACACGCCGAGCGTGGTGCGTAGAGCATTTGACATCTTTTTGTCAGATCCAGTGCTCTAGGTTTTGGAGTCTCTGCATTTCCAGGTTTTGAAGCACTGTTTTCCCAGGTTATGAAGATTTACTACTTCATTACTTGGCTATGTGAGATAGACGCATCTTTACCCGATTTCAGTGACGAGGTGCGGCTCTGGCTTGGAGCAGAAGCTGTAGTGGTCTTTTCCCACAATTTCTCGAGGTGTTTTGTACCTCTTCACGGGTCCAGGGGGGGGTTTTGAAATGACGGAGATTACAGGGGAGACGTGTCGATGGCTTTTCCGCAAGTCAAGTCATTGTATCCGATATTGTCCCGTGGCAGGAACCCAGTAGCATGTCGACGCCTAATGCTTGCCCTCTTGTTGAAAAAGCGCCTCGCCACGCCCTGTCCTTCCCAACAATCTGACTGTCGCCTGTCCGGTTCATCAGATTTGGTTCATCTTACACAACCTGCTTCAGAAAAGGCAAGCACAAAGCCTTCTCCAAACCGTGCTTATCTTTAGAAACTGAAAGGTTCGCTGTCTTCACAGGCCGAAGAATCCGACGGCAACATGGACTCCAGCTTCGAGGGCGACTTTCTCGGTAGCAGCACAGCCCCGGAGGCCTCCCACCCTCCCATGCGAGGGCCTGGCACGCTGCCACGTGGCGACTTCCAATTTGCCAGCAGCTCGAGCCCCCCGTCGACCACCAGTGAAGACTCCGGCGCCGGTTGTCGGCGGCTTGGCGGCCCGGGAGCAAGCTTGCCCGTGCCGGCGATGCCGTCATCTTACCCCGAGATGACGTCACCAGGCTTCGGTATGACGCCACCTAGCCCCGGGCTGACGTCACCCTTCCAGCAGGCCAGCCTAGGTCTAGTGGATAGCCCGGTGTCGGTCCTCGACTTGGAGGGTAGGGGGAACGGGGGCCGTAAGGATCAAACGGGCGAGAGGATGGGTCCCGAAGCGCGCGCGGAAAGCGAGGGGAGCCGCGGGAGCGAGGGGCACCGGCGGGCCCTGTCGGGCGGGTCGGCGGGCTCTAGCGGGCGGAAAAGCAGCCGCGAGCGGCTGGACGAGGCCTCCGGCGAGGCCCACAACACAAAGTCCGCGCGGCGGAAAGTACTAGATGCGGAGGAATACGCGCTCGATATGGTGCAGCGTTACGTGGGGCACTGTAATACGGGGACGGATATCAAGCAGGCGAGTTTCCTCGGGGGGGGCGGGGAGTTTGTCGCGAGCGGAAGCGATGACGGGCGGTGGTTCGTGTGGGAGGCGCGCACGGGGCAGCTCGTGAAGGTGCTGGCGGGGGATGAGAACGTGGTGAATTGCGTGCAGGCGCATCCGTACGACTGCGCGGTCGCGACGAGCGGGATCGACGACACGATCAAGGTGAGGGGTGCCGGAGCGCACGAGGGATTTTGCAGTTCAAGGGATTGGATCGGAATTTGATCAAGAAGCGTGTCAAAACCCCAAGGATTGAGGTAATGGTCTGAGGTACCACACTTCACCACATGGTCAACGAGACTGACTGCTTTCCAAATGAGAATGGGAGCGAAGCAGAACAACTTTGAAAGAAGCTTCCTGGGATCGCTTTGCCCGCGGCGGATCTTAGACCAGTGAATGAAGAAACAACTGCTTGTCTCGAATCATATCTTGCTAACCCTTGTCATCGATTTCTCCCGCCGTAGTCGTGCTTTTACCACTGCGCCGTCTGCCGTACATCGCAAGGGACCTCCCTCAAAGATGCGCTAGATCCGTCACCTTACGTAATCGAGCTGGCGCACATTGCAGATTTGGTCCCCGCTCGCGGAGAACCCGTCTTCCGTTTCGGGCGGCGTCGCCGGCCCCCAGCCGTTGGATACGGTCCAAGTAATGGCGGAGAATCAGAAAAGCATGTGGCGGCCACGCGTGGTGGGTCTACCCATGGAGCTGCTACAGCGGCTGCGGGTCGCAGGGGACGCGGAGGGGGGAGTGCATAGAATAGAATGTGCGCAGAGCTGACGTAGAGCAAGAGTCGGTTATCAGGGTAGGTTGCGGGGCGAAATGCCGCCCTGCGGGGTGGGAAAGGTGTGTGCACGTGTACAGAGAGGAGCTTCGTAGCTGCCTTTGAAAAAGAGGACAATTTGAGGAGCAAAGCTTGCTCTGCATAGGGTCAGGTTTCTACGTTTACTCGGTGAGACCGCTCGTTTGAGCGGCTTCGTTATAATCACTCGTCTGAAGGTACGCTTCACGTTTTGCCATAAAGTGGTTGTCCATGTGAAAAATGAGGGTGTACAAGCTGTTCAGATTTCGCTTATTCTCAATATCTGATGGTGCGTTGCGTCCTTTGGTTGTGTTCATAAGATCACATGTCGACGACTCGATGTTGAGGCGTAACGAGCGCCAGGCTGAAGCAGCCATGCATGTGTGTGCAACGTCTCGTGCGGAAAATTGCTCACCATGTCGATATCCTACCGCAATCAGGACTCCATATATGCGCTCCGACGCTTCCTTTGCTTACACAAG
>DF236966.1:273889-371272 GCA_000708835.1 Klebsormidium nitens | reverse complement strand
TAATTGATTGTGTGCAGGTGCTAGATTAGAGTCCATGCATCATATGCACTTGTTGCATGTCGTGCTGTTTTGTACCGTACCATTTGCAACGTCTCAGAGTTTCCCGTCCTCGATCGAGGTTGGTATCGAGGCTCCTGTCAGTGGCCGATGGATGCACTGACTGATGACCTGCGCATGCAATCAAGTGAGGGCGGCCGGACCTCTATTTTGGGCCTCCTAGTTTAGACTCCGGCAGATTGCTTAGACTCAGCTTCTGTGCGAGGCGCCCGCGACTTGTCAACATCGAGGAAAAAGCTTGCAGGACAACTAGGGCGCAGACACTCATGGGCCAGGAGAATGATACGAACAACCATACAGGGATCTGAGCACGCTAGACATGGCTCATGCAGAACATTGAATTCAATTTGCGTGCAATCGCAGAAGTGTACAAACAAGCAGCCGAAGCAAGCGCCGCTCGAGTGCACTAACTGAGTCCGTCATCAGTTTTCATGATTCCTTGAAGCTGCTTGTATGATTGAAGCCTTGCACGTTAGATTCTTGAGTAAGGTCTTCAAGATCCGTCGATTAACTCCCTTATCTTTTATCTTAGCTTTGCCTACTCTGGCCCGGGCGACTGCCCGACTGTGACGTACTCGGAAGATCAAAATCGTCATAACAGTTCAAGAACCTGCCTTTGGTATGGCTAAGAGACGGGACCAGAGAACCTCACCGAGCCTTTTAGAGTATCTGCCCTTAAACGGTTGTATGTATCTCACATGCTTCTTGCTTCCCTGCCACCTGCCTGCCTCCTTGCCGAAAACAAGCAGTTCTCCGTGCACGTCATGAAGATCTTCGTGGTACCTTCCGTCGAAATTTTCGGGCGCTAACCAACGTGTTTCGTCTGTCACGGCGAGAACCGTTGATGAATCATTCTCTGCAATGCCCATGCTCTGCCCTTGTGGAGCAGACTTGGCCTTGATGATGTCCTTGCTAGGAGCGCCTGGGCCTGTAGTCCTCAAGAAAGAGAAGGCGAATGCGTCGGGAACGCCCGAGACAGCCGTCAGAGAAGAGTAGGATATTTCCTCCGGGGAATGTTGCTCCCCAAGTGCTGATCCAAAAGAGACTGCCTTCCAGGGTTGGTCGAGCTCTCGTTCCGCCAGGGAATGAAGCCACACTTTCTTTTGCAGCCCGTTTAACAGAACAATGGCATCCGCAGATGCAGCACACATCACTTCAGTCACCTTCCTTCCTTCGGCGAGATATGCCAAGACGTCACCCTCTTTCCATTCATGGAACCTGGACGGGCAATCGTTTAAGCCTGTTCGTGGGGTGGGTGGCAGGAAATGCGGAGGCAACGCGAAGGGCCTCCACGTGTCGCTCAGGGTGTCGTAGAGGCTTCCGTGCGAAGACCTGATGATTGCAAACCACCTATTCGGGAATTCGGAGACAACGCTCGGTATTGCGTAGTGCAAGACGAAGACGTAGCGCTGGGATGCGACCACGGTAAAGCTGGTTTGCACAGTGCAGAAGTTAAACCCGAAAACGAAGCCCTCTGCCGTAGGAGACAATGGGGCTTCTTCCTCTGTGAGCTGCAAAGAGCTCCTCTCCTTCCAGCACCCCTCTCGACTGGTCAGGTCAAAAGACCTCAGGCGAAACTCTCGCACCCTTAAATAGACATCACTCGGGGCACGCTTTGGCTCGCTCAGAACGTACACTGCTCTGTTGACCACAACCGTGCTCTCGGGTATGTCCACCCAGACCGCGCTTGACTGTGCCTCAGTCAGACCCTTCCCAAACGTCCTCTTCCTGAATGGATGAACATGAAGCACAGTCCTATCTTCATTCAGAACCCCCAGTCCAGGATAAACATTCTGCCACTCTAACAAACTTTTGCCCCTGCCAGGCTCAGCGTCAACAACCCGGCAAGCGAAAGTGAGCAAGCCTGGTTTGTGGAAGCGGCCGGCTTCTCCCAGGTGCCCTTCTTCCACCGCCTGCTTCCACGTCTTTGAAACTTGCCGTAGGGGCCAAATCTCCCCGAGGTCCAGGTCAAGGCTGGACGTGAACCTACAGATCAAATGATTGGCGTCTTCTGGTAGCTCTTCAAAGAGGTCCGCCATCGTCTCCCATCAAAAGCTGCTACTCAAATGTCAGCGTTCGCGTTTGTTCACGGTTGACCAAGACGCGGGTTACACAAAAATGATCGCGCCGGCCAGATCGCGGCGGCTCAACGCGGCCGCATCAAACAACAGGGTTTCAACGGCGCGGCCGCGACGATCAGAGCGCGCGCTAACATGCAGCAGTACTTACAGTAGGAGCGGCAGAGGAGTAGGCGTCTCTAGTCTGCCTTGGGCTTTGGAGCGGCAGATACTGTTCCTGAAAGATGTGCTATTTTTTGAAGCGGCAGATACTATTCCTGAAAGATGCTTCAACGTGGCGAGGAGTAGCAGGTGCGCTCCCTCAATGCGCAAGTTTTGCCAGATAGCCTGCCAATATTAAACGTCAGGAACTGTGCAACACAGAAGGATTGAATCGCATTCGCAAAGTCTTCCATGACCGACGGCCATGAGCTTCCTACTGACTGTGCGAGGTGGTTTTCCAAAGGTCTCCAAGAAGAAGCAATCGTGATTCTGGCTCGCGCTCCAAAGCATGTCGTCCAAAAAGGGTACAAAATATAGTCGAAGATCTGCACCCCTGTATACATATAGCCTGGGCATCTATGTTACAGTCGACTTTCCATTTATCGCGAATGATTTTGCAGATCTGATTAGAAGGTGGTTCGTTCTGGCATAGCTTCTGCTTATTCCGTATTTTGCGGCGTCCTAGCTCACGCAGAGCTTGCTGTCTATCTTTACCCCTCATCGCTAACGTTATACGTCATCATCGAAACTAGAGTACGTCAGCCTCTATTGTAGCCACCCGAGTTTTAGGGTTTTCGGGCCGCACTCTGGCAACCTTTATGTGAATTTGAAGATACGACTTGAAAATAGGCGCCCGGGAGACGGGTGATGTAGGTAAGTGATTAGGGTGGGTTGCAATTGGAGTCCGGTGCGCGTAATTCTTTCAGTTGACTTTCTGCGTTTATGTGCCCGGGTAGCTCGGCTTCCGCTGAAAGCTCTAAGTAGTCGAGCAAAAGTCTTGGCTGCCGTTTCCGCCTCACCTTCAACTTCGCCACTTCGTGTTGTATCTTCAAAGCCTTTTGGTGCACCCTTCAAAGATCTGCCTTCACTGGCCTGATTGCTCTCCTTGCAATTGTATGATCTAAATTGGACTGGTCAGACTGGTGTCAATCACAGATAAGGAGTTATCCAGACCTTGAAGAAGGGTCAAGGTCGCTCCTCGCCACTGATGTGACGCAGGTTCCGCCAGTTCCGCTCCTTGAGCGACAAGTTGCTCATGCTTTCGACGAAACTCATCCAGGATTGCAAGTAGGAACAACGTCTCAACGTCTCGCCTTTCCGCCAATATTTTGGAAAGCAACAGCGGGAAAAATGCAGCAGATCTGTGATGGCCAAGCTTTCGACTGGATCCGGGCGGTAGCTGTAGGGACTTGCGCATACAACTGGACGTGCACGTGTGTGCAGTACGCAAATATAAGCGTTTGACCGGCAGGCCTAGGTTGTCATGAACCGTGATCACTCGATTGGAAGCCCGTTATAAGATGTCGAAGTCCCAAGCTTTCTGTGTCATCTCGAATAAAAATAACGGGCTGGTACGTACAGCCGCCCTGAAATTATTGCTTTGTGGCATGCCCTCATAAGGACGGTGAGTACAGAAACGCGCAACATGAATCGTTGTTCTGCATCCATATGTCATGCACGCCGAACAAGAACAGAAGTTCGTCGGATTCAGATCTTGCAACCTCTCTAATTGTGCAATATGACTCTACGAATGATGATTCAAGACTGCCTCAAGCTCTCCTCGCATGCGAACGCTCCCTACTTGTCCTAGAATTGTGTGTTGAGTTACGGCTACGTTGCGTTAGGTCATGCCGGTGGGATGGGTGGGGTTGGGTTAGGGGTTTAGGGTGGGTACGGGTGTGGAGCATGTTAACTTTGGGTTTAGGTTTTTAGTTTGATTGAGCCCGGGAAACTGATCTAACTCAACATACACCCAACTCAACATAAAATCGAGACTTATTTGTCCCAGGGTGCCTTTCTCAGAGACGCCTTGAGCTGCTCCTTCTTGGCCTTCATTGACGCTTCTACAGCGTCTCTAGCCTCCTTTTCGTGCCCTCGTACCACTCTTAAGTCCTCATCGTCCATCTGTTTCGTGATCTTCCCTATCGCTTTTTCCATCTTTCTCGAGATTCGGGTGAAGTTTTTATATCTCCGCTGTAAGGAATCGAGGATTCCAAATGGTGAAGGAAGTTCGAGCTTTTCTCCCGCCAGCGCTTTGTTGCAGGTGCCGCCCATTCTGTTCCTTGGGCCAATTGCTCGTGCTTCCGGCGGAACTTCTCCAAAACAGTACGTCAAAGCGCCTGCGAACCTCTTGTGATGTGTAAGCTGGGATCGCTTCTACATGCGCCGAAAAGTGGTACGAGGAAATCAGTAACCTCACCAAAGTCGCTGAATGTGTGTTGCCCGTCTTGTATGCACGCCATTAATTCTTCTGCGAACGCCTTGGTGAATTCTTCCCCATGCTCCTTCCAGCAACTCTTCAGCCGCTCCGCATGTGCCTCCAACTGAAGCTCTCGCTTCAGCTTCTCATCTGCGCTTTGGCGCCATGTAAGATCCCTGGCTCTGAAAACGTTACTAAGGACCCAAGCAATGACGTCAGAAGGCGCGGGCGTCAGATCTACGGCTGGATCTTTATCCGCGTTAAGATCTGCGCCTTGGCAAGAACCAGGTTTGCTTTTGTGCACGTCTTGGCGTCTTCAGGAGCAATACCGTCAGCCGACCGGACGGCAGCGCCCAAGCAGGAGAGAGAAAGGCCCAAATTTGTAGAAAGTGAACAAACTCAAGCCCTTCCGCTGGTCCAAGCATACAGTACCGTATATCGATCATGGTTCTTGACCTGGTGACGACTCGAGCACACGCGAAGCCGGCCGCGGCCACCTGGAGTCGGCGGGTCACGTTTGATGGAAGTTCAAATTGCCGGCCGCGGCAAACTCAGGCAGGCCGACGCGCGGCGGGCCTGGATATGAATCGTGACGTCACATGCGCACAGTGCGCGCGCGGTATGACGGTCACCGAGCGGCTACAAGCTGTGGGCGCTCATTTGCCGTGAGGAGCCGCTTCTTGCAATTGGGCGATGGTTCTAGGCATATGTTCTAAGTTACTAGTCAACCTCTAGCCGGTCGGTTGCCAGGCTGTTCATGTGATGACGGGCAATGTTTTTGGCAGCCCGAGAGCGGAAAATCGAAGTGCCCAGCGCATGGACAGTTCTCTGCCCGCGCGTATCTTCCATTCAGCGACGGGAAGCTTTAGCAATAGCATGGCCGGAAATCAGCCTGTGTTGGGTAGGGTTACTTTGGGGGTTGGGGTACGTTCGGCACGGTGCGGAGCGGGTGATTCTGTGGGTTAGGGTTTTCGTATAACAATCCTCCCAGTGCGCGGCCATGCGGATGATGCCTCGTCGGAGGGTTTAGTCTCGCCTTGCATCATCAAACATCGAGCCCGGTTAGGCTTCCGTTCAAGATTAAGTTAAGCAGGAACACTCGGAACACTTTCAACAGCTCAAATGTAAAAGGCCTGCGTTCAGCCGCCGTCCTCGGGAGACTCGTGTGCCAAGAGGTTTGAATGATCTCAAACTTCTCTTTCGTGAGCGCGGCCGGGTACTACAGTACGCTGTGTGCGTGTCATGCACCGTGATTGCAGCACTGAGAATGTTCTTGCACTTAGAGTTATATATCAACCGAGGAGTCCATGAAGTGCATGCGCAGCATGTGGGCCGGCATGCCACTATCTAATCTTAAAGGTCAGCTAGACTTGCTCTGAGACACGAGATTCAGCCAGTCGACTCTACTGCACGTTAAACAATGCTGTTCTGGAATGGCTTGAAGTGACCTTTGTAGTTTAGAAGAAGGATCCCCAGGGGAGCATTACACGCATGCCAAAAATAAGACAGGATCCCACATTCTAGGTGACATCCGTGTCCGCCGGTTCGATGGCACTCGGTTGCAAGCTCGACCCAATAAAATCAACCACAGGGATTCACGGGCTCAGCCAAAACTGCAACGACCGGCTAGCAATCTCCGAAACTGCGGCTCCCTCGACCTACCCGCCGACCTTCCCCAGATTGCTCATGTCCAGAATCTTGATGTCCATGTTTCCGTCTAGCTTCACGATCCCGTCGCTTCCGTCGATTCCAATAAGCTTCCCGGTCAGCCCCCGGAACTCTCCCGTGACGATCTTGATGTTGTCGCCCTTTCTCGGTGCAATCAGCTCCAGATCCGCCAACTGGGCGGTCACGAACTCTACCGGGTCCGATCCTGAGCCGATTTGCACCTTGAACCCGCCGTCGGGGAGGATCTCCCGGAGGATGCCCTGCCTCTCGGAAGCTGTCACCCACACGTCGGGAATCGGCCAAGAGGAGTTGTCCAATGGCGTGCCGAAAGCTGTTGCAAGAGGATTCGCATCATCGGTGTGGGCTGTATGTGGGGACGTTATGTGCGACTTCGGATGAATGAAATGCTCGAACACTATGAATGAGTTCTGAGAACCATCGAGTCCATTGTGTCATCACTCAGGACAGACAAGGCGGCTGGTCGAAAGACGCTTCGTTAATCAGATTCGTCGGTGTGCACTGTTTTCACTGTGGGCTATGCCCGACGCTGATAAGTACAAAGAACGGATCCCCAGTGCAGTTGGAGACTGCATATCCAGTTTGATCACTTAGCAATCAAGTCGTACAAAAAATTGCCACACAAATCAGTCCCTCTCTCAGAGTCAAGGTCATACACGTCAGACTAACACATTCTCTTAACGAAGACAAGCTTCCGGCACTCACCTGGGGACATTGGGTCTGGCACCCCAGCCCCGCTTCCGCCCGGAGTAGTAGGAGTCGGGGGAACGTAAGGAGTCGGCCGATCGCCCGGAGTATACGGACTGGGCACTTGGTAGGACCCGGGGGTATCCACCGGGCTGCGTTGATCGCTGTAAGGAGTGGCCCCGGATCCCCACCCGGTCCCACTTCCGGGAGTTGGGGCGTCATAGGGACGAGCCCCAGGAGTGTCCGGCTGCATAAACGAGGGTCTCACACTAGTCAGAGAGGGGATCAAAGGGGAAACCAGTCCTCGGAGACAGTAAGCATGAGCTCATCTTGGGGGTTGATCAGATGTCGGTTGGGTCAAACTGAAGTAGTTTGCATGTAGGCTGCTTGCTGAAAAGAAGGACACCGACGGTCCTGAAACTCAACCATTGAAGATCCAGAATTGATAGGAATCTACAGTGTGTCCTGGCCACGAAGTTGGCGCAAATGGCAGGTCGCACTGTCATTACCCAACTCCGAACACGGTCCACCATTCTTGTCGCGATACAGCCAACTTCCTTGAAATGACAAACATGTAGCAACGTTCTTACAGTCCTTGCAACTAAAGACAACAGTTTCGGAAAACCAGACAAGTCTTACGTTGCCATTTGAAGGGCTGGGCGCCGGCGAATCGATCGGCGAGTAGGGCGCATACGACGCCGTGGCAGATCCAAACGTGGACGGCCCGCTGTGATACGACGGCGGCTCGTCGTTCCACCCGGGCTCGCGGGCTGGCGTCATCGGAGTGTACGGATCCCAGGCGCGGCCACGGCTGGGTGTCATAGGCATGGCTGCAGCGAAAGAGACTCCAGGATCGACGGCTGATAGGAAGATAGTGAGCAAGACAGTCGCTTCTTTCTCAGGGGAAAAACAAACACGAAGGTTTTAGTCTTTCCATGAAAAGACTCTATTCAATTAGAGAGTGGCTCGGGGTAACAGGGACGCCCGCGACTGGGTGTCATAGGCATAGCTGGAGCGGAGAACGTGAGAGGAGCGTTGGACGTTGTCGCAGAACATTAGAAGGGAGAGAAGATGATAATAGGACAGCTGTTTTGCAAAGAGACGAACTGAAACCGCGCTGCGTGACTGACCTCGGACAGCAACTTGTGGCGTTTCACAGCTTTCTGCATCTGCGCTTCCCAAAGGACGGAGGCTGAAAGTGCCTAGTCAAGCGTTCAAACATTTTGAAGGACAGCTGTACGTCTAATGGTGCGCGCTCGAGAAATGTGGCTCACCAGCCGGATCTCGCGCCGGCGTCTGCGGATACTCCCTCGACGGAGTCTGCGGATACGCCCTTGACGGCGTTTGCGGGTAGGCCCTCGACGGAGTCTGCGGGTAATACCCGCCCGCCGACTCTTCCCTGCGCCCCTCTTTCAGGTTCAACTGATCCCGGTTTACCGTAATCGTCTTCATCTGAGAATCAAGCTCGATTCGGACGGTGGTATCGGTTGCGTCCTTGACGCGCCCGCGGTATCCTTTCCACGGACCTGACATGATGCGTACCATCGTGTTGGTCAGGCTGTCGTCACGGCGCCCGCCGCGGCCGCGCGCGCCGGAGAAGACTGTCGGGGAGAGACGGTAGGGTTGAGAATCATGGCCTTTGACTCTTTCTAGATTGCCGTGCGCTCCCAATGACAGTCGAGGAGCCAATGACAACACATTCATGAGCCTTCTTTTGCAAAGCACCTTTGCAAGAGGTTTGTGAAGATGGCATATTTTAGAGAAGCAAGCACATCAAAATTCTTCTGAGGTGCCTCGTGCGGGAGAAGACTGCAGGAAGAGGCGTATGATTCTCGAGATATTGAAAGAGTGCTTCGCACCAAACCTCTTCTTAGAAACAAATGCGGAGTTGAATCATTTTGACTCATTCGTCACTTAAACCTTTGGTCATAGCTTTGTGTGTTGTGCATGTGACTGTTTCAACAGAACGAAAGCAAAAACAACTCGTTGACAAGTGGGGGACCTCTACCCTGTGCAGCGAAATGCTTCCGCATCTACTCTGCGTTCGTCCTTGTCAGACGAAGGTTAGAAGATGATAGCAGCAGCTCAGCTGTCAATCCAACCCCGCCTAAAAACAAAAGTAGAAAGCAGAAAACAGAGTTGGGGGGCCCCCGGGACAAAACCCCGCCCAGCGCCCATCTCTTTCCGCGACTTCGTCACGGAAAGCAGAGGCCATACACTCACCTCCCGGCTCATTCCCCCGCCCAGCGCCCTGCCCTTCCACAAAAAACCAAGCAAGGCTTACTCAAGCAAAGATCATTAGCTCACCTCCCGGATTCGCTCCTCGGCCAGCCCCCGGTCCCGCCGCAAGATAGTGGGCGGGTGACCGGAGGCCGTACACCGGACTTTGGGGAACATAACCACCGGGCTGCCCGTTGGAGAGCCCGTAGGGGGACGCCATATTTGGCTGAGGCGGCTGCGGAAGAAAGAGGAGAGCGTTAAACAACGTCCGCATAACGTCCGGATGTATGCATGTATGAGGCTCGTCGAAGAAGGACACGAAGTCGCGATGTGGGCTCGTAAGAACGCTGCCTTCAAAATGTACGGGTTCGTGTGGCAGGGATGACAAGTCGGCAAGTTGTCAGAGAGCAATCAGTTTTCAACGCAGATGAAGCAGACATGCCAAAATGCAGTCGCTCTTCGTCTTGCTGCAAGCGGCTTTCAAAGCAAAGCCGCATTCCGCAAATGGTTATAAAAGAATAGAATCTTATCCTCCAGGAAAGTGCACAAGCTGGGCTGGGAATGCTGCTCCTTACTCCGTGTACTGCACAATGGCTGCTAGTACGGATGATTTGAATCCTCCTCGTTGCCATGCGCATGGTTGACCTAAAGAAGCTGCCCACATCGAGGGCTCCACCAGAAATATGCATTGATATCCCTCAACAGTCCGACTCACCCAAAAACATTCAGGCGAGGATATTGAAGGGGGAATGCGAGTCAAAATCATCGTGGGGGCTCACCGCGAAGGGGTCCGTTTTGTTGCCGCCGAAGACCTTGCAGTTGCGCGCGGCCACGCAGATGAAGCCCCCGTTCTGCTTGACGTCGCGCGACTGGATGAACAGCATCTGCTTGCTCAGATGCACCACGGGGCCCTGCTTGCCCTGCACCACGTCATCGCTGACGTCAGCCAAGGGCGGTGGAGAAGGGCAACACTAGCACCTGTTGTGGCGGCGGACAATGGCAGCGCGCAGATGTGTCAGAACAAAAGGAAGGAGAACGTGGACTCCCGAGCCGATGCTCGACAGTACTTTTTATAACAATCGAGGATCGACGGTCTGGCTGATCGACTCCGAAAATCTGGAGCACCGATTGACGACTGACAACTGCTGATAAGGGAAGGGGTCCCTAGACAGTCCGCCGGGAGTCCCTTTTCTCCTTCCTTCCATTCGGTCAGTCGAGGATGATGGCTGGGTGCTCTGTTATCACAGGTGACAGTAGCAGAGCTACTCGCCCTGGATTGCACTCAAATAAGGGCAAAGCGTAAAACGAGCGGCTCTTTGAAGCATCGCCCTCTTAGGCAACTTCATCATCAGCTTACCGGCACACCCGCTCCTACTGGTGGCAGGATTCGTCCCGTGAGCCACAATCAGCAAACCACGCCACACGAAATACATGCACTCCAAGATGTTACAGGAGACCCTCGTTAACAGAATTCGCAAATCCGGTTTGCTTAAACCCCTTACCTTGAACTCCCCGGTGTGCACCTTGACCACGTCCCTAACCGTGATGGCGGCCCCTGTCATGTCCTGCGTGCTGAACGAGCGGTCGAACACCTTGCGCTTGATTTGGGGACGGGTCACTGTTCGGACGTCTTGCCGGTCGGGGTTGCCGATCAGCACGGCGCACGCGTCCTTCTCCACGCGCACAATCATGCCCACCGTCAGGCCGTTGCTGGAGAGAGCAGTTAAAACGTATGTTGAGAAACGAGTTTGAAACGGACAATTGGAAAGAGGATGACCTTGTCAGTGATACAATTGCTAATCAAAGAGGAAATATCTTTCGCAATTTGCTATCCCTTCTTCGCCAGCACAATCATGCGCACCGTCTGACGTCTGAACAACAGCTACATTCAGGCCGCTGCTGAAAAGAAACAATGAGAAGTGGTGGTCAAAACCTTTTATAGCAGAAGTCTTAGGAGAGGATGCATAAAAAATAAGAGCATGAGATAAATTAATGCTTTAAGGAGGACCTTCTTAAGGAAAGTTTGTGGGAACGTTAGAGCAGGATAGGAAGCTCACTCAAGGGCGATCAGGTCGTGCAAGTCGTACTCTCCGAACTTCGTGAGCCCCGAGCTGACCTCCGCGGCTTCGACAATGTCGTGAGAGAACACCCGGATCTGCACAGCAAAAGATTTTTGTGTTGGAAATGTATCTCAACGCTTTGCTCACCTCAATCAGTATCCACAGCCAAGGGATCCCCTGATCAGATCCATTTCGGATGGTGGCAAGCAACACACACTCTGAAAAGCAACGCTTTTTGACTCCCAACTGATCCTGAAATGCTCAGGACGTGCGTTGTCAAGAGCAGAATTTATTCCACTCCAAAGCGTTCTGACAAGGTTAGCCAGCACAATGCATTCGCGAAGTAGATTCAACAGGCCCGACTCCCAAACCGCTCAACCAAGGCCCACCTTCCGAACAGAACTTGACACCAGCGCAACGAGCAAGAGTGAGAGCGCCCACCTCCTGCTGCGTAGTGTCAGAGAAGAGCACAACGGTGCTGGTGGCGTCGTCCACTTTGACGATGAGGCCAGTGGAGCCCTCGTGCTGGCCGGAGAGCACCTTCACATGGTCGCCCATGCTGTAGTGCTTGCGGATCTGGCTGTCCTTCAGCTCTTGCTCCTTTTGCATCTGCGGCCAGCGAAAGGAACGTTAGACTTCCTTCGAAGTTCGTAAGATGAAGACTTGATTGCGAACGTCAACGAAGAAACTCTGCCAGAATACCACTTTGGCCGCCTGATCGCGGTGCGCTCAGTTCTGGACGCCCGAACCAGAGCCCGAGGTTGCCGAACGCACCTCTCTTTGCCAACCGAGCATCTGAAAGTTTCCGAGCCAGATTTTGACGGAGTTTGCGACATCTGACGTCGTTGAAGGCTCTGTGGATCACGGCAGCCCCAGCGCCTTTGTCCCAAAACTCCAGGGCCAAAGTCCAATCGAATCCAGCTTTTCTGGTATCGAGGACACCGAAACATTAGGAACCAGAGGGATCAACCTTCGTAGGACCACACAGCAATGCTTCTGCGCACGCACCGCCTTGGCTGCCTGCCCGAGCTGCACGCTTTCGTCGTCCAGAGAAAACTGGGCCCCGAATCTCATACCCACACTCTCGCAACCTAGGAAACTAGGTACTCCAAACCGATATCCTCGAAAAAATTTCAAGAACTTACCGCCTTGGCGGCTTGGCCGAGTTGCGCCCAGTCCTCGTCGCGGAGGCGCACACGCACGATGCCCTGGACTTCGTCTACGTGGACCACCGTCCCTTGCAGGCTCTTCAGCTCGCCCTCCACCACCCGGATGGAGTCCCCGGGCACGAAGTGCACCTTCTTCTTGCTGATGGCCGCGTCGCTTAGGGCTGGCCAGGAGAGAAAGGCAGGGTTAGTCAAGGATGGCCTGTTGGTTAAGGCTGCCTGAGGGAGAAAGCAGAATTAGATAAGTTGGGAGTGGCTGGGGCGGTTAAGATTGCCGGGGGCAAGATAGGTCGGCTTAGTCAGAACTTACGCTCAGCCGCATTGGTTAAAGCTGCCTAAGAAAGAAAAGCAGAACTGGTTTGGAGTGGCCGCGTCGATTAGGGCTACCCGGGCAAGATAGGCAGGGTTAGTCAGGACTCTGCAAACCCCCATCGATTAAAGCTGCCCGGGGAAGAAAGCACATTTAGTCTGGAGTGGCCGCATCGGTTAGTGCTGCCCGGTGAGCCAGAGGCTTGCTGCGCAGCTGTGCACGTTATTTTTGACTATTGTTGATTATGGGGAACGATAGAGCATGCTGAACACGGAAGATCTGCACTTGGGCAAAAGATGGCTAGCTGACCGATACAAGACCTGTGGATGTCAATCACATAGCGTGTGACCGAAATGCAACAGTTTCCAGTGGTGTCAAAAGGGCGTGCCTCCTGCTGTAGGGTGTCGCCTGACACTCACTTGGCAGATCGTTCCTCCGCGTACTGCCGTCCTCCCCTTGAGGAGCGTTCTGGAACCTCTGTAGCTCGTCAAAGGAGGGGACCACTTCCTTCACTTCCTGTAGGGCAAACGAACGGCTTACTTTCAACAAACACGTCTGCTTGAGGCATTGTGCATCAAACTCGGCATCTGGTTTCTGAGTTGAAGTCTTTGATTGGCAATCCTTGCTCATACCGCTCGCCAGACTGGTTCCATATTTTGACGAAATCACCATGCCCGTATACCTGAAGATGGGTGCCGCATTCGGCACGAACCGACTTCCGTAAAAGATATCTGATATTATGCTGTGCGACATGTATTATGGATACAAGGCACTTACGATGCTCTTGAGCGAGACGGTCTTAAAGAAGTAGCCGTCCCGAAACTTGAGGTTGTTGATGAACTCGAACGCGTCGCCGTAGTTGTCCCGCTTCGACTCCACCGGGATGCGCAGGTCGCGCGCCTCGTCCAGGCTGAAGAAGCGCTGCGGGGGCCGAGTCTTCTTCTTCTGGTCCCGTCCCTCGCCCTCCTGCAGCCAACAATAAAAACGTCTTTATTCGACTACTGACGTCATTGGATGGTTGAAACCTTTGGTCTAATGAGCGTCAATGACATGGCGTAGGTGCGACGAGGACTAGAACAAAGTAGAAAGCGCCCACAATGCAGCACGCAAGTTTCTGAAGGTCGACGCACAGGCTGAATTTGTCTAAGAGCTCTTTGCTTTTCGCCGCAGGACGCACAATCAAGGCGCAACAAAGAATCTTCAAACACTTGACGAACACGGAGCGTGGACGACAACAAACGAGGACGCCAAATGAGAATAGGGATGCCACCAGGCGGCGTCCATTCTCTCAGGGGTCGTTGCGCTGGATGCGCCTAAGCAAAACCCTTTCCGCAAGGTGGGATAACAATTCGAGAAATGATTACTAGCAAACGACGATGAACGAAGGCAGGAAGTCTCACCAGGCGGCGCGCGAGCTCTTTGAGGTCGACGCGTGGGATGAGCACAACCTTGAGCCTTTCAACAATTAACAGGGCGCAGATAGAGACTCAAACAATAAACACTCACGAAGACCAAGGCGGAACACCCACCAGGCGACGCGCGAGCTCCTGGAGGTCGATGGCGTGATGAGCTTGACCTTCAGCTTTTTTCAGATACGCAAAGCTTGATTAGAGTTCTCCCCAAGGCGTAAGCACAGATATGGAAGATCCGCTTACGACAAATGACGGATAACGAGGACAGATAGAACTCACCAGGCGGCGCGCGAGCTCCTGGAGGTCGACGCGCGGGATGAGCTTGAGCGTGGCCTGGTTGCGCACGTGGTCCACGTCGACGACCTGCGCGAGGTCGCCCTTGTACAGCCCGTTGCGCACGCGCACCCACGTGTCCCGCTGCAGCTCCAGCTGCTTCTTGGTGATGCGCAGCACGTCGCGCATCTCGCGGATGGGCACCAGCGTGATCTTGTAGTACAGGATGCGCAGGCCCGTGATCGCCTGCAAAGTAGGGGTTGTACTTTATAAGCGGTTCTTGGCCTTAGCGTGTTGATGTGGATAGAATGCTTGGATTCGGAAAGGTGGTTTTCGTGAATAGAAAGAGCGTGATCTTGTAGTACAAAATGCTCAGGCCCGCGATTGCCTGCGGGGGGCGAAATTGGACGTTAAGGTCTGCAAGGCCTTTGAGCTGTAGAGTGTTGATGAGGATAGAAATACTGGGTTCTAAAAGATGATCTCGTGGATGGGCGCACAGCGTGATCTTGTAGTACAGTATGCGCAGGCCCGTGATCGCCTGTACAAGCGGGGCTTGATTAACATGTAAAAGAACCCTCGGGCTTTCTTGGGTTGGTAAATAGGGCTTTCTCGGGTTGGTAAAACAGAGCAATTGGGCTTGGGAAGGAAAAACCACGTGGTTGACGTGTAGAGGTGCTCTAATATTGAGCGTGAGCTTCGCTTCTCTCAAACAAGGAAAAGGCGAAGATGTATCAATCCAGAAGCTGCGGAAGCAGAGCTCTTTCTCGCTTACTGCAAGAAAGGCTAAATCCGTTCAATTGGTAATCCCGGGGTAAAACTCACCTCTCGCACGTGGCTCTCCTTCATCGCCTCTATGTACAGATATCCCTTCAAGTGATCGATTGCGGCTGCCGATCGGATCTGCAGCGGCCGGCCCTCCGCCAGCCGTGCGAGGGACTTCTGCATCAGGCAGATCGCCGCCTCCTTCTCACGTCCGAACTGCGATGAACGAGATGACTGTGTGAGCCGCAGCAGTAACGAGGCTTTGCAATTCGGGGAAGTAACAACTTTCCTAGTCGTGTGGGAATCAAAACCGCCGTCAAACGTCGGAAAAGTCGTTAACGACAAAAGAGTGGAAACTTCCGGGATTATCCCAAAGCAGAACAAGTTGCGAGCACCCCAGCCAGAGTGCTCAAGCCCCCAGCCTTAGGGGGAAAGCAGGCCAGTAGACGATCGGCGCCTACCATGTCAAAGGCGTTCTTGTGCAAGGTTTGCAAGGAAGACTAAGGATGGGGTAAGCTTTCATTCATAAGCGAGATCGTAAGGAAAGAGCACCTGATTTTCATTCATCTCGTCGACCTACTCAATCGGGAAAGGTGCGAGATGGGACACTCACACCGATTATGCCGGCTACCAGTAAGGCTCTTACTTACAGAAGGAATGGTAAAAGAATGCTTTAAAGCTTACCTGACACTTCACCATCCACAGCTTGGGGTCGTCCACTGACGGCGCCAGGGCTTCCGAGTCGACAGGACCAGCCTCGTCCTCATCGCGATCTTGCGCCTGAGGCCACAAAGAGAGCGATTAGTCGAAGATCGTTTGAAGGCAGGCTATGCAGACCCCCCGAAGAAGGTTTTCATCCTCGTCTCGGGACAGACACCCAAATTTTCCTACATAAGCCTAGCTTTGTGGATGTTCTTTATGGGCAGTCCTTGAGAACGGACGAAAGAAGGTAACCGAAACCACTCAACGCACTGTGCCGAAAACCGGTTCGGGCCGACCGTTTGTCACTCGCACAAACCTTTGAAAGGAGCAGGTTGCATACATCGACTTGCACGGCTTCAAAGAGCAACCAATGAACCGCAGATCACAATGGCTCGGCCACAGGATCGACAGAGATTCCATCAAACGAATCCCGGTGGTCACAAACTTAGACATAAACCTCTCGACATGAACCTTGAAAAAATGGCTCGCAAAGCCGCTGACGTTGGTCATAGCCCTTGTAATCCTCCGTGAGGGGCGTCTCCAGCCCCGTCACGGACTTCGACGTGAAACTTTGGTAACATGCTCGCGAAACAGCTCACCTGGTCGTAGCGCTCGTAGCGCTCCTTGAGGAACTTCTCCAGCCCCGCCTCGTCGTCCTCTTCGTCCTCCTCCAGGTTGCGCGCCATGTCGCGGTACGAGCGGAACGCCTCCTGGCGGCTCGGCCCAACCTCGTTGGGAAGTTCGTTGTCGTCGATAAGGTCTGTAGAGCACCAGAGCAAAGGCGATATAAGATATCATTGCTATTAAGATTCCAAGGCAAACGCGGCCTAAAGCATGTTGTTTACAAGGGGTTTTGCCAGCAGGAAAGTGACCATCAGAAGAAAAAGGCATTTTAAGCTTCAGACCTGCGCTGACAAGTAGGGAGGCTTGTGTAAAGGGCATGATCGTCTCCCTGGAAAGAAAGCCAAACCAATTGGCTTCACAGATCCAAACAGTCTGTTGAGCTTTGTGCTCCACTTCAGAATGGATCGTCATCTGATTATGAAACGTACTTCGATGGTATCCATATCAGTAAAACTTCATGGACTCTCCTACAACTCCACTACGAACTCAAACCAGTAGCCCACTTGTTAGCACACAATAAGCAAATATTCAACAATGATTGGTCAAAACCCACCGTCCGCATAGTCGTCGTCCTCTTCCTCCTCGTCCTCATCCGCAACGTCAGCGGCATCGTCGATGAACGCCGCCGCGCCTCTTTTGCGCTTCTTGTGCCGTTGCTCCTCCTCTTCCTCATCCTCATCCTCGTCTTCGTCTTCCTCGGCCGCATCGTCTATGTACAGGCTCCGCGGCCGCTTGCCCTTGGAGCCCTTGCCTGAAGATATGGAATCCGCCATCAATTCACCGGGTCATCAAGTGAACTCCCAGAGTAAAACCGACAATATGTCTGGTTGTGGCAGCACTAGTTTCTGTACAGGCTGCACGGGGCGCTTGCCCCAGGGGCGCTTTTTGTAAAGGGCAGTTCAAGTGGTAGTTGGTTTGGACGCATACTCGTGCAGACGACAAGCCCGACTAGGATCAATACACTGTGACCAACTCTGGCTCTTGGCAAGGAGCTGTAGCAACATTTTCGTTTTCTGGCAGATTACTTATGGAACCAAATAAGGGCTGACACAGCGGGCCAGAAGAAGGAGACTCTCAAGCATTAAATCAGGTGGGCAGGGATGCGTGTCGCAATTGCTGTGCAAGCAATCCAAGGTTGCTTGCTCGACGGGGACAACCGAAGCTTTGGGAGCAACTCGGAAGAGTGAATGAACGTTCACAATGAAGAAACATTTGAAGTGGCAAGGCCTGAGGAGAGCAGGAAACCCTAAAACCGACGTGCTTTGCACTACTCTGAGTGAAAGTTTTGTGCCCACTGTGCACTGTCTGCAGCTGAAAGAGTGAGCGAAAATGTGGAAACAGTATAAGAAACCCATGTTGCAGCATCTCTCAAACACACCTTCGTGCATGATGACCACAACTAATGCAGACCGTTGATTGCTCGACTCCCAAACTCTGCATGCTCCTAGCAAGGCTTTCAAAAACCTTCCTGAGTTCGATTATGCAAGGGCTCGAAAGGAGGGTATAGTGGTTGCTTGATATAAGCACCCACACTGATAAAATGCAACGGCTTTCGGACACCGGTCATCTTCTTGTGAGAAGGTTACAGCCCAAGCTGCCTCTCTTCTACCAACGATGATCTCTGATCCAATCCTGTATCACATCACTAAAAGAAGCAATGGGCAGTCATTAAAGAAGCATCCCCATCACTGCATCCCAACTCCCAGTCCCTCAGAATGTGGCCTCTCTCCTTTTGCAAAACCTTGACAACACAGTGACTGCTGTAAAGCGCACCTTTGCTCTTTGGCGCCTCATCTTCATACTCGTCTTCATCAAAATCTTCTTCCTCCTCGAAATCATCATCGCTGTCATCTGAGCGGGCCATACCTCCAACAGAGCGAACGTGGAGAAGTTGCTTCACAAAGTTTGCACCCCTGAACGATGCGGCCGCCGGCGGCTTCTCTTGTGCAGCGGTCTCCTTCCTAAGGCTGCAGAATGACGTTGGCTGGAACCTCTGAAAGTTCTGCCTGGCAGCCTCAGGCTCAGGCTCAGGCATGGATGTTGGTGAAGACTCTTGAAAGTCTTCAGACCAGAGTCTCATGTGAATGCTCCGGACTGCAGTAATCCAAACCCAAGAGCTCGGTTGCCATTTTCCAGCCTCCGGAGCCGTCGATTGCGCAAGGCAATTCACTCTGACGGCGAGGATGCTTGCACTACGGCTTGGTTATTGCACCAGGTCACGTACCTTGAAACGCATTTACACTGATACAGTGTGATCAACCACGACAAATGCTTGCTAAGCCTGAGGCCCAGGGCCGATTTGAAAGCTTTGCATATCATTCAAGACAAGAAGTGAAGCTTGTTTTGAAAAGCCTGGCCTAGTCGCCTTTGATGGCTGCCATGGCGGCAATGTCAAGCGGCATCAGGGTCAGCACCCGGCACATGCCTACGCGAGCACAAAGCTTGGCCTCAGTTCGTTTACACTTTGAAGCAACGAGGACCTTCTCGTTTTGCCGCGCCTCTGCAAAACGCTCTGTTGCCGCGGATCCCGCTTTTCGGCAAACTCAGAAAACTTTGACATCAACTCATGCCTTTTTCCTTGGGGGCAGCATTTTGGCATGGGGCCGAGGAATGCCGCCAACGCTCGGGCCACAGAGTGCAAGGCAGAAGCAATGTGTCAGGACCTACGCAGGGCAAAAGGTGAGTCTTGAATGCTATGAAGGAGATCCAAATCAGGTGGGTTTTTGGGCATGAGATTGAGAGATTGGCTTTGCCTGGTATGGGAGGGGAAAAGTTAGTTGATTGAAAAGTTGGTTAAGAAAAGTTAGATATAACTTTTATCTGGTGGTGGTAAAGAACATCATCTATCTGTGAGCTGCGCCAGCCCCTAGGGTGCATGATCACCGTATCATGGGAGACGCCACAAACCGAAACTTTCTCAAAAGTATGCATACCACCTTTCGCAGAGTCCTCAGGGGACGCCACTGTCACAGAACAGTTGCACCACCATATGCAACCAGAAAATACTTGCATCGTCTGGTGAAGGCTTTCTAGAAGATTTAAAGAATCATCATGACAAGAGATTGTTGAACTGAGTGGCCAGAGCGTGTGAGGTTACATGGTCATTCTTGATATTTAAGAGGACTTCTGATTGGTGACGTGATGGTCTTGAAGTACTCGCAACCTCGAAAGACTCACAGTAATAAAACACAGCGGTTGTAAATTCACTTTGGGGGGGGCACTCTTCATGCATGAGAGTTGGACTGACAAGCTGTGGACAGAAGTGCACCACCATTTCTCTACTTCTCCCAGGATTAATGTGCCGATTGATGTTTCCGAAGACTGCCGCCTCGACCTGCCTCCCACGCAGATTTTCATCGTCAGTCAATATAAGTGGAACAGACATCACCCTTGAATCCGTCGCAGTGACATGGGAATCCCCATCTCCGTTCTGCTTTTTAGATCTTGCCATTCCAGATATCGGTACTGAGTCTATCTTCCCCCATCTTGGATTTCTGCAGAAGGCGCCCTCCCCTATCAAGGAGACACGATGGAAGCGACGGCTGCAAGAGTTCAAGGAGAACCCGCACGAGGTGCGCATCGTGCTGAATGACGAGAAGTATATCAAGGAGGACGATGCGATTGCGGCGATGGCGAAGATGGTGCAAGCACACGGGCTCTACTGGTAAGTCACTTCTTTGGACATGAAAAGTGTTTGCTTGTAGTGACCCCACAAAATGAGAATGTCGAGGAAGAGTGTATCAGCAAGTAGGGGAGAGAAAGAGCTGGGAAAAGGGGGCAAAGAAAAAGCTGAAGAAGGGAGGGGGATGCAAAGTGAAGGCACACAGTAGAAGCTGCAGGGGACCAAGAAGGAGAGGGGTTTTCAGTGGCTGAGCTTTTTGCATATGCATTTTGTTTCGAAGCCTGATTATTTGAATTCGAGTATCTGGAACCTTTACACACTCCTGGGAAGGTTGGAAGTTCAGTTTGTGATTGCGAGAGATGGTCAAGAATTAATTTGCGCCTGTTCAGGGACAGTAGGTGGGATCTTCGAAAGGTTTTTGATTGGTCAACATTTTGGCGATGGCGAAGACGCCTGACGCACGTCTCGCGCAGGCACGTTGGAAAGCCAAACACAAGCATGGTGTTTCAGTGTCATACCTGTTTTCAAACCCATTTTTGTTGTCTTGCAGCCAAGCCTATGCCAAGGGCATGGTCATCATGAAAGAACCGATGCCGAACTTTAGCACGGTCTTTGACCGCAAGCCCAAGCAGCGCAAGGTTGGGATGTCGATCCACACCGCCAAGCACATCCATGACATCGTGTCAAAGGCGCAGGACAAGCGCAAAGAAAGGCTGGCCACATTGGTCGGCTCGTCACATAGGGAAGGCTCGAGGGGCACTTTGCAAGGTGGGGATGTGGCGGAGAACGTGAATAACCGGAAGGGGACAGAAACCTCGAATTTTGGGAATGGAAAGTTTGGGATGGTTACTGGGGAGGAAGCTTCGGAAAACGGAAGCAGAGGAGCTGTTGAGGGGGAGAGTGAGTTGCAAAACGGAGGGGGAAGAAGCGAAGCGGATTTGAGCAGTCAAAGCAGGGCGGAACAGACCGGAGCGGGTGCAGAGGTGAATGCTGTGTTGAACTCAAGTATGAGCGTTAGTAACGGCGCCAGACCGATTGCCGAACATCCTCCTACGGAGCCCTTGGCTGACTCGATGCCAGGCAGCGGCCTGGTTTCGGAAAGCAGCTTAGACTTGTCGGAAAAGTTGAGGAGACTAGCCGCTCCGGACAATGAGCCAGGGGCAGGCTCCGCACGCTCGACAATGGAAGAGTTTGCATCTACTTACTCTGGGGAAAGGGCAGAGACGATCTCTGGGGAGGGTTTTGACGGTGAGTGGAGAAAGGATTGGGAGAGACTGTTGGAAGGGGAAGGGTCCGAAGGAGAGGAGTCTGAAGGGGAGGGGTCAGAAGAGGCCTTCACAGCGGAAGACAAGAGCGATCTGGAGCTGCTAGACGTTCTCACTGCAAACCGCAGAATGAAAGTGAACGCACGTGTGGAAGGCGTGAGCCCCGGCGAGGCTCTCGACGGCCGCTCCAGGAGGGTCCGCCGGAATGCCGCCCTGCAGGAGCTAGCGAAATCCGTGGAGCGGAAAGGGGCGTTTTCGGACGGAGAAAACTCGGACGACGACTTTGTGGACAAGTCGCGGTGGAAGAAGGTCGAGGGGGGTCCGCACGACGGCGTGAAGAATGCAGCACGGAAGTCGGTGCGGCGCGCGCTGCGCGAGGCGGAACGGAATGTGGGCGGGGGGAGTTCCGTTTCGGGGACACCGGAACGAGAGGCCTCGTCTTCGACTGGATTGGGGAGTTTGGGGTCAGCGACGGTGAGCTCTGGGACGAATTACGGGTCCCCACCAGTTACAGCTGGGCAGGAGCCCTTGGTTGAGGGGAGTATGAATTACATAGGGAGGGACTTGAGTCGATCTGGGGGCTCGACTGCGAACGGTCTCGTTGCCAGCAACAGCAACACGGGCGCGTCATCAGCTGGTCATTCTGATACTGACCTACCGTTCGCTTCGGAACAGAGAAGCGCTCTGTTCAGTGGGCACGAACGGGCAGCTTCCGGAAATAGTGCCGGACCGTCGTCGAGATACGGTACAACGAAAGAACATTTGGACGCTTCGTCAAGAAGCGGTGCTCGTGAATCGATGGGGGTGGATTCTGTGGAGGACTGGAAACAGCGGGATGTCAATGGCTGGAGCAAGGAGTCGCATCCTGTCAACGAGAATGGTCGAGGCACAGCGGAGCTGAGAGCGGCGCCGCCGATCATCGAGGCAGGCGAGCACTGGCTTCTCCTACTCTTGCACCTTCCATGCCCCATTGCCGAAGAAAAGTGGCAAGAAGTTTTTGCTTCAGATCAGGAATACGTTATGAGGCAGCAGCACAGGGTTGAGAGGCTTCGTTGAATCAACGTAGAACGGTAATGCCTTTCGGGCTTTTGGGCTGAGCAAATCGTTCAGATGCAATCATCAGCGTGACGTGTGCGGATATCACCTGAGAACGTAAAACGAACGTAAGAACGTATTTCCTTTGTATTGGGACAAAGTCAAGGATCCACGAAGTGCCTCTCAAGAGACTTGTTCAGGATCCTGTTGAAGCGTGCAATACCTTCTTTTGAAAGCAGAGTCGACTTAACGCAGGAGGCAGCTCTTCGGCAGCTCGTCTACCTGCCTTTCCGCCTTCGGTTCCCCTGCCCTACCCGCAGCCTTCGATTGCAAGCAACGCGGACATTGAGAATCTGCTCCGAGCGGCGAGCCCTCTACCAAACAAAGTCTTTCAGAGGTCAACAACATTGCGCAGACTGAAGACTTCATCGAGCTCAACAAGCGTTCAGTACAATGTTCTAAGGCGCAGGCATCATTGCATGGCTGACACTTCCAGCTCCCATCCGCAGATGACTACCTCTCGTCTAGCGTTGGCTTGGAGGACCGGGAGATGGAGTTCCGGGCAACTAGAAGGGGTCGGCGGGGCGTCGAGCCGATGCCGTTCGTCCGGGAGCGGACGCACCGGGAGCTGAACCGGGCGGAGATTATGCTGGACGGACGGAAACGGTTGCCGGCGTGGAACGTGCGGGGAGACCTGCTGCGAGCCGTGGTGAATAACCAGGTAATTGGATTGGATTACAGAGTTTTTCTCTGTCTCTTGGATTGGAGAAGCCTTTCAAGGCGTTCTGTAACTAGTAAGGTGCAAGCGCTGACTGTGGGCTTCTCTCGCTCCACGAGACAAACAGGATCGAACAGAGCCACTGTTTCGAAGATGAGTCGGTGGACCTGCGAGTCGGCTTTTGTCGCTCCCGCCAGGACTGTTGGGTCCGTGAATGAGTCGCTCACAACCGCGAGAACACTTTGAAATTTCTTATCACGTGCTAATCCCGCGTTGGCCATTCACAAATCGCCGCGAGTGCACCTTTCTTTCCCTCAGGTGGTGATTGTGTCCGGCGAGACTGGGTGCGGCAAGACGACCCAGCTTCCCCAGTTCGTTCTCGAGGAGGCTGACGCCAGCATGATGCAGTGCAACATCATCTGCACGCAGCCGCGGCGCATTTCCGCCGTATCGGTGGCAACTAGAGTGGCGAACGAGCGCGGAGAGCAGGTGGGGGTCTAAGCACTGACGGTCCTGTACGCACGTTTCTAGCCGTCGGATGCAGTCCGGACTGCTCAAAGACAACTTCAGCTCGCGCCGCGTGATCGATCCGAGCACCGTATTAGGGTAGGATGCGATTGATTCACAGCTTGCAGTAGAACACGGGACTTTTGTGATATGAACGGGCCCTCGCTCGAAATCTACAGAACGTGAATGTTCCGCCTCTTTCCGAAAAGAACTCTATCGAGGTCATCTGAAAAAGCTTACTGATGATGAGAATTCAAAGGTCGAAGTGGATTGTGTCACTTCAAAAACTTGCAACTTGTAAATTGCTCGTAGTACGGTACGTGGTTCCCATGAGCAGGTAGAGAAACGGTGGGTCACACGGTCGTTTCTCAAAAAATGCATCGTGCAAAAGTGCTCATGAAAGGTACTTGGTTTCCTCCGCTCAGGTAGGAGACACGGTGGGTTACGCGGTACGGCTGGACCAGCGGCGGAGTGCGTACACGCGGCTGCTGTACTGCACAACCGGAGTGCTCCTACGGATGATGGTGAGGAAACTTTGACTATGGTCTTACTCCAGCAAGGTCGGGTTGCGAGTATGTGGATCGTGCGAGCTTCAAAAGTCGGTACCGATTGTGTGAAAGTTCGGCTCTTGACCCGCCGATTAGCGGCGGTTTCCTTCCGCATGTATGTTATTCTACAACGGCCGTCTAAATACGGAGGCGTTCGGATTTTGGGCACGGTACCACTGCATAAACATTTAAAATGTTGAGTCACATTTCGAAACTGTTGGCAAAATGGTGGAAGCGTTCTCGGTTCTCCTATTCAGATGGTTTCCGACCATCTGACTTAAATTTAGGGAAAGGATCTTGGTCCCAAAGATTCCAGTCCCTCTGCCGCATCTCTTGCCCTCAATTGGCATAACAACACTATCCTTCTTTCCTGTGCTGATCTCTCTTTCTCACCGACTTGTTGCAGATCAGCGACCCCGCGCTGACCCACGTGACCCACATCATGGTGGACGAGATCCACGAGCGCGGCCGCGACGAGGACTTTCTGCTCATCGTGCTGCGGGACATTCTGCCGAAGCGACCGGACTTACGGCTCGTGAGTGCTCTTTCTCTTGAGGTTTACTAATTCTGGTTGGAGCAAGTCAGTTTGCGGAGACAAGTCGGATCCAGAACGCAGGTGCGACGCAGTATTTTTGCTCATCGTGGTGCTAATTGTTCTGTCTAAGCCGCCGGATTTGCGGCTCTTGAGGGCCATTTTTTGATCAAGGCTGGTCGAGAGATAATCTCGTTTAGCAGGAGGCAAGTCATGCGGCTCTTGATTGCCCTTTTCTGGTCAAGCCTCGCAAACCAAGGAACTGGCTAGCAGCGGGAGATAAGTCCAGCTTACGCTTGGTAGCTGCAATTTAGGAGTCGTTCTTGCGATCTGCGACGATGAAGGGTTGCTTTCAAGGAGTGTAGCGCAGAGTGCGATTGTGATGAACATCGACCGAGAGTTATGCAATCCTTGTTTAAACGAGCCTCCCTTTGTGCCACACATAGGGCAGCGTTTTGGTCGGCTGCTCGTGAGGAGCGACTGAAGCCGTCCGTTAATATGTAGATCTTCATTCTGAATGCCTGGTCTCGTGTTTCTCTCAGATTCCTAAGGAGACTATCGAGGAGACCTTATTCTTAAAGAGACCACAATAACAATGCAAGTAAGACCAAAAGTTTCCGTACCCTTTGCAGGTCCTGATGAGCGCCACTCTGAACGCCCGCCTCTTCTCCCACTACTTCGGCGATGCTCCCGTCATGCACATCCCGGTATGTGCACCCCTTCTGACTTCACTCAGTTGTGCTGACGTCAGCTTCGGTCCAGCTGTGTGGCTTGAACGTTGCAATAACGGTACAAAAATATTGAGCGTGGGCACCGGACATGGCCGCAGTCCGCCTAAGCGGCCGCTGAACGTCCTTGCTTGACCGGGGCCGCGGCTTACTGTTCCGGTCCCTAGCACGATTTTCACCAGAAGGTAGCTCCTGGAAAATGCTAACGAGCCAGGTCGCATCTAAGCAGCTCAGTGTTGTCAGGGACAGGGAACATTAGCTACACTTTGAAACGTCTTTGTTGATTTTGCGAGTGAGGCGCTATCGTTGATTTGCGGCATAGTTTGAATGAAGTTTCTAGATTTGTTTGTGCGAAAGGTTGAGACAATCGGTACGTGCATCAGGAACACAGGCATATTTGCTACGGTTGTAATATTGTTGTCAACGCTTTTTTCTCGTACGGGTTGCGGGCAACAAGAAATCACGCATCCTGAAACGTTGCTTAATCGTAACCTCGACGCCTCCGAGCGCTCAACAACATCGAGTTGGTCTCTCCAGCTCCGCGGCTTCATAAACCGGCCGCTAACCCGCCTTGCTTTGTTGCTTTCCAGGGCATCACGCACACGGTAAGGATTCGTACTTGGAGGACTTACTGCAACTAATGAGGAACACTCGGCTCAAATGGGGAAACGACAAGTAATAACAATCGAGAATCTCTTAACCAGGCGGTCACATTAACCTGTTGATGACCCGCCTCAGGTTTGCTGCTTGACAGGGCTTCACGCACCCGGTGGAGAGTTTGTACTTGGAGGACGTGCTGCAACTGACGGGGTACACTCTGGTGAAACGGGAGAACGACAAGCGTAACCACTGGCGCTATCAACTCTATAACCCGCACAAGCCGCTGGAACTCAAGCCGGTAAGGAGGCTCCGAAAGGGCTCCTGCGTTTCTGACAAACTTAAGGACTTCTCTTGAAACCAGACGTTCTTGACGAACATTGGTCGCTGGCCCATATTTCGCTGCCAGACGCCCTCGATTCAGAATGGCAGGCTGGTATTCGAGAGCCTCGTTCGTCTGAAGCAGTATTTGTTGGCAACTTGCAGCGGGTTTCGTTGACTCTGATCTTTTTCAGAACCCAGTGATGATCACGTTGGACTTCAGCGGCTCGAACCTTTCGTCCTCGTCTGTCCCCTTTCAGAGTTGACATAGCTGGTTGAACGTCCGACTAGCTGCAAGCAACTGTGGAGAAGAAAACAGTAAAACTCTCTCGTCACGTCCAGCAGTTCCCCCGCTCATTTACCAATCGCCGGAGGTTTCTAATTTCCCAAGCGTTCTGTTCAGCAAAAGCTCTCATCTCCTTTCTACTTCAGGAGATGTTCCCCGACTACCCCCGCCACGTCCAGCAGTCCATCGCCCGCTTCAACGACGACGAGACCCTTGGCCCCGATCTCGCCCTGGTAGAAGCCCTCATCTGTCACATCTGCTGCGGGAAAGGGGCCGGGAAGTCCCCCCGGGTGCTGACCGCGCGCGACCGACACCTCGGCCCGATGCGCCCGTACAAAGACATGGCCCCCGAGGGTGCGGTCCTGGTGTTTCTGACTGGGTGGGAAGATATCCAGGATCTGATGGATGCGCTGAGGAAGAACCCGAGGTTGTCGAGGTTGGAGGCGCAGGGGAAGGTGCAGATCATGGCGCTGCACGGGCAGATGCCGGGGGCCAGCCAGGTGCGTGGGGGGGTGCTAGGATTCTCAAAAGAGGGCGTTGACGAGCAATAAATATGGGATGCGCTATTCCCGTCGCTACGATTCGCACATCCCACTTCTGAGTGCTGGTTACGCGAGAAAAGTGGAGTGTTCTTTGATCCCAGCAGGGCAGCAATTGTAGCTCGGGTAGAACCACGAGCTGCCTCGTGCACCCCTCTGAGCTTGCAGGCGAAGAGTGCAAAAGGCAGACGTAACAACTTTCTCGCTTCGCTCCTTGTGCAGAAGCTCATCTTCGATCGGCCCCCGCCGGGCGTTCGAAAGATCGTCTTGGCGACAAACTTGGCAGAGACGTCCGTAACCATCGATGACGTAGTCCACGTCATTGACTGCGGGCTGGCCAAGGAGCACCGCTACGACCCGCTCAACAAGCTGTCCAGCCTTGACACCACCTGGATTTCGAAAGCGTCCGCCAGGCAGGTGAGGACGAAGAGTGTCATGCATCAGTTTGCAACGATCCCTCAAGGCTCGGGCTGACGATTGCATGCCAGCTACTAGATTTGGATTGTTGACGTCCTGCCAATTTTACGTTAGACATTACAGTGAAATGTACTGTCAGACATTACAGTAGAATGTACTGTCAGAGGATTGCGGATCGTTTCTTTTTTCTAAGGTCACACTTCAAGCGCCCAGGAACCGTTGAAGATCAAGAAAGGGTCCTAAACATCGGGTTCCCAACGGGATGACGTCACCGATTGAATGCTGCTGACGTCATGAAACAAAGGATTGCTGACGTCATATGAACAGGCTGCTGACGTGCGTGCTTTTCCGTGCAGCGGCGAGGCCGTGCGGGGCGCGTGCAGCCGGGGATCTGCTACCACCTGTATCCGCAGTTGATGTACAACAAGAAGATGGCGGACTATGCGGCGCCCGAGATGCTCAGGACGCCGCTCGAGGAGCTGTGCCTACAGGTTAGGCCCCATCGCACATCGTACTTCTAGTTGCATCCTAGTTGCAACTGTCATCTGGCTTCCGGGTAAGCTTGTTTAGAGCGCTATTGAGTCGTTCCGTTGAAGACCAGCTCCGTAACGCTCTCTTCTGTCGACAATCTTCTCATCATCTGCAGCGCTACACTTCGCTAGTAGCTCTGGTCAGAAGCGGTCTTATCTATCAAAATGTCGGTGGTAACCCAACTCCGTCGCATACTGGCGAAAGTTAGTCGCGCCGCAGGTGCAGTGGCTGGCGTCTGATGAGCGGCATACATGTTCTTTCTGCTGCCAAGTCCACGTCGACAAACTTGTTGTAGAATTTAAGCACCAGTAACGCACAGTCTCTGACAGGCAAGCGCTACGCGGCTCTGTGCAGGCGAAGATTCTGGGTGCCCATTCTCGGCCCCAAAACAGCAGCTTGAGCATCCCATCGCGCCCCATGGAGCCTTCTTTAAGCTCATATTATCTGCCCCCTAAATGATGAACAGTAACACACAACAACATCAGACAGCAGATTATTACTCTCGTTGCAGGTGAAAAGCCTGGAGCCCATCATGGGCCCAACAAGCATCGAGAGCATTCTGTCCCGCGCCATGGAGCCCCCCGACAAGCGCACCATCGCGATCGGGGTCAAGATGCTGCAGAGTATCGGGGCGGTTGACCGGGAAGAGAACCTAACCCCCCTCGGTGAGCCCTCCAAACCTTTTTCGCTTCGTGTCACTCATCAGAGACCGTCCAGATATTCGCTAAGAGTGGAGGCCAACTGAAAACTTCTGTTTCCATCTTACCGGACTTCTGAACCAACATTTTTCGTTCCCAAGCACTCGAGTGAGACGAGGGGGCTTGGACAACTGACTGCTTCGGAAGACTTCGTCACCGCACCCAGTCCTGCATCACTGCCTGACTTCATAACGTCTTCGGTATGCGCTTTGATTTGTGACGAAGACGAGCTGCAGGACCGTACAAATCGCGCATTTGAGCATTTGAGCAGTCTTGCTTGCCTTGTTGGCGGATGCCTTGCTCAGCTGTTGAGACTTTCAAGTGGCCCCCTGGTTTTTGCAACAACATAGTAAACAGTGAAGCTTTTTTGGGACTGACTGCAAAGAAGCAAGCATGCGCACTTCTCCTCTACGTTTTGAGCGGTGCACTCACCACCGCAAGAGAAAGGACCAAAGGGGCTTGCGAGGCCGGCACGAAACCCCCATTTCGCAGTAAAGCAAGGGCGGCCAACAAGACCAGACAGTAGATTGTCTACTTGTTTTGGGAAGTTGCCATTATATGAACTCAATTTTCTTCCCATCCGCAGGCAAGCACCTCTCCGAGCTGCCCATTGACCCCCGCCTGGGCAAGATGCTGTTAATGGGCGCCACATTCCAGTGCCTGGGGCCTATTCTCACCATTGCTGCGGGGCTTTCACACAAGGACCCGTTCTCCGTGCCCGGGACGCACAAGTGGGCGGCGCTCGAGGCGAAATTAGCGCTGGCGGGAAACACGGAGTCGGACCACGTGGCACTCGTGCGTGCGTTCGAGGGGTGGACGCGCGCAAGAGCGAGGGGGATGGAGCTCGACTTTTGCAAGGAGTACTTCTTGTCGAATGCGACGATGAACCAGGTGGGGAGGAACGCGTTTTCTTTCTGCTCGGTTTTGATGACGGAAGTAAAAGCTGTCGGGTTCGTGTGTAATTGGCGATGTAGAAGGTAACCCAGGCCGGACAGAGCAGTTGCCAAGTGATGTTCAATCGAAGCTGGCTTTGGAAAAAGGAGGAGGAAACACTTGATTACGCGGAAAGTGAATCTTCGTGATGTCTTTATGTTTAATAAGGGCAGGACACGATAAGTCACCAATTGACATGTTGGATTTACGGAAAGCCCCAATCGACTCGTCTGCTTAGAAATCAATGAGGAAGACCGTCAAGACAGGCCTATTAAGAACCCCTTCCCTGCAGATCGACATCCTGCGGCGGCAGTACGCGCGCATTCTGACGGACATGGGCTTCGTGGACCGCCAGACGGGCTGGGAAGCGTACAACGAATACGCTGCGGACACGTACCTTGTCCGGGCCGTGCTCTGCTCCGGCCTCTACCCGCAGATTGTCGCCGTAAACGTGAGGGCTGCGTTCTCTGGCAAAATTTTCTTCTTGGTCTAATGTTCTTAGGAAAGACGGCTACGTCCGATGACGTCCGATGACGGCTACGTCCGAAAGCTCCGTATTGACAGCTTCGTTAGCGCTCTGAACGGTAGAGACTGAATCCTGTCTCGCAAGTGTCACTTGATTTGTCGCTGCATAAGTTGCCCGTATACTTCGTTCTTAACATGTGCATTCCCTTTGGTTTTCGGCTTTGGTTTTTGTTCTGCCCGTGATCTTCCTTGCGACTCAAACCTTGTTGCTCCAGCGGTCGCTCACTTTTTATGCTAAATGAGCCGCTCTGCCGGAGCGTGAGACCGTCTTACTGAGCGTCGTATCTATATTGTTGGCGTTCTGCGGCTCCTTACGGTCCATCTTCCTAGTTCGGAGCTAACGTCGATCCCTTACGGACATAGGGCACGCAGACAGAAAATCTTCGGCCGTATTTGTCTGCTCCTCTCTCTTGTGTGGCTGTAACGAAGACGTTGGCCGGCTGCTGATACTCTTTGCGCGCGAGCTGGATTGGCCGCAAAGGAACGAAAGGCGTACGGGCGCCTGACGTTTAGCTGCAAGTGCAAAGCACGTTCCAGGACATTGGCTATAGTTTTCTTGAGATGCGGTATTGACAAGACACCCTTCCTGACAGCTTCACTGCGTTTTGCTCGAGAAGGAGCCCTTTCTGACTGTTCAACGTTCATTCGAGCTTCTGAATCGAGCTACAATGCGAGAGCAAAGCCCTGGTGGTTCTTTCTGCGCAGCGCGACAAGGCGTATGGGCGCGTGACGTACACATTTAAGGACATGGACGCTGCTGACGTGGACATCCACCCGATGTCCGTCAACCACAGGCGCAACGAGTACAAGATGCCCTGGATGGTCTTCTCCAACAAGGTGCGCCGCATGCTCCGAATTTCAAACTTGGATTCTCTGAAAAGCGGCTCCTGGCATCTTAACATGTCAGGACAGAAGAGAAGCTGATGTACAGGAAGTGCCGGGGTATGTCCAAACCAGAGGTTGCTACTTCGTGTGTACCCTGTTTCTTGTGGTGTGTCGCCTCGCTTGGCGAACCAGTTGCACCCAGGGTTAGATTGCAGCATAAGGCACCTTTAGAAAGAGAAGCCCTCCTGGCCGAGGAGAAGCTGGTCGGTCTCCTCGTTCTCACTCGTAAGGTACCTTAAGACTGGTGCGCCCTGTGTCGGAACATTCCGGACGGCACACCCGAGATTTGATCTCGGACTCAGTTACTCAGTACGCGGATGCTCGAGCGCGGTGCTTTCTGACGTCGCTTTCAAAGTGCTATCAGAAGACGAGCCGCACGACACATGTTACACACGTGCATGTGAGGTCGCAGATTTCGTTAGATAATCCGAAAATAGATTTCGATTTTGCCCGTGCGGCAAAAAAAATGGTTGGGCTAGGGCGAAATGCCCGAGCTGTCCCTGAACGACATCATGTCTCTCTATCCAGATCAAGACGGCCAAGATCTATGTGCGGGACTCCACTCCCGTGTGCGACCTGTCGCTTGTCGTCTTCGGCGGTCACATTGACAGCGAAGAGGGCTCAGGGCTGCTCAAGTGAGCCGAACAACGCCCTAAGTGCCGATATTTCTCCTTTTTTCTGCTTTCAAAAAGCCTTCAGTTTTCGATGTTCTTCCGTTCGCTCTCCTCATGACTTGACGTTCCGCTGTTCACACGGTGTGCGAGTCGAGTGGGCGGTTTTTCCTCCTCTTTTATCAATCATAGTGCGGGGCTTGTTTCTGATTCCTCTTATTGCGCGGCTCTCGATTTGTCAAGTATCGCACCTCTCGTTACTGCATCCTGTTGCCTTTGCCCGCGGCCAGATTCGTCGGGACAGGATTATGCTTCGCGGTCTCGCTCAATCAGGTCCTTCGAGCGTAAGCCAGCACACGTCACAATGACGCCTGGTGACGTCATTCTCACACGCCTGCTCCTCTTGACAGGATGTTCGATGGCTACGTCATGTTCACAAGCGACCGCCTCACGGCGACACTGATCAAGGGCCTGCGGAACGAGCTGCAAGCGTTGCTACAAGCAAAGGTAGAGCATGAGAAATCTGCATGCCCAGATTTCAGTTTCTAAGCACTGAATTCCCGAGCCCTGCAAGTTTAGGCGTCCCTGGAATCTACTACAGATCTATCTGTCACGATCGATTCTCGAATGCTTCTTTCGCGTGAGAATGTTTGAATCTGGGTCTTTCATTTTGTTGAGGTAACGAAAGCGAGTCAACTAAGCCGTAAAAGTTGAACGTTTGCAACCGTTGTGTTCTGATGCAGTTAGTCAATCCCCGTCTGGACATCCGGACGGAAGGGCTCGAGATCATCGAGGGAGTACGGGACTTGCTGCAAAGCAGCGTCAGCAAGGGAGGGTTTGGTCACGACATGATATAGTGAAGGTTTGCAGCCTTCTCTTGTTCCACGCGATTCAAAGCGGACCGTCAAACTACTCGAAGATTGTTGTGTCAAGTCGACCGTTGCGCCCGTCACGGACCCGTCTATTAAGGGCCTGGGCTAGATAATGTTCACCAGTCGATAGATCTTGGCAACGGAGTGACACTCGTTAGGCGGCAGGCCAGACCTTGGCACAGCTCTAACATATTGATCAGTCCGAGTCAACACCCTGGACATTCTGGGGCCATAAAATGGGGTCTATGCCAGCGCGACCGCCATATCAGTACGATCTCATCCGACATTCATGTTGCCGCACCTTCTGCGAGAAGAGAGCCGGCCGTTTCCGCCTGCATGCATGGCTTGAACAATCATAACCAACTTGGCCTTGCCCTGCATACGAGGCGCGGTCGGACGTACACAATACGTTGATCGCTACGTACAATGCGGGTCGGTCTGCCACCGGGCCGCATGCCGATCCTCAGTGAATGCCTCAAACTCTCCCGCAAACTCCAGGCGATGCTGCATGATGTCAGTTGTCAATGTGGGGACGCTCGTCATCCTGATGCACGCGCGTGACTGAGTCCAAATCACTATTATGCGATATATGTCCCTACCTTGATCTTCAAAAGTCACTTAGTATGATTCACTGATTCACATGGCGCCATGCCATAATGGCACATGGGCCGCTATACAGGCCGTACGTCCTCTGCCGCTGTCCGCTTATAAGCGAGTGTCTGGCAAGCGACCACCGCGTGACACCTGCCACTGACATGGGAGACACACGCACGCGTTCATTATGTACTATGAGCAACCCGGCCTTCATGCGAGCAGATACGGTATGACCGTCCGCATCAAAGTGGAATCTGGCTCCGGGCTCCAGGGCCTGGCCACAAACGATCGACCGTTAAATCTCATCCGGACTAACTTGACCATGGACCCAGTCCGGCCACTGCTTGCATGCAGCAACTGGAACATCTACTTTGCCTCAAGCTTCAAGTCTCTCTCGGCATGTCCTGACTAATGACAATCTTCGTGCAATTGGTACACGTTGCACCAAAGCGGCCGCCACGGCTTAGGCAGGAATGCGATCTGGCTGTCGTTCATACACTGTATCAAGGTCTTGAATACAGTCCGACTGACTGATCATTCAATTGCTGTCTTCTGTAAAACAAAAATGGGGAAAAGACATTTGGTTACAATTATTTATTCAAAGGCCAGTGTCGAAATCAATCTGGTTTTTTTGACAACGACGACAAGATGCCCCGGTGGATCTCCAAGGTTGCTGGAAAAGAATCCAGAACCTCTACCAAAAGCCGTGATCGGTGTGCTACCGCGCAGTGAACCAGGTAAAGCACGTCCGCCATGTCCCGCGCCTCCGGAGTTACTTGCTCGGCAAGTCTCTGTACCGTTGCGCTCGCCTCAGCAGCGTACTCAGGGGTTTGGAGGCTGGCCAGCCATTGAATCCAGGCCGTCCTTTGCCAACACGCCGGCATGACACTGAGCAACGCGTTCATGGTAGTTTCTAGTTCCCGACCAAGTGTGTCGTCGGAGAAAGCGTCCCTTGGCCCCTTTGACGCCTTCTCTCGCTTGTATGATGCACCAAAGGTCTTCAACCTGCGGCAAAATAATGCAGTCAGGCAGGATAAAAAGGACAAATAAGAATGTCAAGCCCTTCGAAAACTTGGACCAACGAGGGATTTCAACCAAGCAGGAAGATTTGAACACAGGTTCTTCAGAAAACATCTAGAGGGGACCTGCCAAGCAGTACCGGTCGGCAAGCAAGGTTTACCAGAATGCAAAATGCTTGGAGAGAAGTTCATCCAAACCAGGGACTGTCCTTTGTCAGCAGAGGAACAATCCGAGCTTTAGAAAATCATGCCGACCTGGAAAGACGGAAACCATGAGTGGACGTCATGTACTTCCTTTGAGGTGTTTCAACTATGTCTTCTCCCACTATTGCAGAGTAACTGCGCAACAGCAGACTGCCAACGGGGAACATCTATCTGCAAACCGAAGCACCATACAGCGAGTACATGCGGAAGGAATGCTCAGTCGAAGCGTTACGGCAAAGGCGCGGGCGGTTAACCCTCTCTAACAAAGAGAGGCAAGATCTGACCGATCTCGTGCACCTCTTTCTGACCATTTGCTCTCGCTAGAAGGAAGATGACAGCGAAAGTTGCACACCACCTTTTCAAATACGTCAGGTCGGGATCTGTTTGCAACTTACTCATGGGCCACTTTGTGGTATACCGCAACCGGGTACTGCAAGTTGTTGACTTTGGACGTGTCCAGCTTCCCGTTCCCGTCGATCAAGGTCTGCATGCCAAAAGAAACACAGCGCTTTGATCGCCGGCCAATAGGAGAAACCGAGATCAACGTGCCATTCCGTGATAGATTGCGCTTTCCCTTGTAACCAGCCTTCTACATATTGGTTTTGTCTCAGATCCCAGGGTCTGACAGTCAGGCCGCTCTCGTATTGCAGTAACGTTTCCAGAATGTTCATTCTTGTCTCCACACGCTGAGGGATTTGCGGCGTTCGTTCGAAAGCTTTGGATAACGACATGGTGCCTTCGAGAGTATTACCGACCAATTGCCCCGCTTAGTGCCGCAACCGAAAAGTTACCCAGAAAAGTGAGCAGCAGGTTATCACGTCAGTTGGCTCGTCGGATCGTTTAGCCATGGCGCCAAACGCCTTGTCCACTTAAACTGAAGGGACCACAATGAAACATGAAGGGACCATAATGAAGCGTTCCGCCTTCTGCAAAAGCATGCTCGAAAAGGGCTGTATCTTTGGCAACATGATAGAAGGAAAAAAGAATGGCATTTCCGAAGGCGCAACCCCTTTCTAAGATCACCTCAAAAACGGTGCGCTGAAGCGGTACGGGAAAGTCCTTTAAGATGTCCTTACCTTGAAAATGATGGTGTGATAAGGAGCGTCCAAGAACACCTTGCTCGTCCCCGCAGCCGGCTTCACGTACGGCTTTAGCAGAAAGTCTGCTCCCAACCAGAGACGTTCCAGGTCCCTCGGATCCACTCCGACTTGGTCATCGCAGAGCGCTGCGAAGCGTGCACGAAACGTGCTGTCCCCTTCTCTCAGGAAGACGGCGAAGTCGTCCAACGTCTGTAGGATACAGAGCACAGTTTTCAAGCCCTTCACTTCCAACTCGGCCCTGTAAAAGGCTCTTATTCCAAGAGTTCGGGGTATCTTGGTGTTTGTAGAACGACGAGTAAGTTCCCGCTTCAAATCCCGAGCGTTTCAGGCTGGCGACTGCAAGCAACTCGCCAGCATGCACTCTACGACTCGCCACAATGGGAAAGATGAAGGAAGCGTTCGAGAAAGTTTATAATCAAAGTAGTATTCGACGTGGAAGAATACTAATAGCGCCTTCGAGACGTATTTATGCTGCTGTAACGTGAGGGCGAAGGCTACTTGGAAGGGCAGACGTTAATACACCACAACGAGACAAACAGGGACTGGCCATGGATTTTTGCAGACCTCAGTGTACCTATACTACTGACTTAGGGGCCCGCAATATTCGACTCGCCGGCGTTTTGAAGTCTGTTTCGCATCTAACTGACGCGCATAAATAAGTGGATGAACGACAAATAACCTTGGGGAGCATCCGAGCAGGGGAGGAGAAACGCTTGCTGAACAACGCCATCTTCGGTCAGAACAGTTGCAATTATTGAGCAATGCTCGGTCGAAAATACGGGCTGCCATAAGATGATCGGAGATTTAAAAAGTTGAACAAAAGTAAGTCACATAAGAATTTGTACAGAAGTAAATGGTGGCCAGCAAACAATTCCCGCGCGCAACTCTATCAATACTTCTAGTGGACCCGATCTGCACAAGGGGGCACAAGAGACGAGAGATAGGCCTGCAAAATTATACTGGAAAAGCGACTGTCATCATCCTGAAAGCCCACGGCAGGATCTTGGCACGTGGAAAGGAAATGGACAAACGACAAATGGACAAATGACTTGACAAGCGTGTATCTTAGACCGATTATGGACCCTGAGTAAAGCAAATTGGAATGTCAACTTTAGCCAGACCCGGCTGCAAGCACTTCAGCCCAGCAGTCAAGGTATGAGTGGTCAAGATGCTTACCTCCTTTACCAGCCTGGTCCTCTCGTACCCGCGGACGTGCTCCATCACGTCCTCCGGCGCGCCCTTTTTCACGAAATCCGTTACGGAGTCCACGAGAAGCGCCACGTTTCGCGGGCTAGAGCGCAAAAGCTCCTCGGGCAGCTGAACTCCGCCGCTAATTGAATGGGCTTTGAGCCAAGCCCACGCATTCGCTATCGCGGGCTCAGGGGAACTTGATGGCAGGGCGAGGACTCGAAGCATTGAATAGACCGCCCTTCCGTTTGCTGGGGCACTGAGTATGTTTGACCACACGGTGGCCATTCCGCTTCCGGTGACCGCCACCAGCACGTTGCTCCGCTGGCGGAGGAGGCGCTTCAGCACCACCCCGGCCCGTATGACGTCATCCTGACTCAGCACGCCGTCTACGGAGATGAGGAAGATTTCTTGGAGCTCGTCTAGTGCTAGATAGAAGAGGCGGTCCTCGGGCAAGCTCGAAAAGAAGGCTTCCAGCGCCATCTACGGAGGAATTTAATCGTTGCTTTAGCCTTTCTGTCTGCACTGCAGTCAGGTTCTTCGTCGCGTTCAAGAAGCGTTAAGATGGCATTAGTGGAGCAGCACACTCTCGTTGCCAGCGGTTTTTCTTCTGATGTAACCCCTGTCTGACCACAAGCTTGCGGGTTAACACGTAGGTTTTGCCTGGTGGTTGGCCCGTCAGGTAGAATAAGCCCTCTGACAGGTTAGTACTTGCACTCAATATATTGACTGGTTGATGTCTCGATTAAGTATTTTGATCGTTTTGAGCCAGCATGTAGTATGTGGTGTCGAGCGTGAGTGTCTTTGCTGTTTGTGTTCCAGGCGTTGACCTGCTTAAATCCTGGATGTACCCAATTCTTAACCAGGCACGTGAATTGCAACCGTGGAATCTGCATCTTCTAACTTGTTTCGTTTCTCTTCGCTCTCGCGGTATCCCTGCTTTTAACCTCTGCCGAGCAGGGAGGCTGCCGGCCGGCCTCGGACGGGATCTTTTTTGTACTCAAAATGACTCCCATTGCAATATTTGTTTAGTCAGCGACGAGCTTACAAAGAGGTGGGTTGTAAGACCAGACGGAGGGTCGGGACGCCAGCAGTTCTGGCTCGTAAGGAAGCCTGACGTATTGTTAAACAGGTTTCTCAGCGCACCTCAAAGAAGGTTGATGAAGCTCCACTAGGAGGAAGTCGGACTTGCTCCAACCCGTGGATTTTAGCCCAACCGTTGAGCTCGTGAAGGAGTTCCTCCAGAAATCTGCTGAGACCATGCGTGCGGTCTAAGAAGCTCAGGTCGATGTAGCAAACAAGTGCCTATGCAGGCTCTCCAATGCCAAAAGTCGGCGATGTCTTCAGCAGGGCTGGCACGACACGGTGGATGATAAGAGACTTGCCGAACTGCAGCACATTAAAACCGAAAGTAAGTCTCTGTTGACGAGTCGCTCGGGAAGTTTCACAGAATTGCATCTACTAGCATGACAAGGACTATAGGATTGCCTCCTGGGTTGTTGAAAATGGAATTGGAGCTACAAAAAAGTGGCTATACTAAGCGGTGAAATCTGGCTGTCGGTACACCCGATGCAACCGTACAGCTCAGACCTCGAAGACATTGATTTCAGAGCAATCTTTCGAGAACACTGGACCGCCAAAAAGCTTCAATCCCCACCATGGTTGCTGTAGTCGAGTTGTTTTCTTCTCCTTGAGGTTCTCGCTGCAAGCAGGTGTGTCTTTGCGAACATTTGCATTCTCACCTTTGCAAGGCCAGATACCAAGAGATGTGATAAGGAGTTGCTTCGCGCATTTGCTGGATCTTGCAAGAAGGTGCTCTCGTTGATTGCCGTCCAGCTCCGCAACGTCTTCTGAATGGCGCCATCTTGATCCAAAAAGAATATTTGACAGACCATGCCTTGCTCATTCTTGAAATCGTACAGGTCTGGTGTGCCCGTTGGAACTAAATTCGGAAATCCAGCTAGATTATGCTGCTCTGCAGAGGAGAAGGAACATTCAAATTTTATTTGATCACAGTACGTCAACGATCAACCTCCACTGTTTCATCAGTGTAGTCCGTTATATGAGGGTTAGTGTGACGAGATGTCTTTCGCGCACTCAAATGCTTCAAAAACTATAACGTGCTCGACAACTTCTTTGACCGTCTTTTCCAAACTTGGCAGCTTGCAACCAATGTCGAGAGCAATAGAAGCTGCGAGCATCGAAAGAATTTCCGGATGCAGAGAGAGCTTTCGACTGCTGCCTAGCTTCAAAGGACCATTCCTGCGTACACGGCCTTTTCAGGAATCGTCACAAGATCTACGCTCCAAACCACCAGTAAACTATCCAGAACACTGATGTGAGGGCCTTCGACTTTGACAGGCTCACGCAGTCTTGACACATACAAGTCGCATGCCCGATACCGTTGAACTCACTTAGCATGCGCGAGGCCCAGTCCAGGACCCAGAGGTCGCTACCGCTGAGTTCAAGATCCCAAAGCAATTTGGAGAAGTCATCCTCTTCCACGGTCGAAAGCTCTTCTGGGGAGAGTACTTTCGCAACCTTGCCTAGCCCGTCCTCACTCAACGCTGGCACCAGTGCCCGCCATGTAGCTAACTCCTGCAGATATAGGATCACATCAGAGCCAAAGGGTGGTTACAAAATGGAGAGTAAACTGCTGAGACAGAAAAACAGTACTTGTCAGGACCCAGGGTGGAACCTAACAAGTTCTTTAGAAGAGCATATGCGCAAATAGATTGCAACAATGTCATGTGTTGCAAGCCCGTTGAAAGATCGCAGAGACATTAATGTGGTGCGGACAAATGGCACATGCAGTTTCTTTCTCACGAACCAAGTCAATATTGCCGTCTTCTTCATTCTTGGTGCTCGGAAACTTCGTTGCAAACGTATCAATGTTACGCTGTCTACCCCCTTTCTCACACTCACAATTGTGACAATTTGGAGCGAGACACCAGACTTGGAATCATCAAGGATTGACAGAAGGAGACAAGCATCAGGAATGTTGAGCAAGTTTTGCGGAGCTCACTGCACAGGTCCTTACATGCTTGCCTTGTACCTAACGTCCAAGCACGGCCAAAGCAGCTTTTCCCTCTAAGGCTTTTTCTCTTCGCTTGTGCAGGCTGTGCTAGCCGTGAGGAGAGTTGTTGAGATGGGACATGACAATAGCTTCGGCACATTTGCAGAGTTTTAGGACGAGGGCGCTGTGAATGTGGTGAGATTAAGAAGCACGGCCGGTAATCAGAGAAGCATAGAGCCATATTGTAGGAGGTTGCCAGGGAGCTAGTCTTGCCCGGCCAAGAAATTTGGCAACTCTGATTGAGACACAGTCTGATAAATCTGCTCCACAATCACCCTTCGTACTGAGAGTACTCAGCTGGACAGCCGCGAATGACATACACATGATACAGCTTCCAGGAACTGCTACGGATACGACCGCGCTCAGCTCAATCATTCCCGACTCGATATGGACCGCGGCGGCCGCGTGCCCGGCCGGCTACCTGACGGATCGCAGGGTTTGGAGATTTGACCCGGCCAGGCCGGGTCCAGGTACGTACCGGTATGTGATCTGCATGCGGGGAACTCCCTCTCTCCCGGCCTACAGGCTACCATGTTCCTGATTCACAGGATTGGGTGGGGGCAACTGCTTCAGATTCTGCCGCGAGCTAGCCTGCATATGCGGCTAGGCGGATGCGCGGCCGCGCCCCGCCGCGCCCGCCGAGCCCGCCCGGGTAAAGTTTTGAACCAGGATTTTTATTGGGCGCAAAAATCCCCGCGGTCATGCAGAAACCTTTTAAGTACCTGACCATCATTGACTCACTTGAATCGGCCCATGCAGGACGGCAAACACGCGGCGGCAAGGCTGCGAGCGCGCTCGTGCGTTCTGCATAGATGATCGCCATCACGGCGAAATCACTCGTTTTGTGGGCCGCCCCCAGCGTTCGAATATACTTCTCTAGAATAGGTTTAGGAAGCCCAAAGTTTAGTGAGAACGAGCTAATACCAAAAATTTAGACCTAGATGATCACCCGCTCTGCACCCATACCCACTCTAACCACCATACTAACCCTACCCGTCCCAGTACTAAAGGTTGAGCTTACTAAACCTATTCTAGAGAACGATCAGCGTTCGGACACCGAGCGCTTTTGAACGTTGCCACGTCACCCAAAAACAAAATCGGGGCTAAGCCCTGTAAGCAACAGGGCATTTGCCCGAGCCTTGTCGGGCAATTCAAGCTCGGGTCCTCTCAATCGGACCCTTTTCAGCTCAAGAGTGATGTCAGCCCTATGAGAGTCGGGTTGCTGCAAGCCTCACCGGCTGGAGCTTCCCATCGTGTATCACGGTATGCATATTCACGGATTGCTGGGATGTGTGCATCTGATACCAGTGAGTACCAGTGATTGGCAACATTCGATCATGTCCATGCGATTTTAAGCAGCTTGGATGCAAAGGCTTTGAAGCGAAGTTTGGTAAATCCCAACTGCTCAAGCAAATATTCCCACAGCGCAAATTATAGAAGTGCACTATGGCACACTAACACGCACGGGATGACTATATCAAAGGTCTTTCTATGATACTAAAAGTGGATCCGGTCTTGATTGACCTCACCATGTCGCAGGGCCTGCCACCAGAAACCTAGCCACGGGCCAGAAATCTTGTCTCCCTAGTCTAGTTGCTCATGCAACCCACGACCTACATGGTGACCCACCTATTGGAAGGTGTCACTCGGGCTTAAGTGCAATATCACCAGAAGAACTGAGCTCGTGCTACAATACCCTTGTTCCTGGACTTTCAAAACTCAAGCACCGGTACCGTAGTTACTTTACTTCCTGTTCAGTGCCGTGAGCCACGTTAAACCATGGGCCACCGTCGCTCCGTTGAGACCGGGGTTATACAACCACGAAAGCATCACAGTCTCCCAAAGCACACCCGCAACTTGACACAGCGGATCCTGTAGGGCGCCGCGCTACAGTACTACTTGGGGTTGCGTCACCAGCTGATGGCGGCTGATTTCTTCCCTGTACTCTGTTACTGCTATCGAATCGTTCAGCTGGCAAGAAGCCAATCTGCGCCGTTCGATGGTTGTCGAACGGCATGAGGCTAGAAGCAATCCCCCGTTATCTACATACTGCTGGACGCCGTGTTCCTCATCTGAACAGCGGACGTTGAGGCGTACTGCACATACTCAGATGGGCGTCGAGCGCTCGCGCCGATCTTCGAGGAGTACGCGGCACGCTGGCTGGAGTGCATCCTAGCCGACGATTTCGCGACTTTAGAGCCTTCCGTCTGGTACTCCTGCAAGAGCATGCAAATAGGGGGGGCTCGGACCAACTGAACACAACAAGCTCTTTGTCATAGTCAAAGCAAAACTCTAAGTATGCAGGCTATTCGAACACACGATCAGCAAGAGGGGTGCTACGAATTGGATGATGGCGTCTGTATCAGCGAGAGCAGTGGAATCGGACTTCACGGATGGCAGCTACCTTTTGATCATGAATTCGGACAGGTACTCTTAACGTTTGTAACGAGAACAGCTTCAATATTACCCTCCCGAATGTTGCCAGGGACTCGACTCATGGCAGTTTCTTGTTCATAAACCCACGTGAAGAACGTCAGAAAAGGAGAGGCAGAGCATCTTCACATACACGTGAAGCAGAAAAATGGCCAGGAAAATAACTCTGCCGATTTTCCTGACGCTGAATACATTCAAAAAAAGTGGGCCTCGTTAAAAAGCGAACTTACGCGCGCGCTTGCGAAGCCCCGCCCGACTAGTTGCAGATCCTCCAGGAGCGCCACGCACGCCGGCGCTTGGCCCGATATCGACCGCCGTATGGAATCCATAGCCGCTGCGATGGCGTCACGTGCCTGGTCCAGGTGGTTTTCCCCAGCCAGCCGATCTGCCACCCGCATCGCCTTGGCGGCGTTGAGCCTGGAAGGATACGCGATGGTCAATGAACGATTCACGATGGTGTGAATCAGTGGCCCTAAAGGCGTCAGGGGATGGGCACTCGGCCGAAATTGTGGACAGGAATTGATGGCGGACGTCGAGATATAAGCGTTGGTGTGCGGAGTAAAGGCTGGCGGTGGGTTTCAACTATCTTGAAGAAGCACGCAATCTGGGAGAACGGCCGATGAGCGGTCGGGCGAGCGGCTTGAATGTTCGTGCGAGCGCCCTGCTTCGACCGGCATAAACTACTTGCTTCGCAATCAAGTCCGAAGCGCTCGCGTTCGACTAGAAAGCGTTCGACCAGCAGGTCGGACTGATGAAAACTCTGACAGCCCAGGCCTTGCAAGGCTGCTGTGGATAGAAGGAATGAAGACGCCCGGGGCCGCATGGGATGTTCTGTCTCGCGAAACTTTCAAGTACAGAAGGATTGACCCTCTCACTTGCAAGTAGGCAGACGGAACGACAAACTGTGACGATTCCCTGTCCCCTGTATTACACTGTATTACAAACAAGACGTCACGAAACACTTTCAAAACCGACTACTTCTCTTCGTATCTCCGAATGCGAGTCGAATGCTTACCTGTTACGCTGAATGTCGACATCCACGTTGGGCCCCGTTCCCTCGGGGCCCTCTCCCCGAGCGATTAAGAGCGTCAGATTAGGCGACCTAGATAACTTCTCCTGACCCGGGACCGTGTACTGAAGCCGCCCCGACAGGAGCTCGGTGGGTTCCGAGCGGTCGCCTTCGGCTGCGGGCACTCTGACCGTGATCAAAACGTCCCGGGTCTCGCCGGAGTACATGTCCTGTGGAGGCGGGGCGAGCTGATGACGTCAGCCAAGCTTTCAATAGTGACGTCAGCGAGAGGGCGGAGGAGTACCGAGCACTGAGTGGCCCGTTGCTCTGACGGGCGCGCGACCTGGACGGGTCTATTTATACTTGATCAATAAATGTCAATTCTGGACAACAAACACGTCGGCGAGCACGCTTCTTGTGATAGCCCTCCACTGGGTATGAATGAACGAAGCTCGTATCTGGAGGCTCGAGTGAAGGACCCACCTCAACAGCCAACTTTTTAGCTTTTGCACTGAAATTCCGAGACGGGGATTGAGTCAATAAAATAGCTCAGCAATTTCGAAACGAGGTTCGAGCAACATTCCCGTCGGGGGCATCCATTTGCCCAACAGTCAGGCAAAGGGCGTCAGATGAGTGACGTCAACTCCCGGGCAGGCTATGCGCCCTCAACCCACTAGGGTGAATTGCAAGAAAGCGGCGGGAAAGCCTTGTCTGATACGAAGAAGACATCAGCGCGCTTGACTGGAACGTTCCTTTACAACCAGACTGTTCCAGTTTCTCGCACCCTGCTCAGGGTACAAAGACTCGCTCGCGGGGTTGCCGGCTTGGGTCTTGCAGAGCTTCCCTAAGCAGTTTTCACCGCCCGCGAAACGGCAGCCCTGATCTTACTCGAGTCTGGGAGACTGTAAACAAAGAAACTAAAGGCATGTGACTCACTTTCAGGTCGATCTTCGCGGCCGCCTGCGCCTCATCCACGGTCGCTTCATACGCTCCGGCGCTGACGGACAGAACGGCGACCCCGGAGGCTGCGGTGATGCTTATAGTGGTCGCCTGAGCAGCCACGCTGAGTGCACCCCCCAGACATTGCGCAACGGCCTCTTTGACTTCCAAATTGCTCCGGACGAACGTGAAGGTTCCGTTGGTTCCTTCCGCGATCGCGTCGAGGATATGCTCGTCGTGGTTCCTGAGAGCGGAATGGCTTTCTAGAGGTCCAATCGGAATTGTTTTGGTTAGGCGCACTCTTTTGTCCGTGGAGATGAGGACATTGCTTGTTTCCTGGCGGGTTCTGATCGTTATCTCGCACCTCGATCAGAATCTGGAGGATTCTCGTTTTCTTAGGTTCAAAAGAGACGGCAGGACAAAGTATCATCCACTGGGATCTTCAAAAGCCGTTCTTTTGGAATGCACACGCAGAATTTCGAACAGAAGCCACGGATGCAATGAGATCCAGACGTTTCAAAAGGCGTCTACAGTCAGCTTTATAGCGAGCGGAAGTTGTACCCTTGTGGGCGCCAATTTGCTGCTCAATATTTGTACCAAAAAAGAGTAGGATTTGTAGTATTGCATTTCATCACTAATACAGAGCTTTGATTGGGCCAAGTTCCGTGCTATATTAGGCATTTTGCGACCCGAACGAAACCCTTGAGTTAGTTGGGCACAAAACCAAGAAAGTGGTTGATGAAAGAAAAAATAGAAAGCGACTTAAGACCTGTAGCGAAGCTCGAATCACGATGACGTCAGCTTTGTTAATGCAGTCTCCTCACCTTCCGTAACCAAAGGTGTGCACCGAGACGCTGTCCCGCGTGGCTGACGTCAGCAGGTCCTGGTTCTGCGCCACGAAGTCGGCCCCGCCCCCGAAATTATCGAGGCCGTCCGAGAGGAGCAACATGCACGCAACGTGGTTCCTCTCGCGCCGTGACGTCAGCACGTGGAGGCCCAGCGCCAAGCCAGAGGCGATTGACGTGCCTCCCCCAGCCCTGGAATAGATTGACGTCACGAAGACTCAAGCACTTGCCATAGGTAGCAGATTCCAAATCCCAGAGACAGAGACAAGACTTAATCACACTGGCAGACTGACGAACCAACCTCTTAGAAGCCTGTCACTTTCGGAAGCTGAAGACCTCCAAGTGAAAAAGCAAATTTTGTTCGAAACGCCTTACAGAACGAGGGAAGCATGTGATCCAAAGGAAGTTCTCCGCTCGATCAAGCCGAGAGGGGCGACCAGGGTAATTCCAAGTACCACGGAAAGAATAGTTGAGAAAACAAAGAAAGGGTTCTGTTTGTTTTCCAAGCAATGATAGATATCAAGTACTTCAATCCAAACAAAAACAGAGGGAAAAGTCGAATCGGAAGGTGAAAGAAGAGGGAAGAAAGAGAAGACGAGTAGAGGAGACAACAACCAATGCAGAGCACAATTACCTGAGACCCTGCACGGCGAGCTTGAGCCGTTCTTTGCTTTGCTCGGTCGCCTTCGTCAGCCTGATTGCGCGCTGCGCGCGGTCGCAGAACGCGACGATGGACAGGCGATCCGACGACTGCAATTGGCTGATCACAAACAGCAGCGTCTCCTTCACCAGCGGGAGGCGGTCGGCCGCCATGCTGCCGCTCACGTCCAGGACCGCCACCTGGCAGGCGCACATTCGGACACGAGTCAATCTGGTGCGAGTCAAATGAAAGAGCCTAAGGCAGTCAAGTGGTACGTCTCGGTTGATGTGCTTAGCAAGCAGGAGAAGATGACTTTGTCTTTGCAGCGAGTCTCCTTAAGTCAGCGCAGGGACGAAAATCAATCATATGGTTGCAACAAAGGTTATTGGCAATTGCGTGCTTGCTTGCGGAGGTACTCGTTTATATCTTTTATTAGTCTAGAGCTGCTAGGGCGACCTTGATCTGTGCGCTGCTGTGGTTTACTCTTCCGATTGGTTGGGTGCCCGCTTTCTTCCCGTTGGCAATCTGACCCTCCCTCATGTCACAGACACGTGGAACGCTCTCGTGATTGAAGTCCCTCACATCTTGCGTAACGGTCAAAGAACACCGTGTTAAGACTCAACTTTAGAAGCGGTATTCCTGTACATCAGAGTTCCCTCTCCAAGGGCTAACAGGTTTCATTGACTTCGGGAACAGTAACGCCAGTGAAGAGTAGGTGGGACGGGTGGTGTTGGGTGGGTACGAAGGTGAAGCACGCATATCAACCGGACAAGCCTCCAAGCCTACACTTCACTGATTGAGTTCACAGTTCACCGGACAAGCCTACCCTTTACTAAGTTAACAGATCACCGGACAAGCCTACCCTTCACTAAGTTAACAGTTCACTGGATAAGTAGTCTACATTCAGCACTCTCATTTCTTACCAGGTCAACCGGGACGCGCTTCCCGGTCTCTGGAGCAGCCACGTGCGCCAGAACCAGCAGCTGTTCCCGGGGGAGAGGCCCGATCGTGTCGAACTCCGCAGCGAGCGAAAGTCTGGGTTCGGCGTCAACCGTAGGTGCGTTGCCCTCCTGATTCTCAGGAGGAGCGGCCTGAAAATCAGAATGAAGAAAGGGGTGAGTTTGCTAATTGGGAAAGTCGCCGAACGCAGGTGGGCAGCAAAAAAATGCAACTGGCCGGTGCAGCCACTGCAGCAAATTAGGTTTGTTGTCCAGCGATTTCGAGCCCGCTGGATTCAACCAAACTGGCGTTCAGTTGAGATCACCGATGGATCATTGACAACTGCTTCTGCGGGAGGCAATGTGAAAGTTTGGCTCAAACAGAGGCGTTGCTTACGTCCGTGAAAGCTCAGCAGAAGTGTCATACCATCATTGTCAATGCAGGATTTGTGTGATTATTAGTCACAACATCAAGATGATTGTAGGATGCCCAGTTGCGGGCCTGCCACCTACTCTCATCAGCGAATTCCCAAACATCCAGCCCCGGAAGCATCCCATTTCCAAAACCTGAAACCCTTCAACCACAACTGGATACTCTGACGTCAGCGTTTCCCTAAACGCCGTTTCAGAACCGTGGACCGCTCATAGTAGGACATGAAAGCGGAACGCCAAATTCAAGAACGAGCCTCAACAGCCAAAAATCGTGAGACCCACCGGTTTGCTCACCTCCAGCGGTTCGTCATCATCTGCAGGCGGAAGCGGGGACTCCAGAACTTCCGAGAGCCGCGCTCTTCGTGGAGCCCGCCGGTGCGCAAATGGTAGCCGGGCAGCCTTCAAGCAGGAAAACAGGGAAACTCAGGATTCGGTTAGGTTTCGGTCTGCGAGGGGGAAATGGTCATGACTGGGCGGGCAGTCCTCAAGCAGGTCACAACAGACGGTTAAGAGTCGGGTTTGGTGTCGGTCTACAAGATGAACATGAATCTCCTGGGCGAGCAGTGTAGACCTATGGGGAAAAGGGACGGTGGATCAGTTCTGAGGAGTTTGGGTTAGGGGTCACTCTGGGAACGAACATAGTTAACTGGGCGGGCAGCTACAGTCAGAGGAAAATGGGCGGTTAGCCAATCCTGCATGGAGGAGAAATTAGGTGCTGGTCTGCGAGGCGAACATCGGTTGGTCGAGCAATTCAACGGTGCTCGGCAGCTTATTTTCCTGTAGACGGAAAGGCGGGTAGAACTCTAGATGTGTGAGGGAGACAAGTCTGTGAGACTGGGTAAAAAACGGGTTGCAATGCTGCCCGTTGATGGGGTCGTGCAACCAGAACCACACTCCCTGACATCATCATTCCAGAATTGACGCCGAGGTAAGAGCTAGGGTCCCGGAACAGATCAAGCTGCGAGAAAGGCAAATGAATCAGGCGCTTTGACTGGAGCTCTGTACTATTTTGGCGGGCAGTGGGATGAATCAGTGACACAGTCACAATGGTAAAAGTTGAGTTTGACAGGTCCCTGGCTCAGATGATCAGATCTTGTGGATTGAGATAAGATGGGAAGGGGCACATGCGCATGGTCAAGGCTCTGTTATGAAAAAGGGTCAGTGGGAGTGGCAACAGAGTCAGCACCGGAGACACAGGGGCAGTACAAGGAACTGAAGCTGTGTCGCATCTGCTTTTGCGCTGCAAGCCTTCATTTGTGAATCTCAAACAGTATGAACGGGAGAGGGCTTCCCCCAAACCTCGAGCACGATTGGAAAGAGCGAGAGAGAACCTCGAGGTTATCAACGAGGGCTATATCCTCTGAGAGTGAAACAAGATGCCAAGGAAGGAAGACGTACAGGCGAAGGAGGAAGGGCATTGTGAAGGCAGCTGAGTGAAGCGAAGTATTGACGATCAGAACCAAAATATGCAGGCTAAAGAGGGTCCAGTCACACTGGCAGAGAGTCCTTTCTGATTCTGAGAAAGTTAGACTGTTCTTGGGGCAGAAGGTGAACCATCCTCTGATAAACCGCCATTATGTACAATCACACAGAGGAATGCTGACATCACCAGTTATAATTATCAAGGGAAATGCAAATTGAACCAATCTTTCAACATCTCAGACTTCTTATCAGGCGTCTCAAAACCTCGTCTCGGCCAAGAGCCTGCCAGGTTCTCTATACTCACCCAATGCTCGTTCTGAGAATTATTGTGCGAAGGAGTGCTGTTCGGCAGCACCGGAGTGTTGGGCAATTCGAGGTTTGCATTTGGCTGCGGGTGCGGATTTTGAGAGGACGAGGGTGTCTGCGCGACGGCGCTTTGTGTTGGATGGCGGGCGGCCCAGTCTTGGATGAGCTTGCGCAGTGTCAAGTTCGGAGACACCTGCAGGCAGTCTGTGGGTCTGACACTGGCGGCGCTGGGAAGATGGGCTGCAATGCCGATTGTGGCTGGTTGATACCTAGAGACTTGCGACCCTCCTCAGACTTGTGTGGTGTGCGGTCCTGGTGAGGGATCCCCTGCAAAAGTCTTAAAAGTTGAGGCAGAATCCGGTGACATTCAGACTGACATTCAGATGTCTGAGGAGAATTCCAGCGACGTTGCGATTGACAGTAAGCTTGGATCGGACCAAGGTGTCAAGTTTGGATGGGGCCAGGTTGTCTCTGGAGAGGACTTAATAGGAGGCAATGAGAGAATTCACAATGTTCCAAAAGCTATCTCTGCAGGAGGCAAAGCTGGTGCAGTGGGGTACTTAACAAGGTTCTATGGTCAGGGCACACTCCTCTAGCTGCTTGGAAGTTTGACCTTGTTTAAGAAACAATACCAACTGCTCACGGATTGACATATGGTTGGCATAATATCTTTGTAGTTCTATTCACTTTGGCACACACTTTGTGAATTGGACCAATGTCTGATCCGGTATCTTGTCCTGATTAACAATGATCCTGGCGCTTTGAACCCTCATTAAGCAATTTGGCAGCGTTGCTTGCTCCCTTAGCCCAGTTCATAACAGCTTGTCCTGCATTGACCAGAGGTCAAAATCACGGCTCGTTCGAAGAATGGGCCAAAACATGTGAGCTGTACAATAGGTCAACATGACAGAACCTTTCATTTGGAGGGCCTTCTGCCGCACATGAGCTCATGCTGCTAGCCTCACCTGGGTGCTCGTCAGCACGACACCTGTCAGGGGACACGTTCTGTTGCCGCGGTCAAACCACTGCTCGATGGCCGACTTCTCAAAAGTATGTCCAGTCTCCACAAGCAGCACGGGCTCGCTCATGAGCAGCACCGTGATCGGACACAGGAACTCATCTGGACAGAGGGACCCCTGTCTCGACACCGGAGATGAAAGCAGGGCAGCTGCCTGAGTAGGTGGAAGGGCGGTGTCAACGCCAGCTGCTTGCACGGGCCCTGGCACTGTCTGCGGTTCCCCTGTTTCCGCCATGGCTAGTGCGGACGAACCACCACTAGATCTGCACACAATTTGCGTCCCTTATTCTTCCTCTTTAGTGCCAACTCACGGAAAATGGGGCGCAGATTTATCTCCCTCAGCTTCTGTAAGCTGTCATGTAGCTTCTCGGGCTTGGCGAAAGTGGGGGTTCCCTCAGAGTGAGAAGCCGTTCTTCAAGCACATGCCACTCCAGAGCAGGCTGAGCTGGAGGAGGTGACAAACCTTCAACCCGAGAGTCACGAGAGGGAGTTCTCTGGGTATGCACCGGCGGCCATGAACAACGATCGAGGTACACTGGGTACCGGTCTGGGGTTAACTCTCGACCAAAACCCTGCAGCGCGGAGGCTGAGGAGGACTGGGAGGCGCGGCGGCCGCGAGACGGCGCGCGACCGTACGTCGGCTGTCAAGGTACGTCCATGAGCCTCCGCGACGGTACGTATGCGTGACGCTACGGTGACGGTCCGTGCAGCTCGAATTGTGGTCAACCCGTCTATGGCCGCTAGCTCTCTGTACTGAGTGGAAAGGACTTCGCCGCTTTCACACCGCCGGTAGATGGTCACCGGAGTGCTCAGGACGATCCCGCTGATTGCCATCTGATTGTCTGTTTTTGTGGAGAAATTGTAAGGCATTTCCCTTATTTTTTACAGAATGGAATGCAAACACTTCAAACCTAGGAGCTAGTACGGAAAGGCATTTGCAGTGAGACCTGTTGGTGATGCTTCGGACAAAGATGTGGCCGCCGGCACCCGGACCCGTACCCGCGACCTATGTTAGAAAGTGGAGAGAGCGCTTCTACACAAGGACCCTGGAGCTCCTGGATGAAATTTCGGAAAGCCTTGAACATTGTAGCGAGGCCAATATAGATGAACGTAAGAAGCGACTCGAGGATCTAGCAACTAGGATTGCTAATCTAGCGACAGAATTTGCAGCGGCTGCGGCCAGAGAAAAGACTCTCCAAGATAAGCCTTTGTACAAGGAGATGTCCAAGGGGTTTGGGGCGGGGCTAAAGAAGTTCTTACTAAGCTGCACCATGCTGTCTCCAAAAGCACTGCGGAAGCTAGAGGGGAAGGCCTTTGCATGGGTCGCGGATGCAGTGGACGAGTACATGTATGACTTGTACAAGGTTGAGCATGCGGAAGAGTTGGCGTCTAGGCGGCCTACTTTGGAGGATATTCTTGATATGATGGTGGAAAAATCGAAGGAATATCGAAAGCAAGAGGAAGAGCGGATGCTGGCACAGAGGCTGCAGTCGACCGTCTTGCGCCCCACCAGTTGGTCCTCCTAGGTTTCAGGAGGCAACGGCAATCTTTCTCTTCTTTTTCTTTTTTTGCACCCAGAACCATACATTCTAAACCTGCTGTATTAAGATAAGGTCGCCGTGTTCGTCCGGCGCCAGATTCAGGGTAGCAAGAGTTGAATATCCAGTAGGTGTCCTGAATGGACGAGGGACCATGGCCATGAATCTGCGCTTGGAGTTTGTGGACCGCATGTTGGAGCTACAACATCGACGTACTACACTTTGGTAGCCTGATTGGGTGTGAGAAAGGTAGCATGCAGGGCGAGAAGCGAAGGAAAACATCGATCGACATCCTGCTCTTAGCAAAGAGGCTCGAGCTCTCGTGATCCGGTTAAAGCGCCTGAATCTTCCTTTTACGTCAGCGTTTACAGCAGCGAGATGACTCCAACCTTGCAACACGGAACCTACTTGTAGCCTACTGTAGGACGTTGCACACACCATTTGCGCATTCCCTACGCTTCACACGCAAGTTGAAGGGTCAGCTCCAACTCTTGTCCTCTTGTTCGCAACCATTAGACCCCTGTCACCAGAGTCAAAAGCTATTATAAAAACAGCCATGAGGAAGCCATAAAGCATGGATCCATACTCAAAACCTCGTGTGCAGACATGCATTTGTGAAGTTCAAATGTCCCTTCATCGGCATCCGATCGTATGTTGCCGCACTCGACGAAAGCTGCAACCCCGTTGCATTCGGCTTCTGGGCGGCAATTCTTTGAATTCGACAAACGCATGCAAGCCGGGCCAAATGATGCAAGGCCTGACTCGGGCACGGTTATACCAGGTTCGCTTCCAATTGGAAGTATCACTATATAGCGCAGATCTCAGCAAAGTTCCGCCCAAATGGTCAATCTATTGAAATAATTGAACCCTTTGAAAACGCAGTGTGCATGACTTTCAGCAATGGATCGTGTGACGAAGTTCCGCACGCGCTGTGCAGTGGGTGGCGGTTGTTGCGCATATCTATAAGCAAGCTCTTAATTGCAAGTGACGGGTGGCCATGGCAATTTACGGTATGAACGATCGCAAGTCACTAATGACGAATATGATTGAGGCAGGCGGCCGGTGTGCTTTACTGGCTCAACTACGCTCCATGCAGTTGCATTCACCGGGTCGGATAGACATCTATAAATCCTGAGTCGTGGGTTACACATGGCGGGTGTAATGCTCAATCGGATGGTCGGACAGAAACATAGGAGCCAGGGCAATCAAGTTTTATGTGGAATCAGACGTGTTGAATCACAATCTAAGACAACGACAAATCTCGTATCAAGCTGGACAGGCTATGCTAGGTTTACCTTACAAGCAGACACCCATTTCTTCTCTATAGCACACAATGACAGACTGAACCGTCTGCATCATGTAAAAAACTCTTTCGCAATGCTTATAAGGCTTCTATCTGGTGCAAGAACTTTACAACCACACTCGGCCTTCGCTGGCACACCTGACAACCACAGACCTTGATGTGCTGCAAACAGCCAGTATCGCCTGGTACGGTACTACTATCATCAGCAAGTAGGCGTACTCGGGCTCTTATTTCTGCTTTCGTAGCGTTAAGTAAGACGAGAGTCCTTTCAGCTTGCCCTTCCAACAAGGACTATTTCGTGCAGGCCCCGGCTCTCGCCATGTGTTCAAGCAACGCAAAGCGCACGGCGACGACAACCCCATGCTACTCCCCTACATTCCATCAAATTTATTCAGGACGTTTGCGCTACCTCATCCGGATAGTGTCATCAGCAAAGATGACGTCTGGATTCCGGATGTGAGGGTTCAAAGCCGCAACGTCCTTCCACTTGGAGCCGTCCCCATAGACGCGCGACGAGATGCTCCATAGCGTCTCCCCCTTCTTGACACGTGTTTTGGCTGGCGGGGCCTTATCCTTCATCATAGCGCTCTTGGCGTTATGCCCGAGGCCGTTTGCCAGCAGCCACCGCGAACCAGCGACCTGGCAATCAGCAGAGAAACCTTGAGTCGCTCGCAGGAAGTGGCGATAGGCACGGGAACTAGGAACTGAGATGCGGAACATATTACAAAAGCGCACGCTGGGATGAGCACCCTCCGAAGTATCAAGGGTTCGCGTCCACATTATGAATACTGTGAAGAGGACAATGAAGCAGACCGATAAAGCACAGTTTTCAAAGCGGATGAAACGAATATACGACCACGCAAAGCTTAACAAGATACCACGGCCAGGTAACTGGCCGTTCCTTTTCCCAGGCTATTCCCTGACACACCAGACTGTCACCCAACGCAGGACAGAACCCCTTTTTGCGAGGTTGTTCGTTCAGAGAAAGTTCCCGTATGGGCAGCTCTGTGCACTATCAAACTCAAAAACGTAGTGACCAAACATCAAGACCGAGACACTGAGCCCTCCGAGTTTTACAAGGACCAGATACACAAGAAAAGGGGCCCGATGTCCAACTGCCCACCTGCTGCTTCTGCCCCCCCCACTTCTTGTGCTTGCTCGCCGCCGCATCCGGCTTGTCGTTCTTTCCAAGCCCCGCCATGTGTACCCCGGTAATCCGGAACTTGGGGTTGGTTTCTGCAGGGGGGGTTGGCGCGTCTTCCAACTCCTCGTCGTCTGAGTAGTACACCTCCGCCTCTTCTTGCACGGCGTTTTCCACCTGGAGAGGGGGAGGTTTAGAATCAGAACTTCATGGTCGGAGATTGTCGTGGATGATACAACAGCTTAGTAGGTGGGCAAAAAAATCTCAAGTAAGCGCCGAGCAAACTGGGCAGATGATGACGAAGCAGACACAGATCTCCTCATTGAATATCCTCGCAGTGCCTATCCGGGTGCCTGCTCAAATTCGAAGCATACCGCAAAACATGCGATGTCCGTGCACCGTCTCAGTATGCTTCCCCCAGCGAGAAAGTTCTCTGAACAACTTTCACAAGCTCCCGGTTCATGTGTAGCTCGTCACGGTTTTAGCAAAGCAGCGTCTCTACAGGTCAGATAACTCATGGGCGCCACTCACAGCCTCCTGCTGCGCACGGCGCTCCTCTTCCTCTGTGCGGCGCTCCTCTTCCTCGGTGCGCCCCCCCTCCTCGGGCCCCATGATCGCCCGCCTTTGTTGGCCCCCCTCTAGCTGCAGCGTGCGCTTCTTTGCCGCTTCCAATCGCGCTTGCCGTTTCGTCCTCCTTGGAGCGGGGGCTGACAGGACCCTCTCCGCCTGAACCATTGCCAGCATAGGCTGCCCCACCGGCTCGTAGTTGCGAAGGGGATCCCTCAGCTGAACCAGCATCGCCAGGGTCAGCTTGTCGCCCATCGCGCCCTGCTGGGGGCCGCCGGGCCTGAAAAAAGGAAGGGGGGGATTTTAATGATAAAGAAGCCGTGCAAAAGAGTTCCCTCAGCTAAATTAGCATTGCAAGCATCAGCTTCTCGCCCATATCGCGCCCTGCTCTGGGCCTGTGGAAAGGAGAGGAGGAAATATTTGAGAAACAAAGAAGCTGTGCAATAGAGATCCCTCGGCTAAATCAGCACTGTCAGGGTCAGCTTGTCGTTCATTGTGTCCTCCTGGGGGCAGCCGGGCCTGGGAACAGAAGGAAAAGATGTAAGAAACAAACAAGCTGCGCCATAGAAAGGAAGAGACCCAACATGTCGGGAAGACGAGGGGATTGCGTGCTATCAACGAGACACTCTTGAGCAGGGTCCTGGCTTTCATCGAGGACGTCGGAGAGATCAGACAAGAGGAAAAGTGCTTTGAACCAAATATTATAGCCCTTCTAGACAGGCGCGAGTCGTTCTCCGACACAACTCCGAATGATCACAGTCCTTCCTCAACCGTGCGCTTACAACGAACGAGCACTGTGAAAAGCACATAGTGATGCGTGTCAACAGGCCCTTGTACAAGGGCTTCCCGTGGTGGCTCAAAAAAATAGCGCGTTACACGGTCCCTTCGCAGTGGTCCGACGACTCACTTGGCCCGTGCTGCTGCCACGTCGCCGTGCTGCGCCCGGTGCGCGGCCAGGATCGCGCGCGTCTGCTCTGACATGTTCTCCTCGTCCTGCTCCACGCCAGTGTCCAGCCGCATCCACTCGTCCAGCGACACCGCCGACGCCATGAGGGCCATGTTCGCCTCGTAGTCCTGTAGGGAGAATAACAGACGAGCTAGATTTCAGGTTCGCGAAATTGTCTGCACGCCAAGAACTCTCCATTAGAATCTGCGCATCATCCGCTCAGAAGAGTACAGCCTGCTGCTCGCTGACAACGCTTACAGAAGCGCTAACGTCACCCCCTGGCTCACCTCGGAGTTGACCTCCATGTCGGTGTTGCGGCCCGAGAACAACCCTCCCAGAGGGCCCCCGAGGGGCACCATCGCGCCCCCCCCCTCGCTGGTACTGACGTACTCCCCCCCCTCCAGCATCTGGAACTGCTGTGGGCCCCCCATCATGGGCAGCTGGCCCGCTTGAGCCTGCTTCTTGGCCTGCTCGATGAACTTGGGGTCCACGTCGCCCCAGCTCAGCGCATCCACCTGAAAGGAAAACCACTCGGTTATTCGTGTCCAAGCTTGCACTTCAAGGTTTGGTGTTAATCAACAGAAATGTCTCTTTGGCGTGGTTCTGGAAGAGCGTAAACTCGAGATTTCCAGTCATTGCTCCTCAACGGACTTGGTGTCCACGTCGCCCCAGCTCAGGGCGTCTACCTGCGGGGAAGAAGGGACTGGTACTCGGAAGTTTCTTTTGCATTTGAAGCACCGGGATTGTTGAAAGAACGTCTTTGGCGTGATGATGGCGGAATGTGTGATGTTGAGTCTCCGCTCGTTGCTGCTCAACGGACTTGGGTCCATGTCGCTAGCTCAGGGCGTTTACCTACGGCGTTTGGGGTTAGTTGAGGGTCAGGGGTCAGGGGTTGCTGAGGCGTTTGGGGTTGGGGGTCCGGATCCTGGCGGCCAGTGACCGGACTTCGAGTTTCGATTATTCGAGCACAAAATTTCCAGTCAATCGGGGAGGTTCAGAGGCAGTCAGACGCTGAACTGGAGACCCCCAGCTCAGCGCGTGCAGAGTCGAGAAGGTGGTTCGGCTCTCAGGATGTGGGGTGCTTCGACGGCTGATGTTCGTGTGTGGTGTGTTCAAAAGTAACGCGATCTTTCTTGACCTGTTCGACAAGATTGTGGTCCCCTTCGCAGAAAAGTAGGTTTCCCGTCCAAATGCTTCACCTTCACTGTACAGGGTGATATATGAGGTAGTTCCGGCGTAATCAGCCTGCTCGACGAACCATTTTATGCGAAACCAGGACCGTTTCTTTTTTCTGATACTCCCCAAATAAGTGTCAGCGCAGCAGCGCGATGAACAACTTTCCCATCTTGATCGGAGAAAACAAAAATAGAGGACTCGTTTTCGCACCTGGTACGGCGCCTCCTGCTCCGTCATGTCCGTCTGGATCTTGAGCCCCTCGATGGCGAGTGATTCCACCGTCTGCATCGCCAGGGGCCCCAGCTCTTCCAGCCCGACCAACTGCTCGGGAAGTTCTCCCGGGGCCAGAGGACGGTCGCCGCCAGCCAGACCGCCCTGGTTCCGCAAAGCGATCTCGCCTGAAAAGGACGAAACAGGTATTAGGCATCCCGACCATCAGTCCTGACCTTTAGAGCACATAGACACGTTGCCAAATGCACTTAGCGACCGCGTTTTACACCTGGACTCGGACTCCGGATTGGCAGTGCAGCACAAGCAATGGCTGACGGGTATATACTGAAACGAGGGGACGCAACCTTTTGATATGCAGAGTGCCCGCCGCAATCACTTTAGCTGCTGGATGAATGTCTCTTCGGCATCATTCTCTTTGGACGTCTGCTGCAGCAACTCACGTGCTTGCCGCCGCGCCCGCGACTCGCGCCGCATTGCGAGCTCCGTCTTGACGTCCCTGATCGCGAGCGCGCGCGCCTCGTCGCTGAGGCTCTCCGGCAGGTTCGACTCGAACACCGTGAGCGCCTTCCGATCCGCCTCTAGTTCCGCGAAGTTGCTGCTGTAGCCCGCGAACCCGGGCCTGCCAGCTGTCACCAGCTGCCCCGTCTGCTGGGACGATCCCTCGTACTCCAGCGCCAGGGGCGCGCTCCCCCCCTCCAGATGCAGGGCGGATTGCCCCCCCTCGAGGGACTGGCTGGAGTAGTTGACGGCTCGGTGGGCTGCGCCGGAGTCGAGGAGACTGGCCCAGCCCTTCTTGTGGGATCCCTCGAGAGCGGCCATGCCTTCGGCCGCGATCTGGTCGATGCTCATGCCGGTCAGCTCGGCCATGGGCATCGATGCGAGCGCGCCCGCGATCATGCCGTCCGCACCGGCGCCTGCTCAACAAGCGGGCAGTGAACGTCAGCTGACGACACCAAACCGCTGTGGAGATACTCTGAATCCTGATTTCTGAACTCTGAATCCTGAAAACCACTAAAATTCGAATCCTGGGACCCAACTTGGAAGCAAATCCTTTCCGTATGTAGCCTTTATGAATCGGCACTGGTATTTTGGAGGATTCAGTCAAAGATGAACTTGAAGGACCAAGACTACAGGTAACAGGACGATTCTTGGCGGTTTAGTAGCATGCCAGCCGGAGAAGGGACGATACCGAAAACATGGTGAGCAGACTTGAAACGATAGTCAAGAAGAGAAAGGACAGAAAGGACGCAGTGCTTTCCTCCCAATCCGCAAAAGGGCACAACACGGCCTGGTTCCTCCAGCATACAGTCAATCAATGGCCTCAATGGCCCCAACCCATCGATGAAGCACTCCATTCTCACCTGCCATCCTTTGCATGATTTCCACCGCGTTTCCCCCCATCTCGGGGGGCACCACCACCGGCTGGCTGCACTGCATGACCAGCCCACTGCTCCCCTTGGGGAACAACCGCATGTCCATTGCCCGGAGACACCCCCCGTCCCCAAGCGCAACCACTGACGGCCCCCCGGAGTTGAGCGCCGTTGCCGGAGGGGGTGCGAGCGAGTTCCCACTCGCGTGCGCCAGGCTCATCGCATCGGCCTGCATGGACACGACACGCGACAGGTGGCGCTGCATTGGGTTCTGAGGGGGCGTCGGGGAGTCGTCGAACGCGTCTTGCGTGAGCCCGAACTGCTGCATCAAGAGCTCCGTCTCCGCCGCCTCTAGTTCCTCCACGCGCGACTTGCTCGTCTTCTTCAGGGGGGGCGCGTCCTGGCTGGCCAGGTACTCTGCGCTGAGGGAGGGGAGATCATCCCCGTGCCCAACTTCCATGTCATCGTTACGCCGCCGCAACGCAGCGTGGAAACCCTCCTGCGAGCGGTACGCCTCCCAGAGCTCCTCGCCCGTCATCGGACGGTCGTCCATCAACTCGTAGTCCGTACGCCCGAAGTCCTGGTTCGAGGCTTCCACGTACAACTCCCCGTCTTCCGCATCAACCCGCTCGTACTCCTCCTCGTACCCCGCCACCACCCACTGGCCGTTGTCGTCCAATGCATACCGCGGCCGGTGCACCAGGCGGTACCCCCCCTTGTCGAGGTCCATCCGCTCCTGCACTCTCCCCCCCAGCCCGTCTGCCCCAAATTCATCCCCCCCTAGCATGCTCTGCCTATACTCCCCATCTCCATCATAGGCCACCCCCTCATCATCCACAAGATCCTCAAACATACCCCCCCCCTTTTCTTCCCCCCCAAACATACCCATCTCAGCCTCAAACTGCCGGAGGAGCGCAGTCTTGGGCGTCGGCGGCTGGCTGTCGTTCTGCTCGAAACCGCCCGCCAAGTTCCCCCGGGGGCTGCCGGGGCGGCTCAGCTGCACCACGTCGGAGCGCGCGTCGAAGTCGGTGTCCTCCGCCTCTTTGAACTCGTCGCTCTTGGTTCCCAGCAACTGCAGGAACTCAGCTTCGTCGGCGTCGGAGCCGGTCCGCTCGTGGGGGGGTGCATCGCCAGCCACCTGAGGGGAGGGGTGGAGTCCTTGTCAGAAAACGGGAAGGGGGCAAGCAAATCCAACACCTGATGATCTGGTATGTCCTCTTCAACCGGAAGAGGGGTGGAGACATTGATAAGAGAAGGAGGTGGTGGAACTGGTGCTCTGAAAGGGCTCTGGTGCTGAAACTTCTCCTGCGGGGTTGAGGGTTTGGGCTACATCGTCAAAGGGCTCAGATACAAGTACCTTGAACAGTCAGAAAGTGCACACCTTTAGTAAAGAAATCTTGTTCCGAGTAATATTGTGCACCATTTGGGTTGCAAACAGCAACCCACTACTGAAAGCATTCCACTTTATGGATTGCGGCTTGATCTTCAAGGGAGCTACGTGTTAGCCCCTTCGTGTCAGCTACTTTACTGACCTGGCCAAAGGTGTTCGGAGTTGGTATAAGACGTTCCAAGGGAAAGCTTCTGAGCAGCATTGTGAAGCTGGTTCTGATGAGTCACTCTGTCCACGATACAACAACAAAGACAAGAAGAGGCCTCATTTGCGCTGAGGGGACTGCTCTCAACCGGGTCAACATAAGCCCAGCCAGAAAGATGCAAGCAGCAAGTCGATTGCAAAGGGGCAAACCCTGAGGCCTTCCACGAAGGCAAAACCCTTGGGAAGCAGTCTAACTGAGTTGCTTCGATGTCCTTGATAGGGATAGCCATGACACTCCAATACAAAGAACAAAGCGACTTTAAACCATTCTTTTCTTCGAAGTAGACAGGAAGAATCTGTGGGATCGATCATTGTCAGAGCTCAACGTCTATAACTCAATGATCTCTAGGAGGCTGGACTACTCTGAGCCGTGCTGCACAATAGCTCCGCCTGGAAGCGAAACAGTCAACTTGTGAGGTGCTACACTATCTGCGCCATGCTCAACCGCCGGTACTCTCAGCATTTGCATCTGCTTAATCAATCAGACCCTCCTACTTCCTAATGTGTGTGCATTGCCCAACAGAAATGCTCCTCCTACTGACCTTTTCGATCCAGGCACATCAAATATTGCTCCTTACTACTTTTACGACAACCAAGAACTTGTGCACTACATGTACCATTGAGGAGTGGCTCCCGAGTACCTGAATTGCCGACTCAGCTCAACCACCAGGTACCGCAACCATTCGCAAACTCCAGCAAAACTTGACTCTTTACCTCCCATTGCAGGCTATGCTGAGAGTTGCAGAGGGCAAGCTCGCTAGTCACACAGATGGAAAGTCAGGCGCTGCGCTTTTCTGGACCTAACATACTTGTTTTAAATAAGTGGACTTCTTGCCAGAAAGAAGCGCTTACCTGCGCTTCATCCTCAACCATTGCTTCGCCTCCTTTCTCTGCCCCTTCCTCCTCTTCTGTTGCCTCTCCCCCATCGAGCGCTGCAGCCGCTTCTTCTTCCTTCTCTTCATCCCCCTTCTCTCCTTCTCCCAGGACTTTCTTTTCCACCTCCTCCTCATCCTTCACCCCCATTTCCTCCGCTTCAGGCGAAGTCGCCCGATCCCTGGCCTCTGCAGCCGCTGCCTCAGGGGACGTCCCACTGTCTCTCGTTTCCTTTCTAGGGGACGGCAAAACCTCTGGTATCGGTTCGGGGTGAACGGGCGCCTCTGGGGCTTTCGGCGATGGCGGTTGGTAGTTTAGCAGCTTCTGAGACTTGGAGACAGCAAAGCGGTTCGCGCCGGTGCGAGGGGCCACCATCTCAGTCCCTGTCCATGTTCGGTTGAGCTCGGGGGCATCCACAACCTGCAGGACAGCGTACGCAGACGGTCAGGCTTGTCCAGAATATCAAACCCATTAGTGCCCCATCTGTATCTGCACCAAGCTAGAATGATCCAGACATTACCAACAACGTTCAGAGTTGTGGTGGCAATTCCAGTGTTTGTCGGAGCTACACAGAAGATGCCAGGGGGCATCTTTACTGAGTAAGCTAGCATAAGGGGCACTAGAGTAGCAGGCGTTGGCAAGAGCTTTGCAAGGGCGCAAATGTTCTGCTCAGTCATTGCCCTTCTTTTTCAGAGTGACTTGCAAACGATGGCCAACAATATTCGACCTCGGGCAGACAGCATTGGCTCACATGGCAGTTGATATCATAAGACGAGTGCCAGAGTCATGGAGACACAAGGATAATGCCACTGAGCAAAGCCTAAAACAGGTCCCACCACTTTCTTGGACCTCCTACTACAAACTCTGCTGTGACCTCATCCTTTGAGCCCTATAAATCACCTTGTACCCGAAGGTGACCAACAGCGACCCCACCGACAATGGGAAGCTGACAGTCGACCCATCAAGGCCACCTCCTCCGCTCCCCCTGCGACCGGTGATGTCGCCACTTGGAAGCAGCCTCGACAGATCCAGCTTGTGGCGGCCCAGAATCGCTCGGTCCCCGTCCACAGCTTGCACTGAGAGAGTCGAGCTCTTTGGCAGGTACTTGGTGCCTCCCTTGCCGCCGTACATGGTGCATTTCAGGTGCAGGATCTCCTCAAAGTCCGCGAAGCTGTCCGAGACAGTGGCCGGCTTACTGTCCACGTAGTTCTCCTTGCGCATCCAGTTGACGGCGACGCGGCGGCCGTTGTAGGTAGCCGGGAGGTTCTCGATGTAATGAAGCGTGAGAGAGAACACGCAGGAGGACCTGGGGGGAAAAGGATTGAAACCATCCGTCGGCATGTAGCATCGAAAAGCCTGCCACTTATTCCTTGTAGTTGAGAGGAATCTTCCTGTATGTCATAAGAGTGAAGATCTATGTTGACTTGGGAAAATCTTAATGATGAACCTGATTGCCCCTTCTGGTTTTGTCAAATATGGAACCTAGAAAGGGTGGCATGCAATGCGTGTAGAGGCTTTCTGGAGACGCTGGACACAATATTTTACAAGGGTTCAATAGGTTTTTGTATCTGGAAGGGCAAGTGTAGAGCCAAAACCGCCTGACAAACACTGTTAAGAGAAAGCGTTGACACCTGCAAATGCCACAATTGACATCAAAATGGAGAGATGAAAGCCGCAATGCTCAAACAAGCATCCCCAGGCAAAAAGCTGTCAACTTGGAAACTCCAGTTTCTGCGTCAAGCAAACAAACAAGGTCCACATATGCTCCACCAAATGTTCGAAGGTCCACCGGGTATGTACTTTCAAGAAAGGCTACAGGTACACCAGTAAGTGGACTTGCACAATGTAGAATATCGTGCCGGGATATTGTGCAGAAAACAGGTCTAATCTAGATTATAAAGCTAGATGCTCGAGTTCAGAAACAACTTCCTGACACAGACATACAAGTTCGAGAGATTTTGAGTAGACATACTCTTTCCCTGCTGGTATCTGTACGACGTCACAACTCCGATGCTTCTGACGGAAAGCCAAAGCAATGGCCCTTGCCGATCAATTTGCCTCTGCATGAGCCTTTGTGCTCACATGGAATTCATCATCTCTTCACAAAGAGAACAAACTATCTTTACAAAGTTTCCTGATACTACCAGTCAGACGCTTCTCTGCTCGGCTTTCCTTGGAAACAAGACAGTGCCGGCCACAAAGCAATGACACCTGATGTTTGGAACTTCACATTGTGATCACAGAGCATATGGCATGCTGTAGGACAAACCTAGAAAAAATATTCAAGCCGCTAGAGCTCAAGACAATGCCACTGAGATCCAATGAAATGTTTCAACCCAATTAAACAGCGGTTTTTCGTGTGAAGCCAGCTCTTTTCGAAGGCTCTCATATCCGGAGCCCTGGTCGTCCAGATACACAATCCACTTGGCTAAAGGAGCCTTATTTTGAATGAAACATCATTCGCACAAGCTCTTACTTCGTAAATAGGTTGACAAGAAAGCAGCCAAAAATGGAGAAAGCACTCCCGTAATGTGCATTGCGCTGACAAAGCACACTGTGAAAGCCAAAAGGACACAGAAGCAACAAAGAGACACGCCACGTAAGGAGGATAACTGATTACAAAAGGATGCAGACCAAGCAGGAGGCTAGAGAAGCCTCACTTGCTGGTGCCAATCTGGGCAATTGCGCGCAGTGGCTTCCAGTTCATCCAGCTCTTCTTCTTCAGGGGGGCATCTCCCTTGACTGCTGAACTTCGCCTCGAGGACAGGCTTCTGTCAGAAAACGGGCCTGCGTTGCTCTGCTCAAAAGACACTCTGGAGCTGCGAGGAGACTCGGCTTCACTATCATCCCCAGCCAGCTTGCTGACGTCGATGCCATACCCGCCCGGTGCAGACCTCCCTCGCACCAGGAACCTGTTATCGGGGACACCTGCAACTTCGGCTGCACCCCCATTTGAAGAATGGCCGGCCGGCATGGCTGCCATAAGTTCCACAGCAGAGGGGCAATAAGGTGTGGCCTACGGAGTTGCAATCCTTTGGCAAGACGCCCTCTGCGAGCTTGCCTCAGAGGACCCTTTCCGATTCGCTCTGCCCTGGGCAGGGGCCCTGGTCAGGAGAAGGTTACGTACAAATTGAACTGTACTTGCAGCAATTGCGCGCCATTTTTTGCGCTCCAATTCTGAATCTCAACTTGTTGCTCTTCAAGCAGAAATCAGAATCAAGAATCAGGATTCCACAGCTACGCAATACACCGGGCGCAGACTCGGACGCTCGGCCCGGTAGCGTCGAGTAGCGAGCAGGCCGTAACGGTATAATAGGTATATGGTATATGGGGTCCATATTCCATCGCGAGGGAGTCCATGAAAAACTTCAAATCTTCAAATCTTCTATGGTCCTTCGTCAAGAATTCGCTCCCACTATCAGACCTCCGCGCCCGGTCGAACCTTCTGTTTCAACGGAGAGCTAGACTGGCCTACCTATGTGTTATCGGCCGGCCTCTACCTAGATTCTTATAATAGGTAGACCGGTAGATTGACACAAAAGCATTGCCGAGCCGCCGAACTTCGAAGCCTGTATATTCATTGTTGGAACTTGGGAGCCTTTTTCATAGAGACATGATCAGATTTTTACGACCTTGCGGGCTCTCTGGATTATACTGGATATGACCATTTTGCTTACTTATGATTCTGCTCGCGCCGGCTTTTGGCTGGCCCGTCTGCGCTGGGCGCACCGCCTGACTGTACAGTGTACACTGTACAGTGCGAAACTACCTACGTCAGCCTTCAGGGCCCAGGCTAGTTCAGGGTGACACCTGTCTTTGCAGAAGATTCTGCAGATTGGCAATCGACGATTCAAGTTGCCTAACAGCATCATCTGACGGCGCGAGTTTCAGGAAGAATCCACCTGACATGTCTCGAATCCAAAAGCAAGACTCGTCACTCATGCATCTCCCATCCAACATTGAATAGACTTTGAATGGACTCCGTCGAAGTCCACCAACGAACTTCCTCCCATCCTCTGTGTAAAAAAGCAAAGATAATCATTGTGAGCTTTGACTCTTCGTTGTGTCACCTCAACTAAATCTCTAGAGATTCGAAGGATATGATGCAATCAAAGGATCACATGTATGCCATGGTGAAATTCCTGAAGGCGTCTAGGCACGGTCATGATTCAAGCATAATACACCTCAATACCGTGGTAATAATAAGAATGCAGATTGTTTCTGTAAAGCCAGGCCCAGCTACTAGACCCGCAAACGGCTGGCAAGGCGTTCAAGCAAACGTCTGATCCAAGCCGTATCTCAATCCCAATTCGACAAGCTTTCATTAAAGCCGGAGGGCGTAATGCGTAGGTACTTATGTCGACTCATATACGAAAAGAATGCTCAAAGTTTTTGCACTCATGGCTTGAGTCCTTCATGACCGGGCCTCCTCCACATTTAACAATTGATCACATGGACCTCCGGGCTCGATCTCCATATATCTAGAACGCTCCCTCTAGCTCCTTAAGCTTTCCCTCTGTCCTATATGCGGCATGTTTATGTAAGGATTTGCAGCACAACGTTGTATCTGAATCCAGTCCGTCAGACTCTTATGCAGATACTTCACCATTCGTATTTTAGAGACATACATGGAACCTTGCATACTAGTATTGGGGATCATCAACTGCCTGGATGAGAGCTTGTTACAACAATCATCAAGCATGCCATAGTTGGTTCCGCAACTTCGACGGCATATCTTGTTACTCATCACTTCAATCCGCTCCGGAAGACTCGGCTCGTTCACAAGCTGCCGAGCGGGTCAAAATCGTCCAAGCTGAGCACCATCCAAAGAGATCCACTGGAAATGAAGCCAGTTACTTGCTGTCTCCCCGCTGCCGTAAGAAATCAATCAAGTTTGTACACGCAAAGGCTCCGATGCATGAGCATTCGTTGCTGTAACTCGGTCATGGTCAATGCCAAGAAGCTATTCGCACCTGCAATTCTACAATGCCAGACTCGCTCTACTCTTTTTCCCGTTTGTTTGGACTTCGTAAGGAACAAAGACGGCCGTAACGACCCCCAGAGAGTTTCCACGACAGAAAACACTAGGCATTATGTATCCGCCGCCCCATGTCCGGATTGATCAACTCATCCACGCCCCAGTCCTCATAGCTGCAAGGTCGTGAGAACCGGGTTGCTTCTACCTCGATACGGATGGAGTTTTCGAATGAGAAAAGTTTTTCATCAATAGGTACCTTGCTGCATCTAGTAGGCACCTAGCTGGCAACAAGCAAGATAAATGAAAACAATCAACGCTGGAGGTGACATAAAGCGGAGGGTGTGATTGCCAGGCTCTCACCATAGCCTTCCAGGATCCAAACACAAGCCGGAGAACGAACATTGCAACGTTTCCAGCGCGTTTGAACCGGTGCATGCTCTTCAACAAGAAGCTCTGACCAACTGGGATAAACGCGACCCATCCAGAATGAGATTTTGCAGCGATGCTCGGTGGTGACTATGGACAAGCAGAGAGACTTTAAACCTGATGAACAGACAAGTAGAGAGAAGTCAACTCATGATGACATGCGACGGAGGGACAGAAGACGGCCACCCTCACCTGCCGTCAGGAAGGTAGCGCCGGATGGTGAAGGGGATCTTCCGCTCTCGTAGCTCCTTCATCGCAATCTGCTCGCAACATGGGGAGAGTGTCTCTCTGGTCAGTAGTCTCACGTTTGAATTTGTAGCGGGACTTTTGAGGCACGTCAATGGACGCAAACGGTGGGACGATTCATCTGACTGACTGAGAGTGCCAATTCCACGAGCACAAACCAAAATAGGTTCAACCAATCTGATTTTGAAAAACTGCAACTCTTCCATATTGGGATACAATTCATCGCATGCATATATCAGAGTTGAGAAACAGAGACCCCTCATAACATTAATGTTGCATAGTGCGTCCACTCATCCTAGAGTATTCCGCACCCTCATCGTCGAACCATCTTAGTACACATCCTTCGGGAAAAGTCACTCCTTACCTCCAAAGGATCGCTCTCGTTTGCGTCCAAGTCCACCATGATGGGCGCGTTCATGCTGATTTGCAGCGCCCTCGTCCCGAGCACTCGTGCCCGCTCATACTTCGTCATGAAGCGCGTTGTTTTCCGTGGCCGGTCGGCGGCCGCCTCGTCCGGTTCCCCTTCCCGGATCTCGATGTCAGGCTCGTCTCCAGGAGCCCTCTCCTTTCCCTCTTCTTCTTCTTCCCCTTCCTGAAAAATACACAAATTTGCGTTGCACTGATGCTTCAGCACCAAGGAGGTGGGGCAATCTGGGGTCTCAACGTGAAATGTCCCCGACTCACCATCCTGGGAAAGCTTAAAGCTCATCTGGACAGAGAAGGAAAGGTTTGGACAAACCGATCCGGATCAAGTGCCTTTGAAACCACTCTTTCATGACAAAACGCCTTGTGATTTGGTTGCAAAACTGGAAACATAGTAAACACTTTTTTGAACAGAGGATGCGATGCAAACACAAGCGTTGACAAATAAGAAGCTCTCTTTAGCGAACCACATCTCAATAACCCGCTCACGATGCCTCCTGTAGCTTGAGCCCTCAACATCAAGACAAAAAGCTTTGCCAGGGCCAATCAACGTTGGCTCCCTTGCTTTTCCAGAGTTGCAGTTTACATGGGAATGACCCATCGTAAGCCAGAGCAGAAGCTTTCTCAGGTGGTGGTAAAATGTTCTCAGCTGACACGTGGTACAGTCGAAGTCAGCTTGAACCCCCTGGATTATGACTTTATCCCAGAGCCTAATCCATGTTAGAGCATGCCCAGACACCAAGAGTATGTTTGTGAAACATATCACAATGAGGGCATGTTTTGGCTGGGTCACAGCTCTCAGTTTACAAGGTGGCACTGACACAGCTGAGAGTGAGAGAACACTGGGCCTTAGAACACTGACGGTCCGAGTCAATGAAGCTCCTGGCCAATTATTGATGGCATGCCGCAATGATTCTTGCATTCCCGGCATCTCCCTTTACCAACTCAAAGAGCAGCTGGGGACGGGCTGAAGGCTTAGAATGCTGACGCTTTCACAACCAGCACAGATTATTGCAACGCACCTCCTCTAGAACCTCATCTGGCTCCGGCTCTTCTTCATAACTGCAAAGAAACGAACCGGTTAAGCAGCCGTGGAGGTGTGGAGGCAAACAAAAGGGTGGTTAGAGCTCATAGGCTGTGTTCTGCACTCATTCTGACATGCCCAAACTGGTGCTTGAGATTACACAAGCATGTAAATCAAACTAGGTAAAGTCCACGCATGATCCGATAAAATCTGTTTGGATCTTTGCGTCTGAGCAGTACAACAGCCCCAAAGCGGCAAACAAATACTTTGAAGGTTAGGACTCCCATCTTTGCGAGTCTTCATTCGAAAGGCCTGGTGCAAAATTCTGCCTACTTAATAATGTCAGATGGGTGGGTCCTCACTCTCCCTCGCCGCCCATGTCTCCGTACTCATCTTCATCAGCCATCACACCCTCCCTTTCTGGCTGTAGCTAGATTGTCTGTCTCCTTCCCGTCTGCTCAGATAGCGACGCCTCACCTTGCGAAATGCTATATCAGGTGAAAGGAGATGAAGATCATGCCAATCTAGCTGGAACCAATGACAATGAATCGCCTCAGGCTGGCCCTTACAGTAGGTAATAGGTTTAACTTTCCAAGTGGCGCCCAGAACAGCGCTAGATGATTGAAAGCTCAGGCAGACTTCAAGTTCTACGATGAGGCAGTCTCACCCTGTTGAACGCCAGAACTTGCAAGGACTCGAAGCCGAGGATAACTGAAAATAAGTCAATATCAGGGCGTTCCTTGAAGGTCAAATGGTCAAAAGAGCCCCGAAACGGCAGCCGTATTACGCAACGCACGGGTTATTTGAATGCCGACGGCATTGGTAACGGCGGAGATAATGGGTTTTCGTTAATAGCAGCATCTGACTGAAAACGCCTGAATTTGAATGGTCGGTCAAATACAGCTTGACGATCCACAACTTTTATTTGCTCACGAGTTCTGCTGTTGACATCACTGATCAAGACAATGAGAAGAATCCAAGCTTTGATGGTGCGCCAGCTTTCATACTCTAATGAACCGTTCTAGCAACAAGCTCTTGCCGGTTGACTAGCTTTGATCTGTTTCGAAGTTTGCAGGCTGTGCTTCACCATTGAGGGCGCCGTCAGTTGATGAAGGGTCCAGCTTGAAGATTGCAGGGTTCGGAATTGCTGTTGAAAGAACAAACAAGGAGGCAGGATGAGGAAAAAGGTGGACTCGCGCATTCGCACGCTGGTGGAAAATGGCGTCAAGACGCGCCAGCGTTCAGTATTTGTCATCATTGGTGACAAGGGGCGGGACCAAGTGGTCAATCTGCACTACATGCTGTCAAAGGCGGTGGTCAAGGCTCGCCCGTCGGTGCTGTGGTGCTACAAGAAGGACTTGTACCTCAGCAGGAAAGAGATGGTGCCAATCTCCTTGCTCAATTGATAAAAGTTGGCCTCAATTTTGCATGCTACATTGCTCAGTTGTATTTGATCTGGCTTCCTGATGCTAGGGGTGGTAAGGTTCACTTGCTGTCAAACTTCTCTCTTAATCCATAGTAAAGGGCAATGCTGCATTTGATGATAGTCGAAATTGTTACAGCTCCAATTGCAATCATGGTAATGGTTTTGATACTTTTAGGGTTTGAAACCCTAGCTTGAACACTGGCAACATGTAAGCGCCACCTTCACCACCTCTTCATCCTCATCTCAAGCTGACAAGTTGCCAGCAAAGAAGTAGAGTGGAGATTATCCTAGCTTGACTGAGAGCCGCTTGCTTTCAAAGTATTTGTGTTGGTGCTGGTCATAGCTGAGCGCATTGGGCAACACCATGCCCCCATCATTGGCCACTGCCACAATGAAAAGCGCATGGGCAAACGACGAAAACAATTCATCATCCAATACTACCACCGGCTTCTGCAAGAGCTCCAAAGCTAGACATGTTATTTTCATTCGGCACTGATGAGCAACTCGCGTCATTTCGACCTTTTATGCAGCCACACTGAAAATCCCGTGAAGCAGGTGACAAACGCTGTCTTCAGAGACCGATTTTTCAGAAAATTCTGCTCATCATGGATAACTCCATTGAATTAACCCTGCCGCTCGAACCCCTGGTGCAGCCACAAGAAGAAGCGCATGAAGCAGGTCAAGAAGATGATGCAGCGGGGCCTGCTGGACCCCGAGAATGACGACCCCTTCTCGCTGTTCATGGCCTCCACCAACATCCGCTACTGCTACTACGCGGAGACGCATAAGATTTTGGGGAACACATTTGGGATGTGTGTCCTACAGGTGAGTTAGCTAGCAACGCATATGATCCGTGAGTCATTACGACCACCGTCATTTCAAGGATCACCTTTCAGAAAAAGGACGAGCCTTAGTTCTGAGAGACCTTCAGGTTCACGTCTGTCTTTCAATCCTGCCAAGGGGTGTGTGCTTAGATACGCAGGGGGGAGACGTTCAAGTGCGACCGCAGGAGGCAGAAGAAGACAAATCAACGCTGCCTCATTAGCATGCTGTGCGTCCTGGAACGTGTGGGTCAGAGGTGACCCAAGTTGGTCGGAGGAAAATATCTCCAGCTGTGGTGCAGTAACAAAAAGGTAGATCTGGGTTGCGTATCAGAGTGTCAAGCTGGTGATTGGAGATACAGCGAGTGAGCACTGACAAGATTGTGCGGCCTCCATAAAGTATGGGGACTACATGTTATGCTTCATACTGGGCCGTAGACTTCGCTGGAAGCAGCCAGCGTCGGGACCAGCGCCCACTGATTTCTGCAGCTTCTGGACACACCTTGTTCGAATGGACTCGACTCTTTTTAACGACTTTTGTCACGTCAACAGTTTATAATGTTGCAACAAACATGTGTGCAGGACTTCGAAGCCCTGACTCCCAACTTGCTGGCTCGGACAGTGGAGACCGTCGAAGGTGGAGGGATGATCATCTTGCTCTTGAGCTCCCTCTCGTCTCTTAGCAAGCTGTACACGATGACAATGGTAAGTCGCTATCAAGGTCCATTTGGTCGAAAAGCATGTGTTCTGCGTACCTCAAGGCGATGTTCGACCTGCTTCAGGAGTAATACGAGCTGAAAGGCTTGTGCACATATAGTCGAAAAACGTCTCGATTACTGGGGATTCTTTAGATGAAGAGAAGGCTTGAAGAAATGGAATTAGCATGAGTGTCAAGCAACAAACGATCACTGGTGTCTTGTGGCCTACTCGACCTATTACCTCAAGATCTGCCGCATACGATGTATGGCATCTTGCGGAAGATTTGAGACCCCCCTTCTGTTACACGTATCTTCCCCCAATCACCTTCGTCTGTCGAACGCCTGCAGGACGTCCACTCCCGCTTCCGGACCGAGTCCCATGCTGACGTCACCGGCCGCTTCAACGAGCGCTTCATTCTGAGCCTTGCGGGCTGCCAAGGGTGTGTCGTCATGGATGACGAGCTCAATGTGCTGCCCATCTCGTCGCATATCCGCAATATCAAGCCGTTCGTCAAACCTGAGGTGAGCTGCGACCCTTTTCTTTAATTCTCATTTATTGGCGTTATCGTTTTGCTCTTTTTCATGAATGGGTCATGGAATCTGGTGCAAGGCAGGGCCGCTTGCCCAGCAACCTCTTTGGCTTTCTTCAGCCAGCTGGTGGCACGTCCGCAACATCAAGCCGTTCGTCACGCCCGAAGTGAGCCGTGAGATTTTTGTTGTGCGGAGTGAGATTCTGTCGGTTAAAATAGAAGCCTGTTGTTGAGGTCTTGGTTCCACTCTGGCCGGGACGGATCATGTGTCCTGAAACGAAGCAGGACCACCTTCTGCAAGATGGATGTAGCGGCGACACCTCTTTGGTTTGGTCGTTTTCAGTCATGTCGTTGCACCGTTTGTCAAGCCCGAACTGATTTGGACCTGTCTGATGTTGTTTCGGGTTGTTGACGATATTGTTGCACTTTCACTGGGCATGGATTCTGTGTATCGAGCGAGAGAGGACTGTTTTAATGTGAGGTGAACATAGCAGCGTCCTTCCTGACTTGATTGCTTTTCAGCCGTCGCTTCGCACATCCGCGGCGTTGAGTCGTTCGTTATCGACAAACCTTCTGACTCACTGGTCTAGTCCTTTCTTACCACTTCGACTTCAGCGCATCGAGTCTGAGCCGAAGCCGACACTTGGTTGGAGGCATGCTTTCTTAAACACCCATGCCGTTGGTTGTAGCTCTCACAAACTCAGTTGATCGAAAGCGAAACAGCAGTGCATTTTGTTTGCGACAGGGCGGCGAAGTGCTGACAGAAGCGGAGCGGGACTTGAAGGAGCTGAAGGAGTCGCTCAAAGACACGCAGCCGATGGGGGCGCTCGTGGACCGCTGCAAGACCCTGGACCAGGTGAGGAGTTCACCTCCTGACCTCAACAAGCGACGTTACAGCTGTTTGCGTCAAACTTGTCCCCGGGAAGTCTGGTCGGAGTCGCCTTTTCGCGATCTTGAAAGTTCGGTCGCTGAGCACGAAGTTGGAAGCTACCCCCCCCACCATGAAGCTTTGGCGAATGCGCTGCTCAAAACCCGTGTGCTGTCAGTGTTGCAGCTATTGGATTTTCCGGGGGGACTCTGAAGAACTTCGTGTTCGGCAATCTAACTCTCGACTTCGCGTCCGGCGAAATGCGGCAAGGTTGCTGTGGACAAGTTTCACGCAAACCGCTGTATCTGTTGTTCAGGATTTCAGGAATGCCGAGAACCGTCTGTGGGGAGTCGTCTGAAGTGGAATTGGCTCGAACGCTAGGTTGTTCCCCTCAAAGGTTGTCAAAGATCGACTAGCCCTGGATGCTCTCATGCTCGTAACCACTTGAACGTCGAGAACACAGTGGCACGCTGCCAGAAACGGCTTGATGACGATAAGTTCTCAACAAGTGTGTCTTTAGCATTGCGGCTCCAAATGGTAGCGACCCACGAGCCACGACTCAGAAACTTACGGGGACTTACGTCCGCAGGCCAAGGCCGTGATCACCTTTTTGGACGCTGCGTCCGAGAAAACGCTCCGGAGCACGGTGGCGCTCACAGCGGCTCGGGGGCGGGGCAAGTCGGCGGCGCTTGGAGTCGCAATTGCGGGGGCCGTCGCCCTGGGATACTCGAACATCTTCGTGACGTCACCCAGCCCCGAGAACCTGAAGACGCTGTTCGAGTTCGTCTTCAAGGGCTTCGACGCCATGGATTACAAGGTGAGCGGCCGGTTTGTCAGGGTGTCTGATCGATCTTGCTCTAGTTAGCTCTCTGAAAATCATCTGATTTTCGTTGTTGTCTCGTGATGCATCGTCAGACAGTTCCTCGGAAGACGTCGCAATATTCTGAAATCCTAGAGTTTTGTGTGACGGGTCTGGAAGAGGTTGCCTGTTTGAGTTTGGTTTTACCCCCCCTTTCCGCAGTAAGCAATCACTTGGCACTTGACGTAGACAGGCACACTTCAATCGACAACGGTCTAACAATGATTGCACCGTACCTGTGTAGGCCGTGGTTGTTGCTCGGATATGGAATTGTTTTCCCTAACATAGCGCCCACAGGTCACCAATCGGGGGCCCGGTCTCTGCTTGAAAGTGTCCCCTCCTATGCGATTGCTTAGGTCAGCACGATCTTCAAACCAACTCTCGTTGTCCACCAGGAGCACATCGACTACGACCTGGTCGAGAGCACCAACCCCGCGTTCAACAAGGCCATCGTGCGCGTCAACATCTTCCGGCAGCACCGCCAGACCATCCAGTACGTCCAGCCGCAACACAGCGACAAGCTCGCGCAAGCCGAGCTCCTCGTTATCGACGAGGCCGCCGCGATACCGTTACCGGTCGTCAAGAAGCTTCTGGGCCCATACCTAGTTTTCCTGTGCTCGACGGTGAATGGTTATGAAGGGACGGGACGGTCGCTGTCGCTGAAGCTCATTGGGCAGTTGAGGGAGCAGCAGGCGGCGCGCGGGGAGGCCGCGGGGGCGGGCGCGAAGACGGAGGGGGCTGGTGAGTGGACGGCGGGCTTTCTTTCTCTGCGCGCTCTCGCCTGGTATCACGTCGGTTCGTATTCGATTCGATAAGTGATCGTTTTGACAAGTGGACGTGTCAAAAGCGGGGGAATTGAGGGAGAAAAAGAAAACTTTCCGTTCTGCTCGCATGTACGACAAGTTAGTCCAGCTGGTGTTTCTAGCCTTCTGCAAATGGGACTGGATTGCGACGGGTCTGGAACGTGAATAGTCCTTAACGCCGTCGTGTCGTATTGAGGGTTCTTGAGCTCGGGGGGCTTTAGTTCGGGGGGACAAGAACGCTGAGCTTGAAATTTTCAAGGTGGAGACGTCGGAAGTTGGACGCTCGGATTAATGACTTTCGAAAACTTAGATCCGTGGGCTCAGGGTCGGACGGACAGACGAAAGGGCGCTCGAGTCTTGGACTTCATGAAAGATGCTCGACTTTGAACGCTCCAGATTTGGACGCTTGAAAGCGGAGCTGGACGCTCGGACGTTAGAAGTTACATATGGACGGTTGCGTGCAGGGCGTGTGTTCAAGGAGGTGGAGCTGGCGGAGCCGATCCGGTACGCGGCCGGAGACACCGTTGAGTCGTGGCTCAACGACCTGCTGTGCCTCAACGCTGCCGACCACATCCCCAGGATCACCGGCAGGTCAGCCCTAACCTTCCCCTTGGGTGATTTACGCGCTGGACTGCTGTTGAATAATGTCCGCTTATCGCGGGAGCGATGGCAGCGACCGGACGTTTGCTGGGCGGTGTTTTTGAGGCGCGTAACTTCCTTGGTTGGATTTCTCACGCGCGATAACGCCGTTTGTTGGTCGCCTCAGAGGCAGCCCTTTCGCCACTCTGCTGGTTGCTTTTCTTGAGAGGCGCCGCTCTCTAATCTGCGTTGCTGACGTGTCATCCTACCTTTGATTCGACTGGCTCGTTCCTGTACTTTTGTCAGATTCTCACGGTTTAAGGGTGGGTTAATATCTCCCAACGAAATGTTGTCCTGTCTGCTCACGCCTCGGCAGCATGCGAGCTGTACTTTTGCTGACGTGTCGCGCTCCCATTGGCCCAGGCTGCCCCACCCGTCCGAGTGCGAGCTGTACTACGTGAACCGCGACACGCTCTTCTCGTACCACAAGGCGAGCGAGCTATTCTTGCAGCGAATGATGGCCCTCTACGTGGCAAGCCACTACAAGAACACGCCCAACGACCTGCAGCTCATGTCCGACGCGCCCGCGCATCACCTCTTCGTCCTTCTAGGTAAGTCGTATAAAAACTCGGAAATTGTAGCAATATGTAGTCTCCTTTCGGGTTGTAAGCTTTGGACCGTTGCGTTTGCGTCGCTTCCGCTTTTTCCAAGTTGGGGGTTTCATTATCAGATGTCCCGAGATAGAAAAGCCGTCTTTGCTTACGTTTCTTGAAGGTCGTAAGGGCTCGGAAGGTTTGTAGGGGCTTGGAAGCACGCTTCGGAGTTCCCATTGGTTAATCCACTCTGGCCTGTGCAGAGAACATCGAGGTTCTTTTTTCCTTCAGAGAGTTTCTTTATGGCCCTTTCCCAAAAATTCACTCCTCATCTCCAAACCCCTCTCAATTTCAAATTCATGAACTCTCTCCTATCCTTTTCGCTTCAGGTCCCGTCGACGAATCGCAGTCCGCCCTCCCCGACGTCCTGGCCGTGGTCCAAGTGTGCATGGAGGGCGAGATCAGCCGCCAGTCCGCGCTCGCCACGCTGGCACAAGGGGGATCCCCCACGGGCGACCTAATCCCGTGGACCATCTCGCAGCAGTTCCAGGACGCCGAGTTCCCCTCCCTCTCAGGCGCGCGCGTCGTGCGGATTGCCTGCCACCCGGACTTGCAAAGAGTGAGGGCCTTTCCTACATAAAGGCGTAGTTTTTCATGTTCAAGGTGCAGCTCGAGTCTGCGTATTCAGGCCCCGACTTTTGCACGGCGCTTGGTGCTTCTTTGAAGCGGGCTATTTTAAACTGATTACGTGTAACTTTTGAATTTGTAATGTGGTGCATCTTGAGTATTATAAAGAGCAGTTCGCAGACCTTATACACAGGCGGCGGCTCGTACGAATCTTCGACTCCCTTTGTCAGCCTCCTGAGACCGTTGGATGACAAGCTTGCATTCTGACCGTTAGACCCTGCCTGCAGGCCGGCTACGGCACCCGCGCAATGGAGCTTCTAGGGCGGTACTACGAGGGGCAGCTGACGGACTTAGCGGAGGTGGAGCTGGAGGATAAGAAGGCGGCCAAGAAGAGCAAGAGCGTGGTCGAGGCCGCAGCGCAGGTGAGACAGAGATTTCTTTTTCGTGGGAGCACCTTTCGACTTTATGAATCGAGCGTTCTGTACGATAGGCGTTTTGTGTACCTATCTGTCCCTGCTGCCAATGTCAACGGGTGACGAGAGCTTTAACGCCCTTTTGGCTAAACCAACTGACAGCGGGGGCCCTGTCACCCAGCTCATATGCGCATCGTACGCCTCAAGCGGATTTCATGCTCTGCTTCTCAGGCCTTTGGGAAAGCTGATGCTGACAAGTCCTGCTCCCTTGAGCTTCTTCAACAACAGACAATGGCAAACCCTTCCACAAACCCTATTAGAAACGCTTGTCAACATTTACAATTCATCGACATTTGTCTGGTTGCTTTGTCTTTTTGTCTGGTTGCTTCGCTTCAAGACAAACAAGTAAAGCCGCGCTTGGTCCTCAAAATCGCAGAACCACAAACGCTTCACATGCACTTCTATAATCCGAAGCTGTAACGTTTGCGAGTCGCGTCGCTGCCAAGATGAGTAGGTAACGCCGCGCACGGACCTTCCCCCGCTGCTGCTGAGCCTGGACGTAAAACGCATCCTCAAAGCAGCCATTCTAACCCGCGCAATTGCCTCCAACCCACGAATTCCGTCGACCTCTGCAGGTTGCGTCGCTGCAAGATGAGCAGGTAAAGCCGCGGGCGGACCTCCCCCCGCTGCTGGTGAGCTTGGCGGAGCGGCGGCCGGAGAAGCTGCACTATGTGGGCGTTTCATACGGCCTCACGCAGCAGCTGTTCAACTTCTGGAAGCGGCTCGGCATGATGCCCGTCTACCTGCGGCAAACGCCGGTGAGCGGATGTTTGTTGGTTCTATCTGTGGGCTTCTTTGCGTCAGCGGTCCTGTCGGTGCCTGTATTTGTCCAAAGAGAAAAGCGGGTTTAGCATTGCAGAAGCAGGCCGCACGTCTACCTGTGGCAAACGCCGGTGAGCAGGGCACTTTGCCGTAATTCCTTGAGAATCCTGGCTTTTCTTTTGGGCTGAGAAGGGGCTCCGTAGTCAAGGCGGTTCGATAGCGGTTTAGCAGGGCCTTAGCACCGCTTTGAAGCGACATCCTTTTTGATGAGAGTAGATTGGAATCTGCAGCATGGGCTGCGGATGCCGTTTTGCTATCTTAAGACCTCCGCTCACATCTGTCGTTCGCTTTTCTGTGCGGACAGAATGACATCACGGGCGAGCACACGTGCATCATGCTCAAGGCGCTGCAGACGGACGAGGTCGAGAGCCTCTCTGAAGGGGGCGCCAACTGGGTGCAGCCCTTCTTCCAAGGTGCGCCCCGTTTCCGCTTCCGGCAAAGAAAGGAGGCTTTTGCTTCTGCATCCGCTTTCTACTCTCGCTTGGAAAGTCCCTGCCCAGTCTTTTCTGCAGGGTTTTGGGCTCCCGCGGTCTCGTGCTCTGCTCGGCACTTACTTCCATTTTGCAGCAATTTGTCCGCGCTCTCTTGGATGCCATTGTTTCGACCCTGACGACGTCTGCTGTTCTCCGATCTGACATCAAACACTGACGCTTCACGACGTCATCATGCAGACTTCAAGCGGCGCTTTCTGTCGCTCCTGGGCTTCAACTTCCGCTCCTTTCCCCCCGCGCTCGCTTTGACCATCGTTGACCCCAAGATCAGCTTCAGCGAACAGGAGGCCCAGGCGGGGCCTTCCGGGCAGGGCATCGTGGGGGCCGGAGACACCACCTTCTCGCCATACGATATGAAGCGGCTGGACTCGTATTCCAGGAACCTGGTCGACTACCATCTGGTAAGGGGTCAGAGAAAAGATTGGATCCAATGCAGTGTTTCTTGCATGTGAAGGTGCTCTCGGAGAGCTATATTGTCTACTACAAGAATTCTAGGAGATTTATAAAGTTGTAGCGACTCTTCGAAGGGAACAATCGCTAGCAGTCCTTGATCGAAGTTTCCGAGCTGATTTAAAGAGGAGTGCAGGGCTAGCAGGAGGTTTTGGCCCACTTTTTCTTCTTCCGCATAAACGGCAAGCTTCGTGGCTACACCGTCATGTCAAGCACATGTACGGTTCTGACAAAGCAAAGCCCTCTGCGACATCTGTAATTCTTCGGATCAGTCGTCTTCGGATCATTCGCCGGTTGTCAATGGACCGGTAGCAGTTGCAATTCGTCTAACGTTCTTCTTTGAACCCACTCCTTGCTTCACTGTTACTTTGACAACCGTCCGGCGGACTTTCATGACTATGGGTTGAACCCTCACTGACTCCGTGCGTTCTCCCTGCCGCAGATTTTGGATTTGGTGCCGTCCCTCTCCCGCCTCTACTTCCTAGAAAAGCTGCCTGCGACGCTCTCCTACGGCCAGGCCGCCATCCTCCTCTCGCTCGGACTCCAGCACCAGGACCTGACGGACGTCGAGGTAAATGTAAATCCGTTCTGTACAATGTTGTTTTTAAGAAATTGACAACGTTTCAAGGCATTAGTAGAGCAGAGAAACGACGAGTGTATGTCAAGCGCCAGTTTTGTTAGTCATCCAAACAGAATATTCAAACGAAGCCCTTCAAGGGGTGAAGGCGCAAACAACGCGTACTCAGCAAGATTTCCTGACCGAGGACTCTTTGCCGATTATGCTGACACGTGTCGCTCTTCCAGGCCTACCTGAAGCTCCCCTCCAGCCAGATCCTGGCCCTGTTCAACAAGACGATACGCAAGCTGCACGGCCTCTTGCACGGCGCGGCGGCACGTGAGATCGAGGCCGCGCTGCCACGTGTCAGAGAGGTGAAGATGACGCCGCACGATCGGACGGTCGACGAGGACCTGGAGGAGGGGGCTGCGGACGTGGAGGTACGAGGTTGACGTTGTTATGGATTGAAGCAGAAAGCAACGAAAGCTTTCCCATTTCGGCCTTGCCTCTTGACCTGGTGCGGTGGGAAGCGTTGGCATGTGAAGAAGAGAGCCCGGGTTGAACGGCTAAGATCCGGTTTGTCAGGCGGAAGCCATTCCAGGAGTGAATTGGCGTTGGGCAGCTAGGAGTCTTGGACAGAACTGCTTTGCTTGACCATTGCCCCTCGTTGCAGCTTCGACACCTACGATGTGTTTAGGGCTTTCTCTTCTGGAATTCGAGCCTGTGTTACTCAGCAATGTCCCTGTCTTCAAATACGGCTAGAAAGTGGAGAGACAGAGATTGTAAAGAAAAAGACTCTTCTGCTCACTTACCGGTCGTCTTTGGTGCAGGCTGCGATGAGAGAAAAGGTGGAGGCGCTGCTTCAACCCGAGGACTTGTCGCGGTATGCGATCCGGGGCGACGCCGAATTTGAGGAGGCTCTGTCTAAGGGGGGCAAGCTGCCTAAAAGCGGTTACCTTAGTGTAAAGAGTAAAGGGCCCGCCAACGGCTTAGAAGCGAAGGCGTCGGATGCTCGGGAAGGGAAGCGAAAAGACAAGGATAGAAAAGAGGGGAAGAAGTCGAAGAAGGCAAAGGGCTGAGAAGATTGGGACGAAATTAGTGTGACAGTCTTCTTATCAAGAAAGGAGAGTCTATAGCCAAGGATGCGGCTGCTGCACTTCTTGCTGCGCGTCCTCCATATGTATGCCAAAAGTCGTCTTCTTACGCATTCTGCGGGCAGATTTTTCTGGCCGCTACCGGCTTCCTCCATATCTGAGTCGACGAGCTCGACCCGGTTGCCACAGGTTTAAGGCATTGCTTTCGCTGCAAGTCTGCACCTGCTTCGTTGTACTGCCCTGTCGCTGATTCTTACGTTAGTCTCCAGCTCCGGCCAGTTCTTTCCGTGCAATCCAGTTCTCTAACAGCCAAGTTGCTGCGTGTACGTTGCCAACGTCTACGTGGTGCACGCACTTGGATAGAACTCGGAAACTTGATAGCCAATTGGCAGACCAGACTCCAATCTAGCTACCAATCAAACCGGTCGGATCTCCTGTACGTTCGACGGGCAAAAATGTGTGCGAACACTGAAATTGCACGTGCCTAGATTGCCAACGTGTTTGCATTCATACGCCGATACGGATCTCATTCCAGTTGCGACATCGTTCGCTACATCCGATGAGCGGTCCTTTACGTTTACGTAATCGTACCAAGAGCCCGCCAGTGACGATCACAGCATGCAGCATGCATGACCTGGAAGTCCGTTTGTTCATGAAGCCCTTTTGGACAGCCCGAGCTGATTATGCGAGACACACCGGTCTTCCCGACTCCATGCTTTGAATGACTTGATATCAGGTTGCCTGCGGTGCCCATTCATTTCAAGTCTCGAAATGGATAGAACGCTTCAGTGCAAGCCGACCATACTAGCTAAGACATCTGAAGTCAGAGCAACGCTTTCGTCCCTGCCAATTAAACAACGGCAGAGTCAGAACGGCTGGGCCGAGGTCCCATGTTGTATACGTGAGATTGCTCATCGGCAAGCACAAGCTCCCAAACAAACAAGCGCACCAACATGATGACGTTGGCGATACATGTAACGTTGGAACATATGTTATATATGGCGCCTTGTGCAGTTAGCACATGGAGAGTAACTTTCTCTCATGCAAGATTCAGAACGGGCTAAGCACGTCTTTTACCGACCTCGAGCTCGAATGCTTTCAATTGCCTCCGACTGGGTCCTCTCCACGAAGGGTTGAGCACATATGGGACTTTCAGCCAAGCAACCCCACCTTGAGCATGCTCCGAACCCCGTTCTTATACCTCTTGTAACAAGCTATAATCACTACAAGCAGCAAACAGGTTACGTCCCACACTAGAGCAGCCAGGCTCGAGAGCGTGACAAATGAGAAGGCCCACCGCCCCCAAAATTTCAGTATTCCCCCGTCCTCGTCGCTTGGGCCGTGTGAAACGTAGTCTGGATAGATAGCACGTGCCGCTAAGAGCTGAGGACAGAGGGCTTCTGGCATGCCGGTGTAGAAGTGGAAGAGGAAGCCTTCGTCATACAATCCCGGCATCGGGACGACGCAACGGTGGAGGCTGAGGCTTATGCTGCTCGCCCGTAACAGAGGATTGATGCTGGCTGCCGGATCTGGCAGGGGAAGTGCGTGTAAAACGGCAAGATCGCACCAGATAATGGCTAGCGCAAGACCAGCGTAAAGGCTGCAGAGGACGAGTATAGTAGAGGCAATCGCCGTGTAAGCAAACGCGCGGGCCAGCACAGCGTCCTCGCCGGTTTCCCGCTCAAGTCGCATGTCTGACGGAAATTGCGCGAATAGGGTCTCCACTTCCCTTCTGCCGTCCGCGAACAGAAAAAGGGAAAGGATCACAACAAGGTGGACTCCCACAAGCGCCAGCAGAGTTTGCCAGCAGCACGACCAGTTCCTCAGACTATAATACCAAAAGTGATTCCAGCCAGAGTAGGTGCTCTCCGGCAAAACGGCCATGGGAGGGGCCTGTTCACACCCCCCCGGATGGTCTGCGGTGTAGAAGTTGAACAAAACCCCCATCTGGAGGAGGTAAACCTCGCACTTGATGAGCTGCAGCGGCGGGTATGATGGCAGCAGGAAGTTCCTGAAGGTTGTATTGTCCCTCACATAAGCGTTTATGACGTCAGGGTCAGGCAAGGTTACGTTGCCAATCATCTCCAAGGAGCCTTTGACTTGCACGGCTTTGCCTTGACCCTTTGCCGTGCCCTGCGCTGCAACTCCATCTGCGATATAGACGATGGTGCAGCAAAAGAGCAGAAGGCGTGTAAGGTTGCTGAAAATCAGGAGTTCTGACGGGGAAAGACGCTTGCTCGACTTCATGGCGGCCGACGAGCTACGCTGTTTGCAGCTTCGTTTTATCTCAGTCTGATTCCTTTCAAGCTCCGTGTAACGTGAAGAGCTTGTTCTCGAGCCGCGGCCGGACCCCGCCGCTTCCGGGATTCTCAAACCGCAGAGGTTTCTTGGGGACGCGGCGTGCTGCGGCCGCCGTTGGCCGGCGCTGGTGCTGAGCTGACGCGCGCGGGTCGCCAATCTGATAGGCCGCGGCCGCTCTAACCGCTCAGCCACCCTTCGAGGAGGCTTTGTCGAAGGGGGGCAAGCTGCCTAAGAGCAGTTACCTTAGTGTAGAGACAAACGGCCGGCCAACGGCTTAGCACCGGCTTAGAAGCAAAGGCGTCGGTAGCTCGGCCCAGGGAATCGAAAAGACAAGGATAGAAAAGAGGGGAAGAAGTCGAAGAAGGCAAAAGGCTGAGAATCATTGGGACGCACTTATTCAACGGACAACGGGAGCCTTATAACACAAGTTGAACGCCTGCTGATCATACTGCGACCTGAAATCCGGAAGCTCTGACTTCTTAGAATTCCGCGGACCGCATTCGCCGTCTTTTATTCAGCCAAAACTCGACCTGCATTTGAGTTCAACAATCCATAGCAAATGCATCTACTTCTCTGATGTTATTCTTCCAAAGAACTTTCAGGCCGTGTTTCTGGCTTACACTCCAGTATCTTATGCATCTATCCGAATTGCTGCATGCTATATGGCACAAGATGGCAGCGTCCAAATCGATTGGTCGAAGGAGGCGTGATAAGTTTCGTCAAGGAACCTGGCGTACCGTTAAGCTGGTATATCACACAACGACATACACATGTCCAGATTTCTGCGAACTTGCGGGGATGCGGGCATGATGCACGCAATCTGGACGTGTACGTCTTTGACCAAAGAGGCAGATTTGTCTGCACAGACGCGGTCCGCTCGGTTGCATATACTCTAAATGAATGAGCCGTCCAAGCTGGTTTTCACACTGATCAGATCATCAAATTAAAGTCAAAGATAACAGACTACTGGCTCCTTGTACATCTGAACGTGTAGATCAAAGTTCTTGAAAGCCACAGTCAGACAGGCGAGCTTACGCACATCTTTTGACCAAGTATAAGCTCGTGTAAGCTTTCCGGTACACCTTTTTAACGAAGGTCGAGAATACAGTGAATTTCAGCCAAGCAACCCCACCTTGAGCATGCTCCGAACCCCGCTCCTGTACTCCTTGTAACAAGCTACGCTAATGACCAGGAGCAAGTAGGGTACATCGTACAAGACAGCCCAAAGGCCCGAAACTGTGACTAGATACAGAAAGAAGCGCATCACGCACAAAAGTGTCATTGCCAGCTCACGTCCCCCATAATAATCCTCTGGTCCTTCGGATACATAACCTGGATAGATGGCACGTGCCGCTAAGAGCTGAGGGCACAGAGCTTCTGGCATCCCTGTGTAGAACTGGAACAGGAAGCCGTCGTTTTTCTGGCTCTGTAATCTAGCCGGCATAGGGACGTCGCAGCGGTGGAGGCTGAGGCTTATGTTGCTCGAATGCAACAGAGGGTTGACGCTAGTTGCGGGGTCAGGCAGGGGTAACGAATGCACGCGCGACTCTTCGGCCCAAGTAATGTTCAGCACGAGGCCTAAGGAGAAGCTGCCGATAATGACTATTATGATGACAAGCATTTCGCAAGCGGCTGCGCAATTCAGCAAAACGTCGTCTACCCGCTCAAAAACTTCCCAGAATCCCGCCTTGACTTCCTCTCTGGTCTCTGCGAGTCGACGGAGGCAAAGAATTACGAAAGCGTGTATCCCCGCAATTGCCAGCATGCTCTGCCAGGAACACAACCGGTTCCTCAACTTAAACTGCCAAGGGTGCTTGGCATAATAAGTGCTCTCTGGAATAACGGCCATTCTAGGAGCCTGTTCACACCCTCCTGGATGGTCTGCGGTGTAGAATGTGAACAAACCCCCTATCTGGAGGAGGTAAACCTCACACTTGATAAGCTGCAGCGGCGGGTTTGATGGCAGCAGGAAGTTCCTGAAGGTTGTGTTGTCCCTAAGATAAGCGTTTATGACGTCAGGGTCAGGCAAGATTACGTTGCCAATCATTTCTAAGGCGCCCCTGACTTGTGTGGTTTCTCCTTCTCCCGCTGCCGCGCCCTGGGCTGCAGCTCCCTCTGCAATGAAAATGATGGTGCAGCAAAATAGCAAAATGCTTGTAAACTTGCTCAAGACGAGGATTCCTGACGTGCAGAGGCGCTTGCTTGCTTCCATGGTGGCCAAAGAGCTACGCTGTTTTGCTCTTACGTGCTTCAGTTTTGTGAGAGCTTAATGCACGGTTCGGGGCTGACGTCGTATTTGGCGCGCCCGATTGGCGCGGTCCCACGAGCCGCGGCCGGCCTCGGCTCCACGTCCCATGAGAAAATTTGGACCGCATGCGCAGCCGCGTCCATGCATATTACGAGGCAATTTGGTGATGTCTTGTCGGCCCCGCGCGACTTCAAGCGCCGCATGAGCCGACGAATCACCGCGTTTCTGATGATCCGTTTGCCGCAGCGCGTCCGCCTTGCTTCACAGAATGGAAATGCCCAATGCGCAATGACTGATGTAACTACTTAGACGACCTTTATATAAGGCATCTCGGCTCCTTAGGTGCAGGTCGCGACAAGGGCGCCAACTTGTCTTTCATGCCATGATGCAAGTCCAGTCTGATGATGTGCTGTTATTCTTATCGAGGACGCACTAGTTGATGAAATAGACAATCCGTTTGTGATGCCTAAGTTTGGTGGACGATTTTTTCGATGATGCACCCCAAAATCACAACACTCTGCAATGTACCTATCTCGAAACCGTTTCGTGACGACCCAAAGTCAAGTGATTGAGACGCAATGGTGGCAGGAGTAGAGGCGGCCGCGCGCCAGCATGAACGGACTTAGCAGGCTTTTCGCCAGGGACAATAGATGCAGTGCTGGCTTCCGCGCACAGTTCTGGTTGTAAAGCAAATGTCCCGATCAGATAAGTTGGGGTCGCCTTATAAGGCTTAGTAAGCAGAGCGGCGGAGAGTGCCTCAGACAAGCACTACTTTTGTCCTATAAATAGCTCTTATGAGCCTGGGCAACGCCGTTTGAATTGAGTTGCTCAACCCAAGGACGCTCATCTGAGTCCATATTGCAGATAATTCTGAGTCGAGTTGCGTTGAGTGTGAAAACCGTATCAAGCGGATTTACAACAGTCAATATTTACCGACAACGTCCTCACTCCGATAGGTACTTCGTGATACGTAAGTACCTAGTGACTAAAGCTATACGACTTTTCCAAGGACAACTGTAAGTCCCTTCCGTACATACAAATGTAACTTGCAATAGCACCTGATACGTCTCTTCGATATTTAAGCAGTAAGACGGTAACAAACCAGTGTCCTGTTGTTAACCTGTTCCACTTTAAGCTCGTTCTCCCATCCTCTTATTCCTTACTTAGTAATTTTCAGAATCCATTTTGGACCGAAGACGCAAGACAGATGGAACGCTTTCTCGGACAAGAAAAGGATTGAGCCGGACACCGTTGAGAATGACAAGAACCACCGCGCCATTAGCAAACCAAAGCGCTCAAGGCCACCCCCGCCAAATGCATCGTCTGGACCCTTGGCAACGTAGTCTGCATAAATGACCCCCGCGGCTAGCAGTTGTGAGCAGATGTTTTCGGGCATGCCAATATAGAAGTCGAAGAGAGCACTCTTAGTGGAAGGCCCCCCTAAGACGGTGCAGCGATGGAGGTCCAATGTGGAATTGCTCGACCGGAGGAGGGGATTGATATTGGTAGCTGGATCTGGCAGGTGAAGCTCTTGCAGAAGATCTACATTTGCCCAATAGCCAGCTAGACCCAAAGTACCATAGAAGAAGCAGCCCATTGAAATGACCACGCCGATGTTAACGTCCCTCTCAACCGTTCCCCATCGGGGTTCGTACTGCCCTTTCAAGGCTGTCGTCATCCTAGTATGGTAGTGAATGAAAAGGATGCCGTTAGCTACGAGTGCCAGTGAGAGAGGCCAGAAGCACAGCCAATTTCTAATCTCAAACTTCCAGAACTTCTCTCCTGCAGAATGTTCTGCCATAGGTTTCAGCTGCTTTTCAGGCGCTTCTTGGCACGCCCCCGGATGATCCGCGGTGTAGAAGCTGAACAAACCCCCCATTTGAACAAGGAACACGTCGCACTTGATCAATTGCAGCGGAGGGTAGTCTGGCAGAAGGAACTTCCGGAACGTCGTATTTGTACGAAAATAGGCGTTGATCATGTCAAGTTCTGGAAGGCTCAGATTGCCAACTCCCTCGAAGCGACTTGCCACTGCAGAAACGAAGCATTTCTCTTGACGCTTGAAGAGCAGTTCAGATGCGTGCGCTACGCTGCAGAACATGCTTAGGAGGAAACAGAACACGAAGAGCTTGTCAAGGGTGGATCTTGGAGACCTGCTGAAGGCCATCGTGGACTCCTGCGCATAAGTCGCTCCCGCGAAGGTTGAGAGCCAAGCGTACGTGTCAGACCCGGTGTTGTTTGAAGCAATGGTTGATCCCTTCAGAACGGGTTCAGAACAGTAAGAGATATTGCTACACAATCTGGCCACAGCAGCTGAGAGGAAAGCGCGCAAGCGCCAAGCTTAGCTTCTCTTGCCTCGAAATCTACTTGGAAGTGTTTGTTCACTTTGCTCGTGTCCTCCTTGAGTTGTTGCTACCGCGCAGCCTGTACGAGACTGGCAGCCGCGACCGTGACCGCACCCGCGGCCGCGTCCGAGGAATCTCAATACGTATACCACGTACGTACATATGCGGTTATAAAGTTGAAACCCTGAACCCCCCAGATTCAAAAGCTGATCGCGGATGCGCGCGCGTTCGATCGTGAACATCCGAATCGCCAGCATGGCAGCATGCATATGGCTAGCGCCTAGAGGCTAGCGTAGCTGAGCATCATACAAACGTATTGTTGTCTAGGTGAGCTTGCCTCCCCCTCGCCCGCACATGTACAGCAAAGAGAAAGGAGTAGGATAGAGGCGCAAGTGATTTTGTTGCCAACAAGCCTGTTCGTTGGCTCCTGAATTCGTTAAAGCAGCAATGGCTCAAGTGCAGGCGCTCGGATCCTGCAGAAAGTTTTCTGGCTGGTCGACGCAGAGACACTGCCGTGTGCTTCCATCCAGCGTGATCACCCCTTTCCCACCACCTTCCCATCGGCTGCGCATAAGCAAAAGTCTGAGCAGGCAATCATCCTACTCTCAGCAGCATCGTCGGAGCTGCTTTTCTGTTTCCACATGCAGACTTTCAGGAGAAAGTAAAGATCCTAACAACAAGAAAGAACTTTCTAGTGGTGATGCAATCAAATTGAAATGGTCCCAAACATCTCCAAGAAAGACCCAGCAATGCCGCAGCAGCAGCGTCGGCGTCGAAGCGTTCCAGGAGCAGGCGCGGGGTTTGCAGGGGGACGGAACAATCACCCTATCAAGAGAAGAAGAGGGGGAAAGCCTGCCGGGCAGCGAGCCAGCTCAGAAGGATGCCAACCAATCAGCACCTGGTGGACACGATTTCCAGTGGGCGGAGAATTGGTACCCGATCGCAGTGGAGCGGGACGTGCGGAAGGAGCTGCCCCTTGCAGTGACGATTTTGGGGAAGCCTCTAGTTCTATGGTGGGACCGGAACAAAAGGGAAAAGGGGCAGCCGGGAGGCTGGCGCGCATTTTTGGATATGTGCCCGCACAGGCTGGCGCCACTCAGCGAAGGTGAGTTGTTCTTTTTCTGATTCACTTTTGGTCTATATCATATCTTAGGCACTGCTCCTGTGGTTGGTGAAGGTCGATGGTGAACCTTCAAAGGCATGGGGTTTGCAGTAGTGGTCAGTGGATGCTTCTAAATTACCTGATTGCATTCCTTGTGCCATGCATATGGGACTAAGTTATATGTTGCCGCACTGCTTTTGACCCCTCCCCCCCCCCCCCTTCACCCCCACTTCTGCCCCAACTCCGATGTTGTAAAGAGTGATGGTCTCGAGGGCAGTCAGCAGCAAAGTGGTAAGAGCTTTTTCTGCATATGGAGACCGTCAGTTGCAGGAACATTCTCTTCTGTCGTCCTCGGAAAACACCTAGGTCTAAAGTCGATTCCAGAACAAAATGGTTGTAGTTGTCTAGGAGCCCGTTTAAAAAGGCCCTGGAAAGGGATTTTGATTCTGGCTTTCTGGGGCAAAATTTCCTTTCTGGCCCTGCCAAAAGGAGGCCAACGAGAGCAGTCACCCTGAGGAAGATTAACGCTTTGGGCCACTCAAGACATTGTGCCCTCGGACCTTGTAATATACCCTCCGAATCGGCCAAATGCAATTGCCGCACCCACATCACATACAGTCCGCCTTGGTCATCAGAAGTACGGTGTACAGCCAGGAACGTTGTCTTTCTCACCTGCTAGCGAGCTCTGACATCCCTACACCTTTCATTCCCTTCCACCAACATTCCCACAGCAAACTTCTGACAGTGCAGCAGCATACAATTAGGATGGAGAAAGCCTTGTCAAATAATTATGTTCCTGTGCCTCAGGTCGGATCGATGAGGCGGGTCGGCTCCAGTGTAGCTACCATGGGTGGTCCTTTGACGGGGACGCGCGCTGCCAGTCCATCCCCCAGGCAGAGAAGGAGGGGCCGCAAGCTGCAGTGAGCGCGTGTGTGCTTTGTTACCAAGAATGTTTAGAAGACCAAGAATTTTGGTCTTTAGGGTTTTGGCTAGTCAAGGTTTCGGTCATCCAGAGTCCTGGAGGGGTAGGAAAACATTACTGACACGCCTGCCCTGATGTTGAGGTTGGCAGCGGAAGTCTTTGCCACCTGCTCTATCACAGATGGGTGCCACAACATCGGACCAGAAACGCTGAGGAGTTGAGTATTTGCCATTCCGGCAGTTAGACCGTAAGTCCGGGATTCAGTCTGGTTCAAATCATGCACCGAAATGAAGAGCCACACTGCTCTGAAAAAGCACGTGACTGCTTTCGGATCAGCTCGAGAAGCCGCTTTCGTTCGACAACGACCTTAACCCGCCGTTGCTGACCCTAACCCGATGCTCTGCAGGCCCACTCGTCCCCCCGGGCATGTGCGCAGCCCTTCCCCACTCTACTTCAAAACGGCCTTGTGTGGGTGTGGCTGGATCCAGCTACCGCCGACACCGCCTTGAAACGACCCCCCCCGCACGTGCCGGAAATGGACGACCCGTCGTTTAGCAAGGACCTGGTCGCCCGAGACTTCCCTTACGGGTGAGTTTGTGAAAGCCTGTCTCTCCCTTTGGTAAGCATCCCTCTTTGACTCGCGAGAAGAGCAGGTTGGTTCTTGGGTCGTAAAAACATAGAGCTGCAGCGCAGCTAGGAGTGACCGGTAGTAATGCTACGCTCTGAACCTCCCGATGCTGGTCGCCACAGCTGATGGCACCATGATCTTAGATTTATCCACCGGGGGGAAATGAGTAGCCGCAGTAAAGGACGGTGATCTGGTTTGGTAAATTTGCGTACGACTTTGTTGGAAGGCGGAGCTGTTTCATCAGCAAAAGCGTCAACATAGTAGTCAGGCTTTCGTGGAGAAACTCGGTACGTATAATTCTGAGCACAGCTAGTGTCATCAAGACTGCGTCGCCCTGCATGTTCGCTTCCATCAGGAAGCTGTCGGAGTCGATGCACCCGTTTCCCGACCACCTCTGCAGCATTACACCGATGAGACGCCAGTACTTTCGTGACGTCAGCTTTCTCCAACGTGGCGGCAATTTGTTCCACCCCTCGCAGGTACGATTTTCTGGTGGAGAACCTGATGGACCCGTCCCACCTGCCGTTTGCGCACCACGGCATCATGAGCAACCGCAGCCGCGCGGGGCCGCTGCGCATCACGCTGCGGGGGGAGAACCCACGGGGGTTCGTGGCGGAGCAGCACCCCCAAGGAAAGGCAGACTTCAGCGCGCCGGTGCTTTTTACGCAGGACATCAACATTCCTCCCAAGGAGAAGGTATGAAACTTGTCTATCGTACTCTATCGTACTGGATAATGATGCTTCTCTGTCGAACTTCGTGCAGATGTGCTGCTCCCGTTTGTTAGGATGAAAATGTTCAAAGAAGAAGACGCGAGCGTTTCCTTCCAACGTCTCCATGCCCTTGATTAGTCACTCGATTAGAACTGAGGCTCTGAAAGGAGCCGAAGCGATTGGACGCTCGGTTTTGCTTCTGCTCTGCTTCTGCTTCGTCTCTTTCCCAAAACAAGCCTCTCGGTCCCAAAGCGACTGTCAATTGAACGCGGACCTCACCCACTCCCGATGAACCACTGGCCGTCCAGCTGGTAGTGCTTCCGTTTCTCCACTTCTCAACAGCCACTGGCACGTTGGACCAAAGCTGGCAAGTCTGCTTCAGTCGCGCATTATCAACGTTTAAGTCTCAACGCTTGTCGACCGGATTGACCGCGGCTTCCTGTCTGTTTGAACCAGGTTAGCAGTTCAGATTGATGATTCTCACGGCTCACTCGGCCCTTACCAATTCAAGGAGTCTAACGTGTTCTGAGCCCCAGTCTCGCTTGGATGCGCAGGATGCCGCCGAGGGGTGGTTCCGGCAAGACAAATCGTCTGTGCTTCTGCTTTATACCCATTTTCTATAGCCCCGCTTTTGCTTGGTCCGCAGGATGCCGCCAAGGGTGGTTCCGGCAAGAAGATTCGGCTGTGTTTCTGGCTGACGCCCGTCTCCCCCGGGCGCTCGCGGCTCTTCTACGCCTTCCCCCAAAACTTCGTCACGTGGCTCTTCGCGCTGATTCCGCGCTGGCTGCTCCACATCCGGCAGCACTCCATCCTCGACTCGGACCTCATGATCCTCCACCTGGCGGTGAGATTTATTCTTGTTACCTTCCAGAGTTCCGAGAACTATCATTCGAGGTCGTCAAATGGTTCAAATGATGACTTCCTGGTCAACGCTTCCTCTTCTGAGAGTTTCCGCCTTCCGCAGTGTTTCCGATCGGAGTCAAGCTGGCAATCCAACTGTTTGACCTCTAGGCTTCGATGTTTTTCAACCGGAACGCAAGTCTGGAAATCTTTGTGTTCTTGAATGCGGAGCCTGACCCTCTCGGCGCTTGTGGGTACTCAACTCTTCACTCGCGCCATCGCGGCGTGCTACCACTTGATTGCGGCTGCTGGGACGTGCGGCTGGCACCCGTGGGTTGTGATGTCAATATCACTGTGCAGTAATTCGGGCTTGTCTGTGACACAAGTATCTACCAGCGGCTGGTGGCTGTCAAATAGTCTTTCGATTGCCGCGTTGTTAGAAGGAAGAGACTGACGTGTCTCTCGTGGGCGGTGCAGGAGAAGCGGCTGCAGCGCGAGGGTGGCGGGACCGACAACTGGAGCCGGGCGTACTTCATGCCGACTGCAGCCGGTGAGCGCGGGAAACATAGCTCTCGAAAACGAATAATACTTGGGCGTTCCCTAACGCTCCCAGAACAGAAACGAAGTCGGCGTTGAAAGGCGCGATCACGGCGAAACTGTTGGCGTTTGGTTGCTCTCTTGAATCAGAGGCCATGTTGGTTTGAATAGCGGCGACTTGCTTCGACCAGTTGTGAAACACTGAAAAGTATGCGATGGGGATTCATAGACGGGCTTTGTTATCAAGCACAAGAGCCGCATTTGGTACAAATCTGCTTTCTCCCACTTGCCAACGTCTCGAGCGCCTGCAAGCGAAAAGCCCAAAGTCAAACGGTGAAAAGGCCGCATTCCGTGTGTAAACCCTCTGTTAACCGCATCTTTCTCACAACACATCTTGAAGATTTTGAAGCCTACACGGTTATGTTTCCGCCCCTTTTCAGTTGACTTTAGCTTTTTAGCGTGCACATCAGATTCAAGAGCACCTTAAGCTGATTACGTGTTACTTTTACCCCCGGCTCAAGACAACAACTGAAAACGCGTCTTTTTTGAATCAGACCGGTACATCGTGGCGTTTCGGCGGTGGCTCACGAAGCACGGGGGCGGCCAGCCCGACTTTGGGCCGCAACCCGAGCCCGCCCCCACGGCCGCGCAGCCCGGCCGCATGGAACTCATGGACAGGTTAGTGATAACCCCTGACCAGGTTACCTTTGAGTCATGGACAAATTAGTGATTACCCGACCCACTTGCTGACGTTGTCCACACAGTCTTTCAGTGGGTACGTCACCTTTCATCGAACACTGGGTTCTAAGGGGTTTGTTCTTTATTAACGTCAGTCCTTTAGGGCGACAATGTGAGTCCTCTGCTGTTACGATCCTGCACGCAGTCCCAGGTCGTTCGCAGCTTGAGGTTTGGTTGGTTCCCCCCACGCGCTATGAAATTGCGAAACCCTGCCATCATACGAGACCCTGCCATCACACGCACCGCTTAGCTGCGTAACTTGGCCCAAATATGTGATTGGCGCTGCCCGTGTCACAATCATTTACACTTTGGGCGCCTTCATAATCAGTACTATCTGACGGTATCAGAAAACGATGGATCGTATCTGTAGTGCTATCTTTTGTTGTAAAAGTCCGTCTGAAGCATGCAAAAGGTGCTGCAGTAGGGAAACGTCAGAATTCATTTATGCTCGACGGTTGTGTGTTGTAAGCTCTCAGCGCCGCGCCGCTCTAATAAGCCCCTCTCGTGCTTTGCAGGTACGAGTCGCACACAAAGCATTGCTCGTCCTGTAGCAAGGCCGTGCGTCGTCTCGAAGCGCTGCAAAAGGGCCTCGCTTTTGGGTCCGTAAGCATAGTAGCGTTAGTTTCCGCGCTGGCAAGCGGCGGGGTCGTCAAGGCGCAAGCTTACGGTCCATATGCTCTCTTAGGGGCTCTGGTCATGGCTGTGTCAGCATTCGGTCTGAAAGGCGTCATTCAGAAGTTCTACGTTGAGGATTACATTCATGCACTTGTGAAGTGAGTTAGGATATAGACAATACCTTTACGTTCAAATCAGAGCACGCGGATCTGGAGGCAAGTGGCATACAGTTGTCATGTAAGTTTTGTAGAGTTAGTCGAAGCGCAGGTAGAGGCCATTCCATAGCGTTGGATTTGGTGCCATCGTTCTCGTGTGCAAGAATACGCATGTAGTCCGAGTTGATATCCTGTACATACGGATTGTTGTTTCGACTAATTACAATTGAACACTCCTGAACCGTGTTTTATTCGATCCGGAGCAGTCCACCTCTAATTATCAAGCGAGCTTTAGCGCCATGTTATGCACACAACTTGATGTAGAGTCTTGCACATGATGTCACACAGGTATATCTGGAATATACTGAGATCGTCTCTTTCTCCGTATATCAGTATGTAGGGGCCGTGGTAGTAATGTTCTGTGGCGCGCGTATGGGGTGCATGCATGTGCCAGATCGGACAACGCGCGGTTCGTTCATGGCTTGTACGTCGATCTATCCCTGAGTAATACGATCTATCTGATCTCATCAAAACACAGACTCGAGCTGCGCTTTAGCGAGTACGCTCCCGTATGGCACGTACCGGTGGAGAGTACAGTGCGGCGGTGCATCTTTCAGTGCGAACTTCAAAGGTCTATTACTAAGTGTCCAGTATATATGGTTTCAATGGCTCTCTATCTATATGAACGAGGCTTAGTAAGCTAGCTATCCTATAGTCCGGTCGTAAGATACACAACCTTGGTTATGACTTCTGGCGGCAAGATACTACATAGATGCAACCTTCCGACAGTGTAGCTTGATCTTGACCTGATAAAGGTTTTGGGGGCTTTTCTTTTTATGTAGGTTGCTTGAAGAAGTCTGCTACTTCGCCTTAGGTTCCTTCTCAAGGGATCACCAATCTGCCAGCTACATCTGCCAACGACATGGTCCCCATGCAAACCGAACACAAGAGCTCTGCTAATGTACGTGTCCGATCTGCATGTCCTGAATTACAACTAGATATGCAGGCCTAAAGCACGTCAGTTTATCGAATCACTGCCTCTGTGAGAAACTTGAACTTCGTTCAAACAAGCATGTTTTGCGAAAAAGCAAGAACGGGGCCGGGTCAAAAGCAAACAATCAAGAAGGCGACTCCTGGTTATGCCGCTGCTGTTGCCCCCCTGTTCTGTTTCAGCGCGGCGATCGCTTCCTCCAGGCCCCGTTTCTTTGCCTCCAGTTCTTGCACCTCTTTGTCCGTGGCACTGTGCGGCCCCGCAAGCGCCTCGCTCAACCGACGGGCCTCCGTTGTGCCGTCGATGCGGACCGTCCGTTCGTTGATGCAGACACCCTTGCGGACCATCTTGACCTTGAGGTTCGTCGTCAGAGCGCGCAGCTGCTCGAAGTCCATCCTGCCGCCTGCAATAGGTTCCAAGAGCATATCTTGCGAATGGCTTTTACGAGTATGAATAAATATCGAAAGTGTTGAAAAAGCTTTATCTTCCGCTGGTCCAAATCGACGCACCCCACTGCAGGAGGTAGAAACCGACCGTCCGGCAAGAACCACAGCGGCTCTTTCAGCTCTGGCGGAAATCACGGAGCTCCAGTAGATTCTTCGAGAACGATATCATGTTTCCTCGGTTACTTGCGGCGTCCCTCTCGCCGTTCACTCCTGTTCTAGGCCATACCATGGCTGCAATGAAAAGACATAGCTCTCGGCCAGATGCCGACAGTCAGGGCTGGATAGATGCAAAGCAAATCGAAGAATTGTGCTGATTGCTGATTGCTTGGCACCACTGACTCAACCGTCAAACGAAGACCTCGATTAGGTAGGATGACTTACTCGAGGCGTGGAACATGCCGCCCCCCAGTCTCAGCACAAGGTGAAGAGTGGCCTCCCGTTGAACTTTGCAGTCTGTCAGAGTGAGTCCATCCTGCAGCTGCTGTCCCGCATGAATGAGGCGCTGCGCTGACGACGTGATGCCTTCCAGTTGTTCAATCTGTCTCTTCACGTCCTCCACCAAGTCATTGCCGTAACAGTTCAAAGTGATCGTCCTTCCGGTGAGCCCCTTGCAAAAAATCTGGATTTGTCCGTCCCATCTCTTCTCGACCGTAAGAAACGAGCCCGACTTGATTCCCTGCTGCCAGCAGTACTTCCGATCAGAGTCTTTAGTTTCGAGGATGTAACTTGTGCCACCAATGACCCGCAGATGCTGCTCTTTTGACTCAATTCCCGTCTCTTGAAAGATCAACGACTGGAGCGCCTCGAGGGTCGTGCTTTTGTTGATTGTAGTCAAGGTTACAACGCGCGTGACGTCACGAGTGGGGCCGAGGACGAAGGCGATAACTGTTCCTCTGGTTCTTCCCCAGGGCAGGTTTTGAGAAGGGAGACGTGCCTGGGTTGTCTGCAAGAGGAGGGAACTTAGAGTCAGATACTCAGTGCATCCTCAAAGTAGCCTCAAAGTTTTGAGAGAGATTTGAATACGAAAGTTTCAGGGAATCTTGTGATGAATCTATGCTATAAGGTCATGACTTGCAATCGCAACTGCACCCCTGAACAGTTTAATGAAACTTGTAGAAGGCTCTGTGCTACCCTTGGAGCCACAATGTCATAGTTATCACCTCTGCCTTCCGGGTTGTGTTATACTAGTCACATTGAGGGTCAACATGCTTCTTAAGAGCTCTCATCCCAAGGCTTTGCCCTTGTACCAAGATGTTTTGAGGTACACTTTCCCCACGTAAACAGTCTGTGCAGATTGAGACCATAGCGACTCTTCCCAAATGAATAGCACAGTCTGAAAAAGGCTTCCCTTTCTAGACTGAGACACCTTCGCTCAACTCATAGCAACGTCTGACCAATAAACTTTCTGACAAGCACGTAGTATAGACCGGAGTTCCTGCTTTCACTGATGGCATCAGCCTCCTGAGCAGGAGAGTTTTTACAGGAGAGCAAAGTTGAGGCCTCCATCTAACAATGTTGTGGCATCTGGATGTCACAAAGCTAGATCTCACATTCTGGCATTGCAATCAAGACGTAAAGTAGCTATGCACGAATAGTCAGAAGGTTTTTGAGAGATAAAATGAAGGTCCTATCGGGCAGGCTCTAGTCTGAGGTTCACAGCATCCACTCTAATACGTAGTTGCCTTCTGATGCATTTTCTCACCTGAATCTTTGAGCACTTCCAGAAATTGCAAATAGATGACGAAGAATATTCCTGTTATTCTCAAAGAGACCAAGAACACCAAAGTGGCCTTCCACAGTCAACTTTTCTGTTTGTAGCACCAAATAAACGAGGTCTGCTGCTCCAAAATGCCTCAAATATCTGCCAAGTCTGCATGATGTGACTGCTTAGTCTGACAGAATGCTCAAGAAAAGCCTTCATCGAGCTTGCTCTTGTACAGACGCATTTAATGATGGTGACTTGGTTCAGTACAAAACTCTTGGCGTATGCAGCATAAAATCAAACCTTATCCTGGCGTCCTGTGACAAGCACAGTGGCTACATGAATGGTTGAAAATATGATGTGACCGCTGGCTCAAACCTCTTGCTAGCATTGTCAGAATATGCTCAACTGGTGCTTTTCGAAGGGTCTGCACATCTCAACCTACCTTCACATGAAGCACCAGCTTATCCAGGACATACACGGCAGCAAGCTCCTCTTCATCCTTCAGCTTCTTTTCTGCAGGCCTTTTGTGCGCATGATAGAACAGGCGCCCTGTGTCCACATCGAACGCAACCTCAGCAGAGTCATGCGGGAAGGAACTATATGTGGTGCGGTCCCTCCCATTATCCAGTTCGACAGCTTGATAATAGCTTGCATAACAATCTTGGACGCGTTGGTCTTCCTGAACCGGCTGCCAACCCCCCAGCAGGAGCTCCATACCCCTAGAAGAGATGCACAGCTTTTGCTGCAGCAAGGCCTTTGCACGTCCAGCGGTGAGGCTCCTGGGGTCCACATCAGGGAGCACATGTTCCCAAGGGATGCTGTGATTCTGCATGCGCAGCTCAATGACCACCATTGTGCGTTCAGCCACTTCGAGCCTGCTTGGATGGGACTTGCCTCCCAATTACTTTGGAAACTGGGGTCTAGAGTCTAGAGTAAACCTGTCGCAGACGCAGACGTTCTGACGACCCCTCCCTACTCTTTTTGAAGAAGGCTCAGCATCCAGCCGGTGCTTTTACGCTTTGCAAGACAAGCTACCTATGTAAGGATAGAGAAACAATGCAATACTTGTTGTGAAAGCGGGGAGAAAACGAAGCGCCTTGACATTGTATGACATTGGTTCGAGGTTGACAAGTTCGAGGATGATCCTGGATGATCCCTCGTCACGAGCAAGTGTGAACGTCAGCCGTCCATCGGTAGATCTGGGTACATAAGCTCTTTCAATGCGACGGCGTCAAACTTATTAATTTTAATTCGATCGATTAATTCGATTTTGAGGCACAATCACCAAAGTTCTGCCGTCGGATGCCTTCCCATTACCGATCGTACGGTCTATGGAAACACGATGGCAAGTTTGACGGAAAAAGATTTACCCGTCGGTCTGTACCTAATATGCTCGGAGTCGCTGCCAGGTGGACGTATGGTATCACCTCCATTTGGCCTCGAAACCCTAGCTGACGCACTTGATAATTGCCTCCTAATATTGCCTCCCTGTATTGGCATGTCAATTTCGCGGTAAAGCTATTTTATTCGTGATCCTATTGGCTAAACCCTTACCGCCTGCCAACGTGGCACCATCGAGCATTGACCTCGAAGACCGCGCACCGTCGCTTCATCTTCCACTTGATCCAAACCGTCCACTGGCAACAATGATTGTCCGGGGAAACCCTAATACCTACTATGCATGTATCCTCAAACCTACTATAACGCACTCTAACCTACTCTGAACCACTCTAACCCCCAAACCCTGCCGCACCCACGAGGCCACAACTCAGACACATAAACCCAGACTACCCGGAGGAAAG
>DF236966.1:259882-273299 GCA_000708835.1 Klebsormidium nitens | reverse complement strand
AAGACTGGCGTTACGAATGGTAGGAAAAAATCCGGGAAAATGCCACCACTATACCACACCAACTCAGACAGATAAACCCAGACTATAAATCCCGAAAATGCCTCCCGGTTAGGGAGGCCATTTTCATTAACATGACATGTTCCAACTAGATTGGCAGCACGCGGTACTGCACTCGGCATGCCATACATTGATCTCAGCCGTTCGATATAGAAGTCTAAAACAGTATTAATATCTTACGGTCGGGTGGCTTTGATGCGCTTTGTGCCGCCAGCCACGTGGGACAGACCCACCTCAATTCTTGACACTGACTCAACCGGAGCTTACCCAGGGGACTGCCGTTCCCGCTGATAATTGAAAAGAAACCGATCGACGGCCTGCGACTTTTTGACACACGTGCGAATCCCAATCGCATGACCTGCGACAGGCGGCCGACCTGCTTTGAGCGCCCAATACGACAAGACGGTCCGAAACCCGCTGTACCAGAATCTAGTGCCAGCTGCAAAGCCGATATATCAGGCGTCCCATCGGATGGTTAAGGTTGCCGATGCCGTACACCAACTTTTAAACGCCCTATGTGCACCTCCGGGAATTGCGTGTTCCCCACATTCCCCTCGCGCACAGATTCGCCAAACTTATAAGGGTGAAAGGGCGGACTTGCAAGGGAAGGTGCCAGGCAGACGGTCGCCATATACTTTCAGACGTCGTACGGCGGCCTTGCACGACACCAATACGATGGCTTCGCCTTTTTCAATAACGCGTACGCTCGCGCGCAGTCAGGGCGCACACAGAACAGCAAGAAAATGGCATGCCAAATTAAACGGTACTTAAGGCATTTTTATTCGTGCTCCTATTGGCCGAAACCCTTACCGGTTGACCGCATTGACCAAGATCGAAACTTGAGCTACTAACCCCCCTACTACCCCCAGCAAATTCCCCACTGCGAAATCGGGACATCCTTAACCCCGTACTAAATCCTTCATCGCAAAACTTCCAAGGGGGAGGACATTCTAGTTGTAGTATTGATCTGATATGTACGCTTGAGCTACATGCGCGCCCATGTGAAAAATCACAGGAATCGAACCCTGTTGCTACAATGAATAATAAACGAAGTTGATGCTTTGCAATGGGCCATTTCTCAACCGCCATGCATATTCAAGTGTTGCGGCATATTGGCCCCCCACTTTTTAGCATTTTGCATGCAACACCATTGAAACGACATCGAATGGGATTGCACGCTCCAGTCAATATCAGTAACATACCAACAACACATGCTTATGCTTAAAAGCCTTGTGAACCCGGGAGACCTCATCATTGAGCATCTTTTCAAACGCCGAACACGAGTATGATTTGCACTTGAGCCGCCAAGGGCCCCAACGCAGGTCCATGCAGGCCCTAGACCCTGGGCGGACCTTCAGTTAAAGGTGTGCAATCTGCAACTTCATGGGCGACAACCCATACGACCGAGTGAAACAGATTCGTTCCTTCAGATTGAGCCCTACAGACGGTAGCGAATATCAGGACATTCCATTGATAGACCCAAAGGAACCAGCGGTCCTGTGCTCAAACGGTGTGCTCGATGTATTCTTGCATTGAAAAAGCCTACCTAAAATGTTTCAGGCATGATCACGTAGTTGATAGCAGCTCTGGCTGCTTTTGCTTAGGTAATACCCAGCAAGATCGCACGCAATCCAAATCAAGTTCCCCTTCATATCAGAGTACGATTCTTGAAGTTGGCAAACTTTGTGCTGGTCGAGTAAGCATACGCAATTCCATGTGCGCTGAGGAACTCCTCTCTGGAATGAACGAAGCGAAAGTCGTCAAGAGCAGGCAAAAGGCGAGCAAAGGTAAGGACGCAAACATCGAGATTTTTTCGAAAATTCTCAACACTTAACATCAAAAAGCGGGTCACAGAGAAAAATTGAGGCCCAGAATGGGAACGACTTGTGTGAATGAAAGTGGATTGTCAAAAATATCATGGAATACCACCTATGCATAACGGGAACGGCTGCTTCTTGCACAGAACGAGGCACTGCAGGGTAAGAGTTCAGCATTGGCACCTTCAATGTATCGAAGAGGGCACTCACAGCAAGGCCTTGAGCCTGTCCGGTTCAGTTGATTCGCATTCCAGCTCGTACACTGTACCATGGTCATACTGCAACAGTCAAAGAATTTCGACGGTAAGCTCGCAAGCAGCCAGCAACTCGGACGATGCAGACGCTTCGAGGATTCTTTTGCTTGGCTTTTGGATCTCCCTCATCATTTTTGGAGATGACATGCTCTGACTAAGAGGATGCACACAGTCGACCCTTGATCATTGATCAGTATTGTATGCAGATGGATACCTCTCTAAGGTTGCCTGCAAACCCGCTTAAAGCTGGAAACAAGTTACAAAGGAGCCTCGACTTGCATACGTTTACAAAGTAGTCAGATCTCTTTGACGATTAGTCTTAATGGCTGACGGTCGAGCCAGATGGCCAGCGCTCCCCTCATCACAGTCAGGAGTCGGAGAGAGTGGATAAGGAGCAGGGCTTCTTCGACAAAATCAGGTTCGACAGATGGACACCCACGCCCTTTCCTTCTTCAAATGCACAGACCACACACGATGATCCACTTTGAGAAAATGAGATTCGATCGTATCTTGCTTCAGGTGGAAAGGCGTGCCCTTCTCTTCTCGCATACACCATATACTATAATCCACTACGAAACATCGAACTCCAGGCTGAGGAGGAACAGTCGCTCGTAATTCGAAGATCTTTGTCAAACTTTCCAGTATTCGAAAAGGCCGCGTTCTCTTGCAGCATTGAGCGCACCTGAGTTTCGTCTAGCTCGATCTTGTGGTCGTTCCAGTGGTACACGTGGCGCACGTTCTTGAAGCCCCCGAGACACTTGAAACCGGTACACTTGTACTCGGAAACCTGCACCAGCAGGGTTCTTTATCAACAGGCCTTATCCTTCTCTCAGATTTTGATCCTCCTCTTCCAAGGAAAATGTCGAAGGGGAGACGTCCACCAGCCGTCAAACCAACACACTACTTGCTCAGATGTGACCGCGTTGACACCGCTTTCTGCTTCCCGCATTTTGCTCTGAAGCGTCCGACTTAGATAAGTAAGTCCTTCAAAGCGGGCACGCCAAAGCGAATAGACGGGGTTTTCGACCAGAAAACGTATATAAGACCTTGTCAGAGTGGGACTGCTTGTCTAAAACAGTGTGGGGGGCGTGAGCAGCCCACTGGGACACACAACAGGAAGTACAGTACCTTGGGGCTCAGCTTCAAACGTCGGTGTACGAACTTGTTGCTATGCTTTCCTTGTTGCGTCTGTAGTTTCTTTCCTAGATTTCACCGCATAAGGAGCAACGAGGCATCTCCAAAGGAATATCCTTACCATTTGGTTCAACAAAGGGGATCCTGCAGTCAACACCTTGGATGGCTCCACAACACATGCCCTGGCTAGTGCAGGTTCAATCTCCTCCTCCAACTGCATACACAAAAATATCGCACTCAAGAATGGTCTGGTTGACAGACCTGATTTTGGGTCTACCAGTTATACAATAGGCATGAGGAGAAGTTCAGTGGACTGTTGCTTACAATCTTCAAACGCAATCCTTTGTATTGAAGACTCGTGCAAATCTGTGAGATCTTTGTGCACATAAACCTCAAATCTGGAGCAGCTGGCACAGCAGCTTTATCCGCACTTGTAAGAAAGCAGGAGTTTTGTAAGTACGAGCGAGTTTTCAACAGTAAGGACGCAGACTACTGTAGGGCTACTGTGCTCTTGTGGATCTCTGCAATCAGACAACTGTAAGCAAATACAGAGGACTGGATTCAACAACAAATACTAAGAGCAGAAGGCTTTTAGTGATGGCTGACCTCTTCTGATCGGCCGACTCCGTCTGTGAGAATAGTCTTCTTCTTGACTGTGATGATACACTTGTCGTCCCCGTTGAAAAACCGGAAGCGAAGGATAGCTCTATTTGCGCTCCTGCAAGCAATGTAGGCTTTGAGCAATTGAAGTATACAATCAAATATACACAGAAAATGGCAAAGCACAAGCTTCGGGAACCAGAGCCAAAGGACCCACACGCCTGCTTCAAGCGACGGGGCCAAGGACTACCCAACTGGAACTAAAGCGAAGACCCCCTTAGTCACTAGCCAGCTTCACGACGTATAGCTTTGAAAGCAGTTTGTGACGAGTCTGACTTTCAAAGTCTGGAGATGATATTTGCGCCCTTCCTCACAAGTCTGCCACTTTGTACTTCGCCCTTTCAAGGCGTATTTCAAGCCACTCAGTGGCCTGATTGACCAGCTACTTGCTTGCAACAGGCTGCAGTAACAAGCTGGTCCTGCTCTCACAACGAAAGGAGTGCTGACTCACAGCTCCTCATTAGCTCCGTCAAAGAACACGTTCTCCTGCAGGTGTGTGACTTCATGGTTCGGTTCGAGCAGCTTTGCAATCTTGGCATGGGCTTCAGCCGAAGGCAGGCGCAGCTTGACCTCAACCTCCATCACTGACCCTTTCATGCACCACTCCAGTACGCTTGCCACCGATTGCCACCGCGGAGGTCCAATTTCAGATGGTTTGCTGGTATTTTCCGATAGAAAATTCAGAAGCTCTCAGAACTTCTTTTGCGCACCCCCACTGCTCAGTAGTCCCTGAAGATGCACAATCCCCTGCTCCACTCTCTTGCTTGAAGCTTGACCGTTGGTCACTTTGCGCTGCTGCAAACCGGTGCACGCAAACCAGTGGACAATTGACTGGCGACTCTTAGCCCTTGAACCCGATTCTCTGCTGCACAGTCTGCTTCTGGTGGGCCCTTATATTGAAGGGCGAGAGCTCGATGCCACCGGGCGCTTTGGCCGCCGCCGCTGCCTCAGCAGCCGCCCTTTCTGCTCGAATCTCCTCGTACTCTTCTTTGTCCTCTGGCTTCAGCTCGATGCGGGTAGGGCGCCTGCGCAACATAGCTGGTTGGGCGGCCCAGGATCAGCTGCAACAGAAAACCTCACTGCATAGTAAACTGGCAGAATACAGCTCGCGAGACAAGCTCGCAATTTCAATTTTCATGCAGTGCACAACTTTCCCATGCAGCTGATTTCTGCCCAGGCCCAGGGCCGGAGGAGCAGAGTCCACAGAGCTTTGAAAGTGCAGTGAAACGCTAGCGGCAGAGCATGACCTGACGTTACAGTTTTCGCTCTTGAAAACACTGGCGTAAATCGTCTCCAAAATTGGCGCCCCAGTCCAACCACAGCTTGAGCGCCCACACAAACATCTAGGTAGTTCTGCACGTCGAGTAAACTCAGAAAGAAGGCGCCTTGGTCAAGCTGGAACCCTGACAGAAGGAAGAAGAAGGCCCAACAATCAAGAAAGCGGGCAGACAGTGCGACCTGCCCACAATGGCTGCGACTGCGTCCTGCGCAGCCAGGTTGTCCGCTCTTCATTGCACGCCTTCTTCCACACAGCTGTCACGGCATCACAGCACGCGCGCCAATGACCGAGGCCTGCCAACGGTACAGCGTTGCGCATTAAGAGCACCTCTGTGTTCCAATTTGTGTCATACCAGGTTCCTGGGCACGGTCTCGTTTTTGTCTGGGAGGCCAGTCTTGCAGGAAGTTTTGCAGAAAGCAGGGGTGCCCTCCTTGAGAAAGAGGGCAATTGAAGCAAAGTCGGGCAACAAGCGTGAGGCGTCTCACTCAGGCTACCAATCTTGTTTGTGTGGTCGCTGCACTTCTTTCTAAATTGCTCCGCCACTAAAAATAGGTTCCCCTTAAAGATAGATCAAGCGGAATCTGCATCTTGTTGATGTTGGTGTGGGTGTGCGTAAGGTTGGCGTGTGGGTTGGCTTAAAGGCTCCGTGATTGCGCCTTAAATATCATCGTTTATACTGATTGCTCGATGTTAAAGTGGAGTTAAGCCTATGCTTGCACCACGGGCCCGTCGCACGCCTGTTGCATATCATCAGATGCTTATGTCCGTTGGTAACCCAGAGATCTGTTCTTCTGCCTGCAAAAGAGCTCTTGTGCCTCGATCCTTTTGTTTACCATCAATAATCCGTGTTTCGTATATTGTGTTGTCCATGAATCTCGCTTTGTCCGAGCTTTCTCCTGCCCCTTGTAAGCCTCTCTTTCAATGTCTTCCCCAGTCATAGAAACGGTCATCGGCACCGGCAAGACCGGGCTCAAGGTGGCAACCGACCTAGTCCCGGTGAGAATCAGCGTCTCAAAACAACCTTCACAATCAAAGCTGTGATGATTCATGTTTGTGTCCTTTGGGGCGCTCGTCGACTGTCCAACAATTCTGGGAGATTTTGGTTTATGTCTCTACTCCTATAAGAGAATTAATTCTCATATTGCGTGTTGCTGCTATGACACTATCTCGAGATCCTTTACAGCAGAGATTAATGGAGGTATGTGCAGTCCGGTTTGAGCAGCAACTTACCGGTTCGGAATCTACTGTCTAAATTTTGGGGCTATATCAGGACTATCCTTGAGGTCGACGATTTTTGCAGTGGGATTCGAAAGTCGATCGAAGAATCCCAAGAGTCCATCACAACAATGGCCGTTTGCTTGATCTCTGTTCTGCACTTGGGTTAACATGGCTTCCTCACAACACTCCGCCTGCGGACTCGCACTCCTAAAGCCCCGCCACGCCAAAAGTTATCACCTTTTTGTGATATCTTCAGTCCTGCTGTCTGAGAGCGCCTCCGTACTGACAATTGCACTGTTTGCAGAGTTCTATTCCCAGGCCTGTGGCTAGCACCGGCGTCGTGGTGGTTGGGGGCCTGGTTCTGCTGTCCTTATTAAAGAGCATCGTTTCCACGGCTGTCACACTGGTGGTAAGTGTTTTCTCTGGTCGATATGGCTGAAGGTATTTTGCGTGCTCGAACCAGAAGGGAAGCTTTTATTTACCATGTGGATTGAGGATAACGCACCTGTGTCATTTGCAAGCAGGGGCAGTGTCATGGAATAAAGCTCTCTGTCAAATATGCAAAGGTCTAATTCACCAGGCCATGTGTAAAGGATGCCGAATTTGAAACTAGGTCAAAACTTGGTTGGTTCCCATTGAGTCCCAGCGGATCCACGTTTTGCTCGCATTGTCTCCTGCTCGAGCGCTGCTGCAAATGGTCGGAAAGAAAATTCTTTGAGCTAAAGTTGCTGGTCCAGACAGCGAGCCTCAGGTGATTGGGGCTCTCTTGTTTCCCACTCGTTTGATTCTGTCCTTGATCTCTTTCTCTTCTCGAAGAGAAGGGCTCTCCGCTTTGCAAACACGAACGGGTATCTGCAAAAGTGAAAAAACACATTTCTGAATCGTGATTCGCTTTAAACAATGCGCTGTTTCAATTTCGAGAGGATCCCGTTTTCGCCGCTGCAAGTCTCTGCTTACCTTTCATGCACCTTTTGACTAGCTTTCTAAAATTCATCACCCATCTTTCTGATATGCTGGGCAGAAACGCCTCAAGCACAAGCAAGAAACGGCCTCTCCTCCCTTCAAACACTGAGCGGTATTGACTTCTGCGCAGGTTGTTGGAGGACTTGCATATGCAGCCTTCATGTATGCAAAGAAGAGCGATGACTCCGGGAGCGGTGGAGATGGGGCTTCAGACGACGACTCGTTAGCAGAAGCGAAACGTATCATGGATAAGTACAAGTAACAACCGGGAGTGGCAGGCACACGCGCTAGGAGCAAGCTGTGTACAATAAGCTGTGCAATATTCACGATTTGCTGTTGCGGAATTTTCATTTGGCGTTTGAGTGCGATCCTTTGCAGATATTTGAGCGCACGGTTCGTTGGGTGCAACTCAATCGTAGTGGAATAAGTTCTAGCTGATTTTTTGTAATTTGGGGCAACCCCTTTGTAGGAACATCATGACCGGGGAGACAACCTCATTTGTTTACACGAACTGGTGTATAGACGGTCATGGTTCACGAACTGGTGTATAGACGGTCATGGTTCTCTGCTCGGTTCAGTTGGCTTCAACGGAGGTTTTGAGTCGGACCTTCGTGGACATGAAGGCAGATTAGCCATGGCGTAAACAGTGCCAGGTCACGCAACGTTGTTTGCAAAGGAATGCATGGCCGGTCTGATCGACAGGCACATGATTCAGCAGTTGTAAATGGCAGTGTGCAGCTTGGTCCATTGAATATGGTTTTGCGCGCGCTCATGCATGGCTGACCCCAGATCATCATCATTGTGGTGCACTGTATGTACGAGTTGTAAAAGTTCATTTAATCGACAAGCGAACTTCATGCTAGCTCTTAACTAATTGCCCACTCAGCGATACCGTACTGGCACATGCTGGCACCAGCCTGAGTCTATATGGATCCGGCCACAAAGATGCGATTTGGCTGCCTATTTGAGGTTTGCTCAAAAGTTGAAACCGGAGAATCAGTTGTGGGCTCAACTCGAGTTGATGCCACCTTCATCTTCTTCATAGCTGGCATAGCATATATGCCAAAACTCTATGCATGCAGATAAAATCAGCTTGACTGTCACTACCGTATCTACCATCGGTGTTTCTCATGCAACAGCATGACGGCACACGTGGTATTGTACCCATTCGCTAACACTAATCCATTCTGTCCTAGCTGCCGCCACCCTCTCCTTGAAAACCTGGAAAACCGAAACAGCCACCGTCGTCTCTCAACGGCACACTTTTCGCCTGCTTCTGAATTCTATCCAAAACATCCGGAAAGCTCCTCGCTTATGGCAGATCGCCGCGGTAAACGAGCATGCGTGTCTACAGTAGCAATGACCTCCGCATCCAGTAGCTCTGATGAGCATGATATCAGTCCGCAAGAAAAGCGCTAACGTCTAACACCTTTACTTTATTGCAAGCATTGGCACCACTCCGGATCTCCGAGCAGTTACCAGGGCCAACCGTTCATCTCGCATATCTATTCTTATTCACCCTTCTCATCCCAGCCCCAACCGCTCATGGTCACGAGCCTTGGCTTTTACTCCTCACACGTGCCCTCCGATCCGCTGAATTCTCCGGCCCCCGCTTCCTCTTCCCCGGGCTCTCGTCCCCCCGGCTTCTGGACCCCGGGGAATGACTCCCCGGGGGAGTACCCACGGTCCGGTTTCCTCGGGGCTGATCGACGAAACCACCACTGTCTTCAGGAACGTCATCCAGTAATCGTTCCCGACCGTCGAAGTCGGTCGAAGGCTCGCTCTCGGGGGCGAACGTCATGCTGCACCGAAGAAGGTCAGCAGCGATGAGCTGACGCGAACAAGACATTTGTGACGTCAGTTGTACAGCGGCATCTCAACGGCTAGCAACACCAAGAAATCCTTGTGGGCATTGGTGCCCCGTAGAGAATCGCTGCTGGGGATGCAGGGAGGGTCAGCACAAAATCGGGCAAAAGTTCGGAAAATTCTCCACCTAGTAAACATAACCTCAGTAAACATGAAACCAATTCGGGTGTAACTACAATCCTAACCCAAAAGTCCACCGGCTCCGCACCCGCACCCACTCAAATCCCTTAACTGACCCCACCCGTCCCAGTACTGTTCGAAAGCAGCTTCCTACTCACCAGATCGATCAAAAGTCGAAACCGGAGGGCAGGTGGAACGTCCTTCTTCCAAGAGGTGGCAATCGACTCTTATAACTCCGACAGCCGCCACTGACCTGACACTCGTATGCGCCCGCGACACGTCAGCAATCGGCCCAACTGGGGCGGGGTTCTGGCTCCCTTGCTGGTGCGACCCATGCTTCCGCTGCGGTGGCCGGCTCCATGACCCTCGCAGGACGCTGTCTGGAGTCAACTGGTCCGTCCGGTCCGAACCTGCGCAAAAGAGAACCGTTGATTTTCGCACGCCCGATCCAGAACGGGGAAGGTGGCCCCTTCTAAATTCATGTTCGTTTCGAAGAGTAGTTCTCGATTAGGACGAGCAGAAGGAGACAAACTACTCTTCGCTTTTCGTGGCCTCTGTTTTATCAAACTCAAAACTCAAGAGCACCATTGTTCCAAGATACTTTTGAATATACTATTGCATTGGGAAACATCGTGAACATTTCCTGCTTAACGTAAGGCTCTCAATGCTGCTCCTCTGACAACAGCCACGCCTTCGACGCCGCCTTCCTATCAAGAGGCAGAAGTGGGCACTCTCCAAACGTGATTTCAAATTCGTGCCGCTCAGAATGGTTTCGGGAAATCATTTTCATTCTCGCTGGTGTTCCTTCATTCTCGTTTTGTCAATATTGACAAACAAACCCTTCTAGATGCACGTGCTTTTCGCGCTCACTTGAGCTCTCGCTGCTGCTGTTGGACGGCGGTCGCGGCTTCCCCTTCCTCTCTCTCCGGAACCAGGGCTCCTTCTCCTTCTCCGCGCGCGCATCACGCGAGCGCGCCACCTGCTCCAGCACCTCCACCGGGATGCGGTACTCGGGCATGCGGACGCTCCACAGATTCGTCGGACGGTCCGCAGGCTGCCGAGGAAAAATCAACGGTTCATATGAAATGCGGCTTCACACACCAGCGCAAAAGAGGTCCACGAGCCTTCGAAATTTGCATCGATTCGGCGCGCGGGCATGCGGACGCTCCACAGGTTCGTTGAACGGTCCGCAGGCTGCCGAGAAATTGAAGATCAGAATCTACGTAAGCTCAAGAGATCCACACGAACTCCAGTGATTTGCAAGGGTCCAATAGTCCAACATGCGGACGCTCCACAGGTTTGTTGAACGGTCCGCAGGCTGCCGAGAAAAGAAAATGACACTTCTATACGAAAGGAAAACGGCCTCAAACCAGCGCAAAAGAGGTCCAATATTTGCATTAGGACAGTATTCCGGCATGCGGACGCTCCACGGGTTCGTCGGACGGCCCGCAGGCTGCCCAAAAAAAGAGAATGTAGCTTTACATCAGGCTGCCGGGGAATTTTAGCACCAGATTGACACCAGCCTGCGAAAGATTCACAAGAGATCCGGTACTCCAAGAATAGACCAACACACGGGTTCGCCGCTTCCGGCCAAGTCTACGCAGGAAAAGCCTGCAAACACAAGCTGGCACTGGCAAAGGAATAAGAAAGCGACAAGCAGCTTCCGCCGCCCCTCTTTCTACTAAGTACTCCCCGTGACTCACCCTTATTTCGGGCGACATATGCACCGGATGCAGCCCCTCCGCGTTTTCTGGCGTCACATATTCCTGATATCCCGCCGGCCGCGTCATAATGAGCGGCCTTACGACACCCCCCCCGGCGCCTGGGGGAAACGGACCCCCCCCTCCCGGCGGGAACGGCCCACCCCCCCTCCCAGAGCCAAAGTCCGTCCCTCTCCCGAACCCCCTGGACCGGAAGCTTCCGCTGCTCTCGGCCCCTCGGTCCGTCCCGGTTCCGCTCGACCCGCTCCAGCCGGATTCCGGCCGGCCGGACTCCGAAGGCGCGTCGGGGTCAGGGGCTTCGGACAGCGGCGCGAGCATTTGCACGACGGTGGACATGGGCGGGCGGACGGTCTCGTCGGGCTGGATGCACATGGAGATGACGGCGGCGACCTGGGGAGGGCGGAATTGGGTCAGGGCGGAATGCCGGGCCGGAATCGAAATCCAGCGGAATCTTAGGCAAAGGCTTAACTACGGTCGAGGAGTGTCCCAGACGAGTATCGGGCTGGATGCACATGGAGATGACGGCAGCAACCTGCGGGGAGCGGAATTGGGTCACGGCGGAATGTCGGGAGAACAGCTGAGTGGCGGGCAAAAAAGCCAGAACGAAAGCAGATTGCAGCAGGACTTCGTGGCGGAAACTGAGGTGGTGCAATGATCTACTCGAGACGGCATTCTAGTCAGAGCGAGACGTGCTCATTTTCTGACTAGGGACCTTTGGTCGCACTAAATTTGCGCAATGGAAGGGGTTTCCTCTTCGCAAGAAAGGCCACAGCAAAATACATTCATATCAGATGCCGATCCTGGACGGCCCGGAATCAGAGTGAGAACCGTTGGGGGAGATCACCTTTCTCCAGCTTCATGAAGGCGAGCAGAATCATCGTGGAGCAAACGCTTTAGTACAGGACTACCCTCGAAAACACTTCCAATTCCGATAAACGCGCCACCACACAAGGCAGGCACTTCCGCAGCGGATCTCGACGCTTCACGAACATTTTGCACGCTCTGTCGAACGCTCTCTAACATTCCTGAGCACTTTCTTCGCGCTTTTCAATGCGGCTCGGATGGCCTTACCTGGTAAAGCTCTACCAGAGGCGCTCTGTTACCGAGCTTCGGGTCCACGATCTCGGTCAGCGTCTCGCGGTTGGCCAGGTGGGGCTTTGCCTGCAGTCGACAAGGGCGAGCGTTGTGATGGGTTGCGCAGGGACTGATGGAGCGACTGATGAGCAAACGGCTTGCCGCTTTCTCAGGCTGGCTTGTGTATCAGATTCCGTAGGGGCTACTCGTAGAATCGGCCGTCGAGGATTTGACATCGCCCAGTGTCTCTCACATCTGTTCTGGATTACCGTAGTGGACCGCGATCTAATGATGCGAGCACAGCGCGATTCCTGGATTGCTCGAGACACGACCGAGAATGACGTCAGGGATTCGAGTTTGAAGACCCGCTCACCACTTAGACGGTGGCTCTCAGAGTCTCGAATATTTGAAACAAACTCTCCCTAAAGAGTCTCAAATATTGAAACAAACTCTCCCTAAAATCCTTTCGCCACACCGTTTCACAGAAGAGTTTCGAAACCCTTTCTTGCACCGGAGGAGAGCTACAAGTTGGGAGCCCGAACTCACCCATGCGATGATGTGCTGCTGGCTCTCGCTGCGCGTCTCGTCGAGCGGGGGGCTCCCCGTGATGAGTTCCAACAGCACGATGCCAAATGCAAACACGTCGCTCTTGGGACTGGTCCAGCCCACCGAGGGGGAGGCGGGCGACGCGTAGCCTGCGAGTGACGTCACGCACTACGTCAGCTGAGATGCACTACATACGTGAGGCGTGATTATTGTATTTGAAGACCTCGGCCCCCGAACATTTCTGCATTTTGCCCGTTGAACAGAAGCGAAAGACTGACTTTGAGCCTGTCACCTTGGGCAGGTTTTTAACAAGGACTGACTTTTCTCGATCCACCTTCATCAATCCTGATCCATCGGTAATCCAGCTGAACCGATATTTCAACTTCACTTTTAGATTGCGGCCCCACTGCGCATACCCGGGCTTGCAAAGGCCCCCCGTTTGACCCATCGTAGGTCAAACCAGATTGAACGAGATTCCAAGCTCACCAGTAGACATGGCCCGCCCCACACGCATTCCTGGGCTCGCAAAACGGCCCCCTTTGCCCCATCATCATTCTCGATCCTGTTCAATTAACCCAGCTTAACCAGAGTCCAACCTCACCTTCGGACGCGGCCCCACTGCGCATGCCCGGGCTTGCAAAGGGCCCATTTGATCCATAGTATGTAACCAGATATCCTAACCCCGCTTTGACTCAGTTCCAAGCTCAC
>DF236966.1:190457-259422 GCA_000708835.1 Klebsormidium nitens | reverse complement strand
TAACCCCGCTTTGACTCAGTTCCAAGCTCACCTTCGGAAGCGGCCCCACTGCGCATGCCCGGGCTCGCAACGGCCCTCGATCGACCTATAGTAACCCAACCAAAAAGATTAACTCAGATTAACCCAATTCCATGCTCACCTTCAGATGCGGCCCCACTGCGCATGCCCGGGCTTGCCAAGGCGCTACGATGCGCGGGCGTTGCGACCTCGGACGGCGTGGGGGTCTCGTCTGCGTCCCTGCGCTTGCCCGCGCTGTCGCCCGCCTCCGAGGGTGACGTCAGCATGAGAGGCGCCAGCCCGAAATCCACCACGCGCACCTGTAGGCACCACTTTGCTGGTGAGGGCTGGCGGCAATAATAGGAAAACACATATGAAGCGTCTACTTGTGAAGCTTCCGCACGCTGGTTAAGAGAAAGAAGGAGCATCAACTGCCAATCTGAACGTCTGTACTTTCGGGCGACAAAATCGTTGAATTCACACGCACACGATGATGCTCCAGTCTTCTTGGAAAAGGACCCTAGAAGGCAGCTACCAGACACGATTGTTCTCAGACACACGGCATGTGCAGAGTCGAGTATGTACCGTCCGAAATGACGGAACGGGTCTCCGGACACTTCGGACGGCTCACCTGCATGTTGTCGTCCAGCAGAATGTTGCTGGTGGACAGGTCGCGGTGCACGACGATCGGCTTCTTCTTGCGCCCCGGGAAGGGGCTCACCAAAGGGGAGCTTCCGGCGGGGGCCTCTGGCGTGTGCAGGTAACTGCAAGAAGGGAGGTCGCGCAAAAGTGAAACTCGCAGCTTTGACTAGAATGCACAAAGTATGACTGGGTATGGTGTTCGCGGATGTGAGGAGCGCTGCAACAGGAGGGCGTTACAAAACCATGTTGCTGAGAGATGGATGATAGGAATCTTTCCTACGATATGGATGGTAGAGAATCACTTTGGTCCTCAAAGGACCGTAGTTGCCACGAAAGAAAAAGCTGGCAAGTGGCGCGATGCCATGAACGTTATAGATAACGACAGGATTGTTGCGACCAAACAGACGGCATCGAGAGCCCCAGAGATTAGCTTGAACCCTCTTCACTATGTTGCATGCGCCAATTCCGTCACGAAAAGTCGAAGTGGATGCAGGCAATTGCGCTTTACCCATATCCCTTTAGTTGGTACCGAAGACGCTTCAAACTTACTTGAGGCCCCGTGCCGACCCATAAGCTATCCGCATCCGCTGGCGCCACGTCAGCTCGACTAGATGGTGGAACTGCGGCTGCCCAGGGCGCGGCCCTGCAGAGAAAGTGCATTCACACTCAGCATGAGAGGGCATTCCCCACTTCTTTGGCGAAACATTGGGGAAACATTCACACAAGCCCGGCAAGGCGTTGACAAAGTGGGCCGCTCAAAACCTCGCAAGTATGCAGCGAAAACTTTGGATCTTCAAATCTACTCAGGAAGCTTCAGTAGGGTTTTTCAGCGGCTCAAACAAAGGCTGTAAGCGCTTCTATGCTGCGAAAAGCCCCGGGGTAGCAGGGAGGGAGATGGACACGTGGCGCGATCCTCACCGTGCAAGTGGTCTGCCAGGCTGCCGAACGCCATGAACTCGTACACCAGCATGCGCACGTTGCCCTCCATGCAGTACCCAATCAGCTCAACCTGCGAGGGCAATAGGTTCACGTCGTCAGAATCGCCGGGAAGCGCGCAAAGAACTAGAGGCGGGGACACTCTCGCACCTCTGCGCTCACCATGTGACTACTTGTTTGCTGCTCCGGCAACTTTGCTTACTCGACACTGGGCCCGTTTACAGTAGGAATAGTATCCATTCACATCTGGAAGCTTTTATACACCCCAGCTCACTGGGTACTTCTTCTTGAGCCGCTACAACAAACGTCACACTGCCCCCGTTCACACCAAGAGGTATCTACTTAAACCAGAGGGAGCCTATTCACGTCCGGCTTACCAGATACTTATGCTTTAACCGCCCCAGCAGCTCCATCTGCGTCTTGAACCGCTGGTCCGACAGCGTCGTGTCGACGTCCAGTACTTTGACGGCCACCTCTAGATCCTGCGTTGGCTTTTTCCCGCGCACTTTCTCCGGGCACTGCGACACGGGCAGAACGCCCCGGTAGACCAGGCCAAAGCCCCCGGTTCCTACCCAGTTGGCCTGAGAGGTACGAACGGATGAGGAATGGTCAGAAAACTGCTTTTTGTGGTTTTGGGTGCCAAGTCAAAGTACGCTTTCTTGACAGCGGCAGACAATTCGCTTTCTGAGAGGATTGGTGGTTGGGCCCCTTTCTTACGAAGATGAGTCAAATCAAGAAAACAATCGAACAGGACGAATCGTCACCAAAGAAGAAGTTCGGAAAAAGTGCGTCGTCTCCTTGCGGCCGGTGCAACGCTTCTGACATGCGAGGAGCGCGCAAGAGCCCTACTCACTGGGTAGACACGGCATCTTCGGCTGTCCGCAACTCGACAGACCTCGCAAACTTGAGAGACCCCCCCTCACCTCGCTGAAGTTGTCGGTGGCAGTCTGCAACACCGCAAGCGGGATCTCCTTCGCGCCCACGTTACTCAAAACCGCCGACTCCGGGGGAGTCGTGACGGCGGGGCGCATTGCGGGCTGGTTCAGGAACGAAGGCCCCGCTAGTTGGCCCCCGAGCTGCGTCATGCCTATCGAAGCGGGAACTGCGAGGTCGGTTGTCGGTCTACCGGGCGCTTCTGGCGGAGGGAATGACGTAATCTTGACCGGGACCTTGCGGATGGGGGGCTCGAAGGCGACCTCCTCACCAGTGCGCCTATGCGGAGGGTCAAAACAGGGGTTATGCTTGGTTTATCGGTATCAGAGCAGCGATGCAAAGTGGTGGTTGAAAAGAGAACTGTTAGACCAGAAGACCTACGTCTTTGAAGGGGATCAGGATTGTTAAGAAAGTATGGTTATGCTTGTAGGGTGTTGGTTTGGGGGGCTCGAAGGCGACCTCCTCACTGGACCGCTTGGCAGGGGGAGAGAAAGGGGTTAGAGAGGGGCGATTTGCTGAAAGAGGCACTTTGCTTGCGACAATCTTGTTGGAGCAGCCTTGCAGAGCGGTATTTAGGGTTACCAGCAAAGAAGTGTCTTGAAGTCAAAATGGGTTTACCAGACGTAGGGGAGAACAGGCAAAGTACGCAAGTTCGGGTATGCTTGCAGGTAGGGATGGGTTCCACAGGTCCAGTTGGTCGCAACAACAACTCTGACTGGCACAATAAGCCAAGCTCAAGCTCCTTGGGCCAGATCTGTCCTGGGGATTGGCTTCAGATTCTGAACTCGCACCGTTTTCAAGCAAAAGCTTTCGCTTCCAAGGGGGTTGAGCCGATGCGGCAAGTCGAGTTGCGGCCCAAGAACGGAAGAGCAGACAACCAAACGAGAAGTTGAAACGAACAAGAGGACAGAAGCGAGCAAGGAACAAAATGATAACACGAAAAGCAGGTAACAAGAACGAGCGACTGCCGACTCACCTGATCCCCTCTTGGAAGAGCGACTTGCCGACGTTCGCTCTCTGGGGGGGCTCATTCACACCGGCCGGGCTCCACGAGTGCGGCTCCCGCTCCGCCTCCACGAGCCGCTTCGCCCCGGAAACCGGCCCTGACCGCGGTTCCGAGTACCGCTGCTCTAGCAGGGGGTTGCTGGAATGGGAACGGGAGCGGGAGGGGGGCATGTCAACGTACGGCATCAGGGGGGGGCGCACCGCCAGAGCGCGAGAAGTCTTCTGGGACGCCCCCCTCAGAGCGAGGGAGTCGGGGTCGTTGGTGAGGAGCGGCTGGAAGCGGCGCGAGTGCGGGGGGGAGGGGCCGTGACGCGCGGGGGGGGCGCAGCGGCCGGTTAGGAAGCACCAGGCTGGAGGGGAGGGTTCAGGAAGTTGGTTAGTCTATGTAATGAAGGAGAAAACGGGTTAGGCAAAGTTTCAGACTCTTGGAATCGAGTAGATTACCCCGAGTATACTTCTGTTGCTCAGAATTGCTGACTTGCAGCTTGAAGCCACACCTTGGGGTCAGGGTTTCGGGATCCCAGACGAGGGGAAGTTAGCAGGGGAAATCTGGGAAGCAACTTGGCCTTGCTTCCTACTTCAACAGGTCCTGAACTCGAGGAGTGCGTAATCCAACGGCTTCAAAACAGTGCAGTCACAAACTCAATGTTAGAACCCTCAAACTCTGGCATACCAACAGCTGAAAAACCTGAAAGCTCTCGTGACGAATTAGCATTGAAAGGATAATCGAGCTGCTACCAAAAAGCTGCGCAAATGATGCTGTCCTTTCCAGGACTCACCTACGATGGCGCAGACTCCAATGAGTAGCGCAATCGACAGCACGAGCAGCGCCACAACCCAGGGCCAGTTAGTCTGGTTAACCCTAACCACGACTGGCGCCGCCGGGATCGGCGTCGGGCCAGGAGTGGTGGTGTCAACGGTTGGGAGGACCGTCAGGGTCTGGTAAGGGGTGAACGCGGCGCCGAGATTGACACTTTGCGAGAGGAGGGCGGTTGCGATGCGTGAGGAGATTTGCGGGTCGAGTGACGTGGCGTTGGCGTTCGAGGGGGGAAGGAAGCCCACAGTGGCAATGACACTGCCCGGGGCGATTTGCAGGAGGGCGACCTGGGGATGCAGGAACGGTGTCAAGTGAGGTTGAAGTGGTAAAGTATCTCGAATGTCCTCTAACTAGTTAGAGGGTTGACTGGCTGGTGGAAGACGAAAGTGCTTTTCACCGATTATTTGCGGATTTGACGAAGACGGTCTCCTTGTCAAGACATGAAGGACGGAAGTGGAAAGGCTGATTGCGACCAGCGATGTAAGCAGACGAATCGGTCCTGGCCCTCGATTCGAGATTGTAGATCTTCGGTCTCCACTGCCCTCTTCCTCCGTAAGGAATAAAAAGCCCGTTCTACAGGACTTTGTATTTAGAAAGCTACCCACAGGAGCTGAAAAGTTGGCGTGCGTTGCTCACCTGATCCAGGCTCAGGCTTAGTTGCTGTGCGAGCACGGAGCGAAACTGCGTGGCGGTAGCGTTATCAAAGTCCGCCATGGTCAGGTTCACGATGCGCAGCAGGACCACCAGGGGCGTCAGGCACTCGGAAGGGCAGGCCGCACCAGCGGGAACGGGGCGTGCAGTTTGGCCCAGGGGGCACGTGCGGCACTCTGCGGAAAGAACAAGCATTTGCCTTTCTTTCCTGATTCCTTTCCTCGTTTCTTCATCATTTTCGTTACGTGCTTTGTCTCTTTGTATACTGCGGGAGGCGAGATGAGGATGCGAGGTGCGAGAACTGAGGACGGAACCAGGAGCTCAGCTTGGAGCTTCCGGAAAAGGTGAGGACTGTTCGTCGTCAGACAGAACAGCCATCTTTTCGCCAATAGAGAGTACGGTAAACGCAACGGCGGCCTGTGTTCACGATGCATTTCCGAGTGCCACCTTGTCAAACCAATCATAAGTCGACGCCGGATCATGCATCCTTCAAGGGCTTCTCGCGAGAAGAGGAGAGAGAAGTGAAGAGTAAGGCTCACGCTGCGGCTGGCAGATGCACGAGCTGCGCGCGGACCCGTTGCCGTTGCAGTACTGCAGCCCGGTGTTCGCCACCCCACCCGCGTCTTGCGGGCATGCGCAGGCGACGGAAGTGCCCGGAGAACAGACCGCGGCAGGAGCCCCGGGGAGTAGCTGCCCGGGGGAGGGGGCGGATGCGGGAGCGGGGGCCGTAAGTCGGTTACCAAACGCCCTGGTTAGGAGCAAACCGAAGTTTAGTCAGTAGCGGAAAAGAGGCGCACTGTGAGTTTGAGAGACGACACGAGAAGTAAGAGGCGGGGTGTTGCTGCCCGGGAGAAGGGGCGGATGCGAGAGGCTGGGGCCGTAAGTCGGTTATCGAACGCCCTGGTAAGGAGCCGGGAAGAGTCCGATGTCAGCGACGGAAGAGGGGTCGAAACAGAGGCGCGCAGGGTTCACGAGTTGTGGTCAACAGGGATACAAGACCGGAAGAGATTTCATCTCTTGAGAAACGACAAGAGATGCAGTCTTCAGTTGGCGGATATGCGGACGGTAGCGGAATTGAAATCGAAGTCCGGAACGGCGTGCGGCTCCGCCGCCAAAGTCCAGCGGTGTCTGCTAATGCAAGATTTGTCAGGACTATCCATGTTAGAGCCGCAAAGTATTGTGAGCTACAAGCAGCCTTCCTTGCCTGTCACCAGCGTATCTTCCCCCACCTATCTGAAACGAATTGCTCGCAGGAGAGAAGAACACATGTTGACTTACCTGAAGTCCGGGACGAACTGCAGTTGACTTGGAATAGTCCCAGTGAGAGTGTTGTTAAAGAGCCATCTGCATGGAAAGGGAGGAAGCACTTTGCACCGTGTTGAGCCACCTTACAGGCTTTCCAGCATATTGACGAAAGGGAAGTATCGGTCTCTAATTCTCTTCTCAGTCCTTTGGCCCTCTTCGAATTGGTCTTCAGCACTGCAACACTTTCACGTTCTAGCTGTAGAAGCAGAAGGTAGGACTGCCTACGAGATCGTCATAACAATCCTTTCGAGTATTTCGACTAAACCAGAGAATACGGACCAATGGAAGGAGGCAAAGAGTAGAATCCCACACAGACTGCATTCGAAATGACAGAAGAAAGGCGAGACGTGTCAAGCCATTGACGCACACACAGCGCAACGTCACAGAGAATGGCAAAGCAAGCTTCGAAGCAAGCGAGAGTAACTGCAGATTTATGCCAATGCTTCGAAGATTCATCTGTAAGCTAACAAGTTAACTGTAAGCAATCCAGGTTGAAAATTGTTTGAGGCGTCCGCTGAAACAGACTGACATGGTGACTGTACATACTTTCAGAGGAAGCAACGATCCAAGTGTGCAGATTCAAATAGAATGGAACGAGGTTGTGATTGCATGTACGAACAGAAGCGGAACCTTACAGTGATTGAAGACTCAGCACGTTGGCAAGCGCCAGTGGGATCTGCCCCGACAGTCGGTTATTAGCCAGGGACCTGCAAACATTCGGCACACGCTATGAGCACGTTGCTCAGAAGGAGGTTGCAATGAGAATGCTTGCACGATGTCAAGGTGCTACTCTTTTGCGTAAGGTGCTCTCAATCGATGAGTCGTCTTCATCAACGACCAGGGCCCATTATTTGAGACACATCGACAGCGTTACGTGATGGTCTCGAGAGGCTGCAAGGGCAGTTGATGTTGATGCTGATGCTGTCGCCTCGTCTTCTAAATGACGTACGACCCGATTCAAAAGGAGCCGAGTTTGCAAACAACATTTGAGTGCACAATTTGAAGGCAGAGTGTTGATGCAGAGATCACGGGATCTAGGTGATCCGACATCTCCATCAATAAAGGACAAGTCCTGGGGCCGAAAGCAATGGACTTCGACTGAATTGAAAAGGCCCAAAAGAAATCAGACAAGAAGGAGACGGTGCTTACAGGAACGTCAGGGTTTGCAGGTTGCCCAAGGAGGCAGGAATGGTTCCGGTCAGGCTGTTGCTGCTCAGATCGCTGCAAAGGAGGCGCAAACAATGTCTTTTGGCTCAGCAACTTGTCGTTCCCGAAACACCGGTTAGAGCCAGCTTCCACGTGACGCAATCTCTACTCAGCGGTTTGAGGCATGTCGATTGACGTCACAAGACGTCACGGGGCGTGCTTTGCGACGTCAGCAAACCCGCCGCAGACTCACATGCTCTGCAGCTGGGTGAGGTTACCCAGGAGGGTCGGAATGCTGCCGTTCAACCGGTTGCTCTTCAGGTTGAGGGCCTGGAGGTTTATCGCCCCGAGTAGCTGGCCCGGAATGCTGCCGGACAGCTGGTTGTTCTCCACCGAGCTGGAGGGTTGAGGAAACGGGGGTTAGGCACTAGGTTCGCTTTACTAGATATCAGGAGGTGATACAGAACACGGTAAGAGAGCCGGCATATGGCCCGGGGACGTTGCCCGACAGCTGCTTGCGCTCAGCAGACTTGGAGGGTTGCAAAACTGGAAGCATTGCCATGCTTGAAAACCCGGAAGACACTTAGGACAAGTTTTTGACGTCGAAAAGGACCTAGAACCAGAGCCCGAGAGGCAGTTGACCTCAAAAGCCTGAAGGGGTGACATGACTACGGGGCCTTTTGAACGATGCCATAGAGGCAGGTTAGGAAGAGCAGGTTTCGGCAGCGACCAGCTCTTAGAGAATATCGGTGGACGGCTATCGAATCTTGGCGAATAAGAGACTAACTCTGCTGCCGAACCTGGAATATGAGGGTTAAGGTGAGTACACATAATGTTCAAAGGGACCATACAGACAAAAAGAGCGGCCATACAGAGAAAAGAAGCGGATTGAGTTGCATGCACGATCTCATCGTCTCCTGGTATTTCGAGCTTCATTGTCAATTTAAGGTTGTATGATGCTTGTATTGTCGGCATTTGTGGATCAGAGGAGGGACGCGCGGTGGAGCTTACAATTGACGGAGCTCTGTGATTGTGAAGACCTCCACTGGGAGTGGCTCGGTCAGCTGGTTGTTGTCTATGTTGCTGTAGAGAGAGCCGAAACAGTGTTAGACGCCGATCTGGTTCGAGAATCCGAAACCTTGCGAGATGCGACGAGCAGCTTGAAAGCACCAAGGAGTGTGATTCGCGTCGAATCAAGAGTAATGAGGTCGTGATGACGACTCTGTTGAGGAAGGAGAGTCTTCTCTCAAATTGTATTTCAGGCTAACAAAGTGGATCAAATACAACTGCTTGTGAAGCAAAGCAGAAACGATGTGAACACTGCACGTAAGAAACGAAGTAAATGCACAAGATGATGTCACGATCTTGCAACATCTGAGACTGTCTTCCAAGAACCTCGACGAATCTTTCCCACTATGGCGAACTGTTGTTTGCAAATCAGGACCGCAATCCGGAATCGGTTTAAAGACCGGCATGGATCCAAGTGAATCATACTAAAACACCGTCAGCCGATTCCAGACACGTTTGGTGCTTCCTTTTCTGGCCTCAATCAAGCTTTGCGTGCTTCAAGGGGCTTTCCAACTTTCTGCACAGAGATTGTGAACAGGATGCAAGATTGGTTCACACAGGCTGTCCCTTGACCACCTAAAGCAGAAGGCCTTACAGGATGGTGAGTCCAGGAAGCAGCCCGAACTCCCTTGGGATGCCCCCTGTCAGCTGGTTGTTATTCAGCAGCCTGCAGACAGGAGCTCGCACATGAGTAGGCTTGAATAAGAGCCCCGAGTTTTCCCGCAAATTCTTTCTCGACTTTTCTCGATCGAGCTGGACAGACATCGAACATGGGTCGTATCGACCTCGGGACGCACTGCACTGGTGAGTCAAGCTTCCAGCACTCCGAGGTGGTTCCTTTCCGAGTCTTTTCTGCACCTTTCTGCCCCCGCCTGATGCTTCCTAAGCTACGTGTAACCTTCATCTGAGAGATTCTGCTGTGACTCGATCCGCGCTGCTCCACTGTCTTAGGAAGGGCCTGGAGACCAGAATATTAAGATGAACAGATAGCTACCTGAATCCGTTGCTGGCTCCTGCAGCTGGACGATCTTACCAACCAATACTAAAAGACATGTTGCGAAACCTGACACGGCAGGTAGCGGTAAGTTGGAGCGCCACAAGAAGCGGTTCTTGTTGCATATTCTGGCAGAACACTGACGTAAAGATGCCAAGAATCTTCATTTGGAAACCCTGGTTAGGTGATTTTACAACAGTCAGAAGAAGAGACTCAAAAGGATGTGTCATGCTCGAATTATTGCCAAGATTATTGGAAGATTCCAATTATTGGAAGATTCCAATTATTGGAAGAAGAAGCTGGAAGGAGGGCCCCTAGTTCGAAACATTATGACAGAAATTGCATGCAATTAGAATGGAGGCTAGGATTTGGCTGCTCACATCTTCTTGAGGTAGAACAGGCTGCTCAGTTCAGGGGGGATGGTCCCTGTGAACCTATTATTGGTGAGGACGAGAGAGTTTAGCCGGCTGAAATTGCCGACCTCGGGAGGGATCGGCCCAGGTACATTTGCATTTGCAAGGCTCCTGCACAAGTAAAGAACTTGCTTTGGCTCATGCTTGAGCAACCGAGTGGCAACCTGGCCAAACGAATTGACCATAAGTAAGGCACATTCTGACTGTGCTATCCAAGGAAATCTTGAAAAGTCTGGACGCTCAGCAAGAGATCCTACTTCAGAGAGAATCATTTCTTGGCGACTCTGCTATTAACATTCTCAGCTGGCTGAATCTGATTGTTCCTACTTCTGTTCACTTTAGGCTGGCCGCCCTTCTGCACTTTTGAAACCTCAGGGCACTCTGCATAGTCTTGCCACCTCCGATGCTCTGATGACTGAAGAAAATTTGATCGTGCGCAACCTTCCTGTACCCAATTCTCTAAACACCTGTCCATTGAGTGAGCTGCCCAGTCCAGGCGGATCGCAGAAACATACACCAAACATAATTCTTGATTCTCACAAGCGTGCGTGTCATCGTTTCATAGGCACCCAAACCTGAGCTCAGAAGTTGGATTGTGCCATTCTTCGATACGAAAAAATGCAGAATGTTGTTGACTAAGTCTGTTTGATTGTGAAGGACTCCGGGCTCATGACTGGCCTCATTCCTCTCAGCATTCAAACAACAGTGAAACGCCTGCCCAAACATAATGGCCTTAACCAGTCGGGCATGCCCTTCGTTCAGCTCCTCTGATTGCAGATCGACCAGGATAGGTGTAGTGAGACCCCAAGAGATTCTAGCAAGCAGTCCGAGGGCCGGGAGCTACTCACAGTCCTACAATATTGTTGCTGCCTGTAAACGGGTCCTGGAAGCAAACGACCCCGTTCCACAGATTGCACGGGTCCTGCCCGTTCCATGTATACACCACAGGATTGCCCAGCCATTTTTGCCTAATGCTGAAGATGGCCGCCACTGCAGAAGGGAGAAAGTTGCATCAGTTTTTCCGGGTTGGTGGTACACTGGCTTCTGGTTAGCTGCCCGGCAACTTTACTCGTAACTAAGGGTGGGGTGTGACAGATCTTGGGGCCCTGTGCAGCTCCGCAAAAGATCTGAGGCAGAAACCAAGTTTGGCTAGTCCGAAGACATGTCTGAGCAGTTATGTTATCCAAAGGGCATCGAAAATTCTACGCAACTGATGGAGAACACCGATGAAAGCTTCCACCTGTAAATGAATTGGTTGGAAATTGGGTAATATTAATCGGCGTACGATATATGATATGTCGTGAGTCAAGAGAGCAACATCAGGCCTTTTTGAAGCCCCAGCTGATATTGTATAGCCCCAGGGGTGCAGGGCGCCCTTGGCTTCCGCTCTGGAGCTTTCAGCACAGCCCAGCCCACATTCAGCACAGACGAGCGGCCCATCCGTAAACAAACTCTTTTGAGGCGGTAAAGCAGCTTTGCTCAGCTTGCAGGGACTGTGAAGCTGCCGTTGGGCGCTGATCTACACGCCGTGACAGATGCGACTGGGTGGTCGACCTCTGGTCCTTCAACATGGAGCAGACTGCTCAAACCTCGCTTTCCTACATTGCGCCTTGCTTCAAGAGGTCTAAAGTTTCCAAGCTCCCCATAGGGAAAACAACTTGCACGAAGCTCAATGAAGAGAGGCTGCGGGCGGACCGCGCCGAATTAAAGCCCTCCGCTTGTCTCTTCCGCTTGCCACCAAGTCCATCATGCAGCTCACTGCTTTACCACATCGACTTTAAACAATCGCCATAGGCCCCCAGGATTCAACACCGGAGCTGAGCTAAACTTGCACTCAAGTTCTTGAAGTCATCCCCCACCCCCAGCAGATTTGCATCAGCATGGGACGGTGTCAGGCCCTCACCTTCGGAGGGTGGCAGCGGCGCAGCGCCCTGGGCTGATGCCACGCCAGTGCACAAGACCACCACCAGCAGCCCCAAAAGCTGCTTTGCATTTGCCATGTGGCCCCCTCTTTTACCACATGACGCCTACTTTCCCACCACTTTGTCACAATCTTGTCGGTTTATTTTTTATTATCGGCTTGCAAGAAAGTACAATGAATACCGCTGTGATGATAGCTGCTGCAGGTTGTGGCGTTTACTCCTTGCTGTCAACCACCCTTCTTAGAATCCACGACATTCCCGATTAGAAGAGGCAGGCGTGACATGTGAACGCAGCGCCCAAACAGACCCTTCTTCCTGAACAAACTCTGCCGTTTTTCGAGGAGCTTGTTCAACCCAAAGTAGGATTCTCAGCAAAAGCAATCTTTGCTGACCGCCTGCATGCCAGCGGCTTCCACCTCTTTATCAGAGAGAGCAATCTCTGCAGACGCAGTCCCGCTGCTCAATGGACCACGGCCTATCTTTCACCTTGTCCACAGTTGCTGCTCCTAAACTTTGTACAGAGGCGTTTGTCGTCTACAAAAGTTCTTGAACATGACGCCCTTCTTCCACAACTGCCCAATGCAGCCTTATCCTGCTTACAAGTTCAACAGGCCTTTCGCGGTTAATTGCTATGCATAAACGCTGACGGGAATCCTTGTTCAGCAGACACAAACCCTTGTTCACCCTTGTGCACTATGCTGGGCAAACTTCTTGGAAACGACATTACCTACACGGCTGTCTGCTTTCACGACATCATACAAAGCAACGCAATGCTGCTAAACGCACCACCAGGCATGCACCTGGCTAACACCTGCACAGGGCCTCGCCTCCTGACCTGGCCGCCCTCCCCATTTCCTTGCTCGGATAGCATTCACTAGGTACCAAATCTATTGGTAAACCTTGAACGCCCTTTCCCTCTGCCCTCTCCGGAGTCCCACATGGCCAATCCCCACTGAACCCCAAACCGTTGAACTGAGTGAACGCCACACTGGCGCGAATGCATGCCTCAATTCTCGCCCAGTGCACTTGCCGCAAGTTCCTTGGAGAGGAAAGCGCACCCACAGGACTCGCCGGGGGCGATGGCCTCGGCTCGGGGCTGCGTCTGTCCGTACGGTCCTGGTACGTACTGGGCTCCTCGAAACTGAGCAAAACCTCAGCAAGCCAGCTACCGCACAAGAGCGGTCCGATTTTCTACGATGCAACTATCGACCGCTCAAGTTTTGCTTCACAGAAGCAGCTGCCAGGGTCAGCCGGCCTGGTTTGAACTTCTGACCGTGCACAACGCATGCACCTTGGTGCGTACCGTCCTGTGGTGCAGGATTGTACGGCAGGGGCCCGGGAGACTCCACGAGTGGGCTAGTACCTACTCAATGCTCATGTAGGTACATATTGGCCGATTGTGCTTACCTATGTACCTACCTACCTACCTACCTACTAGGTAGTTCGACTGTTACAGCCTGCTATGAATAGCCTCAGCTGGTATCATGGCGGCTGTCTCGACTGCCGCAGTTCACTGCGCGCGGGAACAGAATCCCGTTTTTTCCGTTGCCAAACCACGGACTCCGTGATTTACGCTCGTAGATCCATACCGAAAAGAGCGGCGTTGACCAAACGCCCAAGCCTCAAGGGCGCCAAAATCAGGTTAAAGCAAGCTGGTTAAATCCTACTGTTGTCGGGTATCTATCCTGACCGTCGCCTTCAGTTCCTGTATAAGGCCCCGCTCAATAGAGGTTTCAATAAAGCAGCCGGAGCCCCCGTACTAAACTAAAAGTATACGGATGGGTTCTGACTTGTTTTTGTAACCCGAAAAAGTCAGTAGTAACATGAAGTGATATGCATAGCCCTGGGTTTGATTAGAACCCTGTTCTCTAAATAGTATCCTAGATTGTTGGCTAGACCAGGCTCCATCAGCCAGACTCCAGGGCCCAGGCGGCAAAGATTCTCTAGGATAGTGATGACACTCCATAGCCTATAGGTCGCAAGTTCACACGTGACTCATGAAGGGGTCATCCATCAGTCCGCTCCAAGCAATTAATGATCGGTCATGGCTCATGTGGGCTTCTGGGTATATGGACCCTCAGTTCGGCCAACAACTCGCCATCAACTCTTTGTTATCACTTGTAGCTGTCTAGCTCCATTTTCTTCCGCTTAGACCTTCTGAGGCTGATCCGTGTGGCTATGCATAGCTACTTCGATAATGGAAGCTAGGAACTCAAGGCGTGCGACCCATGATTCCAATATGCAACATACTGCGACTTCACCCACAGGCTTATGGTTCGACATCATGCATCGCCACTAAGAGGCGGCCTTTGCTGGCCAACTGTTGTTTCGAGACTTCTTGGTGCTCCTGCAAAATCCATTTTCTCAAAGCCAGGAAGTCTCTATTGTACACCTTAAAAGTCTTAAATCGATACTCCGATGCAGGTGAACTTGCAGATTACACTCCACCCAGGTACAACATACACTATCTATTCGTGACTTCAGGCGGCCCTGAATCTAAGTTAGATTCAACCTGAACCAGACCACTTTTGTTAGGAGCCCTTTGAAACAGTCAACTGACTACGATATGTACTAGTACTGACGCTAATCGGGCACTCGAGCATTCGGCAAATTACAATCCTCATTTGATCGTTACATTCATTCCTCGCTCGACTTTGGGGTCTCTCCCTTCCACCCGCTCTCACGCAACCACTCCGGCCAGTCCTTCATTCCGGGATAGGCCCGGCGGCCAACGGTGATGTCGAAGTCGCCGTAGTATGAGAACTCCCTGAACCACGCGAACATCTGAACAAGAATCTCTGGCGTCAGTCCATTGCAAAAGGTCGAACTTGGAACAGAATCTCTAGCAACTTGTGCTCCGCACTCTTCTTGACCAGGACTTGGCAGCCCGTCTACTACCCACGATTGCCCAAATCCACAACCACATCTAATATTGCTGAAATCGAAGTTCGTCAAAGATTGATCCCCGTTCGGATTCTCGAGAACGCTACAATACGCACACGTAAAGGTGGCCTGCCCAACAGTGCTCGAAGTTCGCGGCCCCAGAACCGGAACCATTTTGACGAGCTCAAGTGAGGCGACTTTCAAATCGGTGAGAAGGAACAACTCTCGGAGCGGGCTGATTACCTGCGCCCACTCCTCATTCGGTGCTTTGTCGTCTGGAACGCGCTCGAGCACCGCCTTTTTGCCGGTCACCTTGGTGAAGTCCTCGATCCATTTCTTAATGGGCGCGTGGTAGCCAGCCAGAGGGACGTGCCTGCAGCAAATAGAGTGCGAAATATCAAGTCAAGATGCTCAGTTCCAGTCGAAGCGTCTAGATCACTCTACAATTGCAAAGGACGAATCTCAGTCTTTTTGAAGGGGGGCTACTTTCAGTCCTGTGATACGCGAAACACCTGCGCCATCCACCCATGCACTTGCAGAGTCTGCAAAGGGAGCAATAGGAACAGCCGAAGAGCATCCTCATAAGCAGTCTCGCTGCTCTTTGCAATTCGACGTTCACACAAGGCAAGTCCCAAAATTGGAAGCCGCTCTTTGCCTTCGAACGTAATCCTTCTGACGTTGCAAACGACTCGACAGTAAGATGTAGAAGCTTCTTAATGGAGGAGCCTAGACGACGAAAAGTTTGACCGTTTCAATCCGAGACCTTTGTCACACGCCGCTGATCAACAGACCATTACGCAATTTCTGCTTACGAGCCGGATGAGTTTAGGCACTAGGGTTCCACAACTTTTTTCAGGCCACTGTTTTAGGAGCGCTTTCAAAAAAGAAGAATTTGTCTTACTTGTCGTGCCACTCCTCGGGATGCTCCAGAATGTTCAGCACCGCGGGCCCCGTGTCGTCAACGTCGTACCCGGTGTGCCGCGTGTTCTCGTCCAGCGGCACCGTGAAGGCGACCGTTCCGTCCGGCCGGGTCTTGACGAGGCCCGGGAACATGCTCCAGTTCTGGTAGTACCACGCAGGAATCACGAACGTGTGGTACTTGAACTGCTGCTTGCGGACCACCGGGTCCACCTGCGCAGGGTGGGGCGATCATCCGTTTGACTGCGTAAGCCTGCGTTGCGTTTTCCTTCACACTCCAGCAGTTGCTACATCCGAGAAAGCTCGTAAAGATTTGTGATGATGAATTGATCAGAAATGGACCGAAACGGCAGCTGCACTTCGACCTGACCCCTATCTCCAAGGCCGGCCGCGCAGGAATCTGACGTCTCGAAACATTGGTACAGCAGGTGCATTTGCACTTCGACGGACGGAACGGAAGCGACTGCCCAACATATCTGAAATCAGCGGAAAAAGAACGAAGAGGGGAAGGATCCGCGATTCAGTACCTGAACAGGCACATGTCTGAAGCGAAGAGAACGAAGATTTAAGTCATGACAAGAGGGTGTTCTGGATACGGATAGCTGACCGTGGCCTTGTCCGTGAAGTGGGGCACCTCGTACTTGCCACCGCTCTGCTCTTCCACGTTTGCCAGGGTGCTCCAGACGAAGTGCGTCACGCCCGCCTCCTTCGCACCCTCAGCAACTGTGGTACCGTACTCCAGCTCGTGAGGTCCGATGGCGTAAAAGTCCGTCACCTGCAGACCGAAGATGAAGATGTCCAGGCGTTGAAAGGTCTCTCCGAGCTGCTATACGTTAAGAAACCGCAAGAGGGTCCCGCTTTCGGTCAAGGTTCTCACTGAAGACTACTGATCTCTCATTCAGAGGATCGTAGGTTCAGGGACACCGTCCATCGCCTCCGGTACAAGGTTCTTCGTTTGAAAGACTGCCGTGGGGCGCGGCGGTTGCAATTATTGCGGCTTCGAGGCAATTTAGCTGCTACCTTTCCGAAACCAGATTAACTCACTTTGCAGAACACTGCGATCCGCAAAGAGGCTATTCGGTTCTCCGAATATGATCCGGCATCGTTTCTTGCATTTTGAACCTGTCCAGACAGGTTTGAAGCTGCCAATTTAATATTACAAAGACACGATCTCAGCAATCTTCATTGGGCTTTGGAAGACAAAGCGCCGTTTGATAAGGACAAGAAACGAAGCCGTTCTTATACTCACACTGTAGACAGCGTATGCCCCCTTGCATGCTGCTACGACCTGGTCCTTGTGCTTCTGGTCGGCTTGGAAGGGCTCTGCTCCAAGCTCCCGCAGGGGCTTCAGCTTCTCAGAGTTGGGGTCCTGCCTTGAAACGCCCCGCACACGATACTTGCCACTCTTCATCAGGGCCTTAACGACACTCGTGCCCTGCAGCATGAATTTCGTACAGATTGATAGAGAAAGAATTGACTAAAATACTGCCTGAGAAAATTGTTGACTGATCTCTTGATGAATAAGGATCGAGCAACTCTTTGCTGTACGTCAACAGCTTCGCTGCAGCCCCGCGCGCTGAAGCTGGTTCTGATTCTGCCTGATGTTCATACCTTGAAAGTAAGCTCAAGTGCCTCTAAAGAAGGATATACAGCAATCAAACATCACTCATTGTCTTACTTAGCTATCACGACTAATCTCTGGCGGATGCTTAGGAAAAGACTCAAAGTACTGTCATGGATAGAGCAGCTGCGCCCTTTAGAATCCAGATGTATTCTTGCTAAGCAAGTTGGGCAGTCCTTGCATGTGAAATCAAGGTTGGAGGTATCTTGAAACTATGAAAATACCTGCTACAGCTACAGGCAATCAACCCTCAAAGGCTTCATTCTTCATAAAACACCAAGCTGAGGTGCCGCCTTCGTATTGTCCTCACCTGAGAACCTGTCGCCCCGAACACCGTCACCAAAGGCTTGTCTTCTGCCATCTTTTCCCCTGCCCCAGCGGTGAGATTTCCAAATGTGGAACGAATCAGAGAAACGAAAAGCTTGGAGAAGGCGCCGCAATTCCTACGAGGTCTCCAACGATAGAGCCTGTTGCGTTTCGCTCACGAAACGATGTGATGGAAGCCTGCTCTATCTTGCGCACTTCTCAGAAAACGGATCAGCGAATACTGCTATGCTGATGCATCCGCTCCAAGCAGGAAGTCGGGATTTGTACACTAGAGTCGAGGATTTTGACCGGCATCTGCCAGTGCTATGTAGTAGAGTTACGCAGAATGGTGCATAAATAGTTCATCATGCTTTGCATGCATGCACGCGCACGACGCCCCGCGGTTCGGTTCGAGCTGCGCCGCTGATGTCAGCTTTTGCGCAGCACCTCCTATCCGAGGACGGTCGAGTCCGACGCAGCTCGCGCGGCGGCCGCGCCGTTCGGCGACAAAACTTTCCTACCCACACCAGTGCGCACGCAAGGGCGCGTCTAGGCGGGCGCGCCGCCACTAGCCGCGGCCGCCACCTGGAGGCTTTGCAGATAATGAGGACCATGGAAAAGGTCGCGGTCGCGGCGCGCCCGCATAAGATGTTGGACAGTCTACAATCATCATCCTGACCAATCAACTTTTGCAAACAGTCCTCCTGCAAACTTGATAAAGGGAGAACTTCTTCCTAGAGAAAATTCCTTCTGCAATGCAACGACTTTGTGAATATGCTGCCTGTTCTGAGGGATTGACGCAGGATTGACGGCAACTGCTTCAGCCCTGCTGAATTGGAACTATGACCAAACAACACATCGACTACTCAGCAACAACCATTTTCCGAGGAACTCATGTTAACGCCTATCGGGCTTCCCCTCTTTGCGTGTCTTCAAATCGGCAGAAGGGACAGCAATAATCCCTGAAGTAGGAGCTGGTGTGCGACGGACTCGGAAATCGAGCGTCCGTCTGAAAGCGTGTTCGCCGTTGCAAGGCTGGACCTGGACCTATGCAAGCACTTGCACAAGGGACACCGAGAGAACGTTTTGAGTGATCGCGCGCGTGATCAGCGACTCGAGCTCGTGCCAGATAATAAAATTTTACAAGGTAAAGGGACGAGTATGTACGGATGTCTGTCACCTTGTTCTGCGCCAAAGAGAAGAAAGCTGCACTCCGATCGCCATACCCAGAGGTAAGATTTGTTCTTCTTTCAACTTCCATTTCAAGAGCAGCCCCTGTGACAGTGACTAGGAAAGAAGCTCTGCCGCCGATCCTATCGAATTAGAAAATTCACAAACGATAGCCTGTTCGCCGATTTCGGATTGAACTGATTGAACGCTTGAGTTACGTTCAAAGGCAGACTGCAATTCAGGCGAGGGCGCAGACGTGCGTCAGAAAGACAAAGCTTATGACCTTACTTCAACAGTTTCACCAGTTAAACATACTTTGGAAATATCCGACAACTTTGAACGAGTTTGAAGACCGATTCGTCTTGCTACTCATGCAAGTCTTTCTGTTCGTGTTGCGTAGAGGCGAGCTGCCTGAAGATGCCTGGAGGGCAATATTATCGCGATGCAGTGGCAAGCAGGTCGCTCTCTTGTCCCTCGTTTCGAAGAACTTCAAAGAGCTGACCTCGGAAACTTGGATATGGAAGGTAAAGCACAGTCGTTATTGGATTCGCCGTTCTCGTGATTATAAACGCTTTTAGCAAGCTGCCGTACACAAGAAAGAGAGCCGCGTTGCACGGCATCCGTCCTGCTCCTAGGTTTAAGAACAATTTCTCCTCCCACATGTCTTCATCCGATTGGATTGGTAAATTGTGAGCTTGGAATCATCTGCGCCTGATTGTGTCGCTTGCATTACTTTTGACAGAACCTGTGCCTCCGACGGAAGGTGTGCCTTCCCGAGCACGTCGGCTCGGGAGAAGCCTTCAAAGAACCGAAAGGCGGTTGGCGCTCTGCCTACTCTCTGTTTCAAAGTAAGCTCAATTACGTTCAGCGAGCACAACTGAGTGGACGAGCACGCAGGACACCTTAGTCAACTCGATGAATCTAACTACCATCAATCGAGCTTTTAGTTTTGGACGAGGGGATATTCTGACACAGCCGGCGCTCTAGCAGTCCTCTTCTCAAGGTAGGAACCTTTCCTTACAATCTTTTCGTCCTCGCAGAGCTCCTTTCGAACAAGCCTTCTGCAATGACGTCGACTTTACAAACACTGTCAACTGCGAGCAGCATAGGTAAAGCTCTAACTTTTTCTTGCTTTGAACCCGCTGGCATTGAAAAGCATCACGTCCTTACCGGTTCTGATACACGTACGTAACCGCATGCCTTCTCCGACTTCTTAATCACATTCGTCAAAGGGCATTTCTCTGTGGATCTTCCATTCATGTTTTCCGGTTGCTCTCATGCAGATTGGATTAGACTCGGGATGTTTGAAGTCACTGATTCGGAGCTTTATGTCACGGACAGCATTACCGCTGTCGACTTGCCACAGACACATCAAGCGACACCGAGGACAGGGAAGTTGTCGGCAGAATTCCCAAATCACACGTTTCTGAGCGTGCGGTCAGGCTGGTGGCTTGCAGAGCTTCACCTGAGGTATGACACATTCGCCTGGTGCTTGAAGGATATGCACTAAACTCTTGGCTGCACGTGCAGATCTGATAACGATTGTGCTCGAGCCACCTCATGTTGCAATATCTTGACTCAAGCTGGAAAGCTCAGGTCACAGCGGAGCAGCTAAGCTGCACCGCCGTCCAATAAAGAAGATGGACACGTCTCTACTTCTCTTACAGGAAGTGTGACCAGTGTGAATCGACCTCTTGCGAGGGTAAGATTCTCTCACCCGACCGGTTCAGATTCAGAGCGTTCGTATCCTGCTGTTTTGGGGTATTGCTACTCAAGGATTGCAATGCATAGGCAAAGGCGAGCCGTGTGTTGTATCGTCTGAGCAAAGACGATGAAAACTTACACATAATGCAGGAACAACGCAAGCTCTTGAACTGCGCCATACGGACCTGTACCTCTTCGAAGACGACTACAGAACTGTCGATCTGCAATGGTCTCAACCAGTCTTGGAGTGGAGATCTCCCTCTTGTGAAAGAATCTTCACGGGTTGTTTCGATGGACAGAAGCTGAAGGCAGCCGAGACCAGAGGTGAGAAAGTCTCACCCATTCTGAGGGACTGACGAAGTATTGGTCTCCACCATTCCCGAAAGCTTGTAGAGTCTTTTTGGGTGCTTTCCGGCTGATGCGGCTTGGGTTCCTTACAAACACCCGAACGAAAAAGGATTTTCGGTTGTTCTGAAACTCCATGGTTGATGATCCAGAAAATTAATTAGCAGGTTGAGCTCCTATCTTCAAAGTGCAGAGTAACAGACTCTGGCACGACTGCAGGCGCCTTTCTCTTGGAGAACTGGCCATCGTGGGACGAGTTTCAAAGGTAAGGACGACTTTATTGGACGTTCTTGATGTCAACCATTTTTAATGGTACGCTTGCGCAGTGCCTCTTCTGATAAAACCTCATCGATGGCAGAAATCTTTTACACGCACTTCACTGATTCCTCTATCTTTCTGCGTCACCAGAGCACCTTTTGGCAGGATTCTCAAGACCGGAGCGGCCATCATCACAAACGTCTTTCCTGGAAACAACGGTCAGTAGCTATATTGTAGTAAATGCTTGAAATATTTAGCTTCTGCTTGTCCTGCTCCAGGCCTAGAAGTATAAAGGGCTGCCTTTTCTATTGTCGACAGCGGCTACTCGCTTGCGATGACTCAGGGAAACATTATTCTTGGTGCAGGGTTCAAGTCTTTGATTCGACAACTAAGCGCAAAAGGGGCCGTTAGAGGGGTCAGCATAGAGGTTCGACTCACTTGAAAGCTACTGCGCCTCGCGAGGTTCTGATGCCAGAAGTGCAAGACTCATGTAGAGCTCGAGACTTGGTTCACATTCATTGTCGTCTGCTACAAATATTCTTTAGGTTGTTTGTGCCGAACAGTCGGTGCAATTGTCCGCCTGCAAGGCAGCAAAGCTACTATCTAGATCTGGTCAACTTTTCGAAGAAAGCGCACATGATGCGTTCTTCTACTGAAGGAGTAGAAGCGTACCTAAATGAAGCCTTCGTATTGGCTTAAAGCTTTCACGTGTCTTCTGTTCCTCGAAGAAGACACGTGTTGAAGGCCCATGGTAGGGCAGACCTTATACCGCGCCCTACCCAGCGAGCACCATCATTTGGTGTGCGTCAAATGTCTCGTTGCGATTTTTATATGATGCGCTTATCATGTCTCGTCATATTCGTAAGAAAATGTTGCAATGAGCTTGATGCAGGGAGTCTCGGCAAGTGTGAGATTCCGCCGAACAAAAGATTCCAAGACCAAAATTGGCAGACGGTACATTTGAAGTACTCAATTCATCTAGCAATCGGTCTATAGTCCGCTTTCTATCTGAGTAAGGGTACGGCAAGAGACGCCCGCAGAAGATGACCAGTCTACGACAGGGTGGGAAAACGGCTGTTGTTCTTGTTTTGACTCGCTATGAGTAAACCCTTCCCTCGCTTTATTCCATCATGACGCGTATCTGCTACGGCTCTCTTCAGGCCTACTCGACGACGGTGCTCAGCTTCTCTTTGGCAATCTCGACCTCCTCCTCGATCTGATTCAGGTTTGCCACCGCCTCTTCGACTCGCTCGCTGAAGCGCACTTTGCGCGTCCTTGGCAGCGTGGCGCCGCCCTCAGAGGACTCGCGTCCCGCCTCCTCGAGCTCCACGTCGCTGGCCCCTTTTGTCGCTCCCTTGCCGGACTCCTCTGCCTCAGGACCCTGCAAACCGAAGTCATGCAATCAAAGTTCGAAAATCTCGACCCGTTGAGAGCATTGATCCCTAAGCGCGCCTTCACGTTTCATAGATTTATTCAGCATCAAGACAATGTGTGAGAGCGATGCTTTCAGCAGGCTCCGAAGACCCATTCGTTTTCACATGCTTGAACGGGTAAGAAGGGTCCCCCAAACAAAGGGCACAACGCCCAATCTCTTTCTCCGCCTCCTATCCGCCTCCTATCCGGGTATGAGCTGAGAAGAAGCGTGACTTAGTTCACTTTCAGAAAGGTGAGGAAAGAGCTGCCGCTTCAAATTTTCCACCTTGCCAGCGGGAACTTCCGGACCCTTGGTCCCTTGCTCCCCTTCCGCCCCGCCTCCTTCCTGCGGAAAATGAAACCGCCGCCCCATTAGGGCTACCGAGGACGACCATGTTCGAACGACCTTGACAATGAAACAAATAGGGTATCTATAGTCGCTTCAGTCGATACGGGCCTTATGCTGCAGGCTTAAAACTAGAGCATGACAGAATCAGAACGGGGGTAAAGAAGCTAGTCACAATTCTTGACGCACCCTGAGACCATGGAAAGATTAGTCTCACATCCACGGGCTAATTTTGTACCAAACAAAACAACGACACTCTTCGCGAGCAGGTTTCGAGGGTTTTCGAAAGTCTGCCGATTCTAAAAGTGAAATTGAAGCGACTAACGAGATGATAAATAAAATGAAAGCGCATCAATACAGGTTCCCATAACGGTTCCTACCAGCTGTCCCATAACGGCCGCTTGCACCTTGCTCTCCTGCTCCATAATTTCCTCGACAGTATGCTTGACCGCCTCTGCAAAACAAGGCATCCAGTTTTGCATCTTCGCGATGAAGTCAACCTTCCAATGCAGTTTTACGAACGTCATTTTCCACCGCCAAAGGACAGAGCATGGATTCAGGCCTCAGACAGCACGATTGACTCCAACTCGTGCTTTTGATCATGTGTTGCTCAGAATGGCACCAAGCTTTGACGTACATCTGAAGCTCCTGTCGAGGGTTTGAACGAAATCTATCTAGCTTCTTACAAGAGAGCCGGTTCATGTTTACCGTTCCTGACTCAAGAGCACAGTCGCTCGCCTCGGACTTGCGCTCCCTGTTTACTCTGTCGTCCAAAAGCTTCCAGCGCGCGTGCGCGCGCGTCATTTTCCTACCCCTTATCTAAAGACCCTTTTTGAATCTTCACCCAGTAACATTGATAGACGTTGTGGGCGCGCGCGTCCGCGCTTTCCAACTCACCCATGGTGATCTCGGTCGCCTCCTTGGTATCTTCGTAAAGGTTCTCGCCCACCTCCTTGACGGTCCTCGCGGCCTCCTCTGCCAGGCCCGCGGCCTCCTTCCCGGGCTCGGTGACGGTCTCTGCGTCACGAAACGTCAGCATAAGATTTGGTAGCGGCATTGTTATGAGAAGAATTCAAACCCCCCTTTTTTTCCCCATGAAGACTTCTTCGAAAGAAAGCGCAGAAGCGGGTGTTTTGGATAGTCTGGACTTCTTCTGCGCGAATTCTACGCCGAATACTTTCTATGCATTTCCTGCTAGAACGGCTTCGTTGAACGGGGGGTCCCTAAACGCCATCCTATCACAATCCTGGACAAGCAGACTTTAGGATGACACTCAACTGAATCAGATTTCCTGACGAGTCAAACGCTCCTCACCGGTTACGCTTTCGGCCGCCCCCTTTGCAGTTTCGTACGCTTTGGTTGCCGTCTCGGATACCGCTTCGACCGCGGGACGGACCGCCGTTTCCTCTGCGTTGCAAAACGGAATGTGAGCGGAACGGAATGAATATGATTGCCACCCTGACCTGGGTGAAGATGAAGGGCGAGTCAAGAGTAACCAGTGCAGAGCAGATAATTTCAGAGCAAATGAAGTTGCAGAACCATGTTGAGAGATCAGCGATAAGAATCAGAGAAGGTGAGCAGAGCAGACATTGTAGGATCACATGATCCCTCCAAGATAGGCCGAACTCTCTTTAGTCGACCATTCAAATCTAAAATCTTCAAAACTCTCAATTTTGGAAGCTCCTGAACCTAACCGACGGTTTCAACCGCGCGCCGCGTCACGTGGGTCACTTCCTTGACCGTCTCCTCGACCATCTCTTCGGCTTTGCCTGCAGAGCGACATGTAGCGTTGAAGATTTCACACTAAGCTGGGGCTTTCTCTGTTCACCGTTCCACTCTGTACTATTTGGGTGCATTTGACGTTTCTTTGAGGAATTAGTCCGTTTGATGTCCCATGACGGTCTTCGAAATGTTCCGAAACGGACTCTTTGGAAGGAACGGAGTCTTTGGAAGGATTGACTCTCTGAATAGGGTTTCCACGCAGCGTGGCGACAACTCGATACAGCCGTTCGTTCTCGTCTTAGCTTCACAGCATGTGCTTCAGTCGCTCTGAGAATTCTGCACGAAGTCCTCGTAGAATACATTCCTATACTTGGTCTGGGGTCCTTCGACGCTGAAAGATTGATGTGAGAGAGTTCAGAAACATTCTTCAGACCTGAGCATTTTCTCTAAAAAGGACCAATATCCTCCTGCATCTTTCCTCGTATTTTCCGAATCTCGGCAGGCCAGATACTTATGCACTTGTTCGGCGTTCCTCATGTGGTGGTTTCCAGCCGCTTTGTCAGAAGTGGTTGTGCGAGCACGAAATGCAACGCCCTACCGAAAACGTTTTCAACGCATGCACGACCCAATTCATTGTAATCGCCGCAAAAACACATCATGCCATCTCTTGGTGAACCTTAATGTTTGATTAGCTTCGGCCTTGGAAGTCACAAGCTTAACAATAGCGCTCAATCTAAGCGATCGGCCAAGATTCTGGAAAACCTAATTTCAAACCGCACCGTCCCTTAGTCTCATACCAGAGCGATTTTTTCCTTACCGACTAAGCCCTTGCCCGTTTCCACCACCTCCTCCGCTTTCTTTTCAGCCACGGCCGCCGTGCCCTTCGCGGTCTCCGTCACGCGTTCCGCTCCTTCCTTCACGGTTCCCGCGACGTATTCCGCTCCACCCTTCACAGTTTGGACCGCACGCTTGGGGGCTTCGACCGCCGTTTCTGTCACCCGAAGAAAAGGAAATGCGTTCGATCATCCAATAGAATCTTCAATGGCCAAAGAAACTGGCGGGCGAAGTGCATTCTCCAAGTATACCGACAGAGGTCGCCACGCGCCCGAGAGAATCGCCCGAATGCTGAAGGGCGATAACTGAAGATCAATGGTCTCTGACTGCACAGGTACGCGATGGAAGAAAGTCTTTCGCATTATGCTTTTTGAATCATTTATGATTTTAGGGTCACCTATCCTTTTTGAGAATCGAAGTAAGTTGACCGTCGAAATCCGCGCGGGCGATTTAGGCGTCCCCTGCTGATCCTTGAAACCCGGACGATTACAATCAAGATCCTCATAAGCTTTCGAATCGATCACAGCTTTCCCCCACCGCCCCGACCTCACACCCTCGAAACCCAAACCCTCGAATCTCAAATTTTCAAACCCTTCCGCTCACCCTTCACTTTTGCGGCCGCGACTTCGACTTTCTCCGTCGCGCCCCCCACCAGGCTCTTCGCGACGTCCGCCACCTCGCGCACGCCCTCCTTCACCGCGCGCACGGCCGCCTCGAGCGTGCTCTCGGCCGCGTCCACCGCGGCCGCGGTCACGTTCGCGGCCGCCTCCGCGACGTCCATCGTCACCTCGAACGTGCCCTCGACGGCGCTCGCGGCCGCGTTCGCGGCCGCCTCCACCACGGTGACAGGCAGCATTACCACTGACGTCACCAGCCCGCGCGCGGGCGCGGGCGTGACCGCGGCCGCGAGCGCGCGGGGGGCTTCGAGAACCTCGGAGACTGCGGGGGTTTCGTAAGTCTCGGCGGTCTCGGGGGCTTCGCAGGGCGGCTTCAAGAGCTCTTTATCGAAACCCAGGTCTTGAGGTGACGCACCGGCCTGAGGAGAGGGCGGGTTATTGGTGAATTCGGCAAAATGCCAAATTCAAAGGTTACGAGGTTTGGTGTTTGGAAGCTTGTTACATCGAGTTGCTCAGGGATACAAAAAGTGCGGACAATCCGCCGGTCGAGATGCAATGAATCACGTCGTAAGGAATATGGTCGGATCAGAATTCGGTAAAAGCATCTCTGAAGAGCGAAAGAAGCACACGTCAACGACCTCTTGTTCTCTGTGGACAGGCAACGGTCCAGACAAACAAAAGACGGCAAGCAGCCACATTACCTTCCATAGCTAAATTTCAGAACACATTTTGCAAGCCCCATTCGCACCCAAAGGTACTCACTTCCTGGGCGTTTTCGTGGGCCAAAATATGCAGCCCATTTTAACTCCATATTCTTAATTGCGGGCGACTTATGCAATATTTCATTCCAAACTTCTCATGTAACCGGTTTGATGAGCAGAACCAACCTCGAAATGAACCCAAAACTTGGGCAGCGTGGTGCGCAACCATTCTGGCTCCCATGAGCAAAAGCCCAAACGGATTGTGCGGAAATCCGAATCTACACCACAACGCAAGACCAGATCTCAAATCTCTTTTCGGACGAGCTCGAAGGTCCAGCTCCAGTTCTCATCTCTCTTGAACTTTGTGTTCGTCAGATTGCACATCTCTACAAACCTCTATCTTGACCCTCATCAAGAAGAGCCGAACCTACAACGCTCCGAATTCCAAAAGATAACCCACTTTCTGGGCGTACTCGCGCGCCAGGATCTGCAGCTCCTCCAGCTCCTTTTCCGCTCTCTCGTGCACGTCCGCCGCCAGGCGGAGCGCCAGCTGCAGCTTTTCCGCCGTCTTCTTGTCGACCGGAACGTCGATGATCACTTCCTCGCCGCCCGCGGACGTCGCCTGCATTTCGGACAACCCTTTCATTAGACGGATGAGATATAGCAAGATTTTATCGTTTTGTTTCTGGATGCCACGCCGGGGCACCTCACGATCTGTCTCCTTTCGAAAGTGGAAAATTGCGGGCTGATGTCAGCTTTCAGCCCTTTTTACGTTTAGCTGAACGTCGACGACGGCTTCCTCGCCGCCTGCGAACGCTTCCTGCCTTTTTAAGTACGATGACAAGCCTCCAGTAATCCATACTAGCAAGAATTGCATAATTGATGTAACTGTTTTCTTTTCGAGGTTCGAATAAACGACGATAGGGTTAAGGAGGAACAAATGGTTCTAATCTTGATCACGTGGAACCTTGGAAACCGTCTCTAAGAATCTGCTCAACGCTGCCCACCGATGCCTTATCGGATGGTTAGAGGCTGTTTCTATCTCAGTAGTGCGCGAGCAGATGTGTGACTACCCCCCAAGTTTCACTACGGTGTGCGAACACGAAATATGCACTCGTTCAGCCCACTAAAGACTAGGAGATCTCAACGAAGCTTTCAAGGACAGTCTTATCAAAAGTTGCACTCCCATCTTTTTTCGCACCTGTTTCCTTCCCTTTCGCTGGCCCGCTACTTCGGCGCCTTGAACATCCTTGGTCGCCTCTTTGCAGGGGAAGTCTTTTGCCGCGTTCGGATCCTGCACCCGCTTAGAGACTGGCATTAGAGCTTGGGAGACATAAAGATGGTTAGCTCTTCTACCAAGATTAGAGGGCAACTAACCCGGCTGCGACCACGTTTTCGTAGAAGGGCCCTCGACCAGCCTCCTAGCAGGTCGCTTGACGGTGAAAACTTCTTCTGACGTATGCTGTACAAAGTGACCTGAAATTTGGAAATTACCGTGGCTCCTCTTTGGATCAGGGAATGCGCTTCTTAAGTAAGCCCATGTGTCTGCGTTAAAGGATTATCAGACGCCACAACAGAGGTTGAATGAAATGAAATAGATGAAAATGGGTGGCTTGATGATCCCAACTGCGAGCTCAAGCAGACGCCTAGAGGTTTGAGCATCTCGCATTGTATCAAAGGGTCTTGAAAAGTACCGATACTGGTTGACTGCCTCATACGACATGTTCTCATGCACGACTGGGAAAAACACAAATTTCCAGTTCAAAACAGGTCCAAAAAGTTGCTGATACGAATAAGCACTCTTTCTTTCATAGCTCATGAAGAAGATAGCCTTTAATTACAACCAGCTTCGAACGTCGCTTGGCAAGTGCTAGATTGAGATATTGACATCGCTTTTATCCGCAGCCACGATGCGAGAAGCAGACAACTTCTGATTGTGAAAGCAAAATAGATGCAATGCTACGGTCTCCTCAACGAAGCTGGAGGTCTGCTGAGGGCATTTGCTTCTTCGTTCAATTTCCGAAAGCTGCATCTAATGATTTCGAGAATTCTGGAATGAATTCAAAGCCGAGGACATCAGAGAGGGACGGCCAAAATTATGGTCAAAGTCAAGGCTTATTCATGCAAAACTCCGGACCCCTCTGCCCCCGGACCTGGAAATTGGACTCAAGTGGCCTTCAAAATGGTACTCTCAGGATTAGACAAACCTGCACAAAGTTAAACTGAAACACTTTTAAATATGCAGATTGACGCCTTGATTCTTCTCCACTTTGCTATAATCTCACCATGTGTCTGATAAACTCCGCCAGTTGCTGCTCCACCAGTCTCTGCTGCTCTTCCGCTATCGTTCCGTTGTCCTCCCTGGGCTTTCCCCCCTCCTGTTCCCACACCTCCTCTTCCTGTGCGACGAAGTCCAGGTCTCCTTCGTCGCCCTGACCTTTCTGCTGCTGTTCCCAGCCGCCCTCACGCGCGCATGCAGCCATGCGGGCTCTCAGAACAAGCGCGCGCGGCGCCTTGTGCTGGATAGAAGAACTGTTTGCATGGGGAGAGGTGCGAGGGCCTTATAGTGTGATCAGAGAAAGATGAAGGTTTCAGAGGCGCGTGTCTTTTGGCAGCTGCGCAACGCCGATTGACTTGTTCAGTTCTGGTTTCCAAGTTGACTAAAGCGCATCGGAGGATGAACAGATGCTGACGTCATACTTTCCAATTACCTATGCAGACAACTCGCTTCTTCTGCATTGCTGGCGTGATTCCTTGATCAAGCCTGGCACGAGGTATCGTTCGAAGTGAGACCTTTCCGATAACTTTCACGATCGAAGTTCCACGTGGACCGAAAACTCAACAGGTCTCGTGAGTGATGCAGAGCAACGCAATGCCAAGTCACATTGCATGCTGCTTGAACCACAGACTGATCAATACTCTCTTTTGCTAGTCTGCGATGTGTCGGAATCAATTGTGTAGTTCGTGTCGGCCTAAGCAAAACGGCGGAGATTTCCGAAACACGCGTATGCATGCGCGCACTCGGAAAAGGTTCAGCAACAAACAGGACAAGCAAAGACTCTGGCCTACTGCGGGGCAGAACGACCAGGACACAGTTTCAACCTTTAGTTTAATACGTGGGGCACGTCTGTACCGAAGGACTACTGAGCTATCGTTGCGCACAAACTAACTGCAATCATCAGCGGCGTAAGTAGCGAAATTACATGAGACATTATGATGGTATGGCTGTTGGAAGTTTGATGCCAGCTTAAGACAGCAGATGACTGCGCTTTCTTGTCGAGAACGGCTGTCGGGGCCATCGGGGCCACGGAGTGGCATGGGCATTTGTGTGTTGACGTGGCAGGATGTTATCATAAAAGATAGCGTATTCGAAACTTGGACGATCCTATTCATCGCTGGCCATAGGTCCTATAGTTCCGGTTCTTCATTTATTCCGTGCACGTTCCAATCGACCGGATCGCGAAGCTCGCAATTATTTGGAGCGTTCCTCTCAATAATAAGCGGCATTCAGACGAGCAATTTAATTCGCAGATCTGACGGTTTACAGGGGCCGCGCCTTTAGGGACATCGCCGCCTTTAGGGACACGTCTAAATCCAAAAGAACCAGTACGACTTTCAATCTGCTCAAATGGCAGACCACGTTGTTCATACTGTCTCTAAAACGGCCTCATCGCAGAGCCAATCTACTTTATTCGAAGATTGAAAAGACGCATTGAATCCACTTCCGCTCCGCTTATCCAAGTACACCCGTGCATCAAAGCCAAGATGTTCATGAAAAGCTGTAGTTGACAACCAGATTAATTGTCGTCAATTATTCTTTTTAATCCAAGCTTTCATTACATCACACTGAGAGCAAGTACACCTGTTGTACGCTACTTAAGCGGGAACGAGTATCTCGATTTCCAGCTATCCATCCTTCATCTACGTCTCTTCCCTTGATTGACGAGATGGAATCTCCTTGGCACTTGTGACAACAATCTCTCCCTGTGGCTTGACATCTCCAAGACTTTTCAGAACCAGTGGATCTCTGCTTTTGGAGGATTTTATGTTTGCTTTACTGGTGAATGTAGCCAACCGGGAAAGAGTCGCTCCTGGAAAAGAAACAAGAAGGTGAATGTCAGCTACATTCACAGAATGCCACACAGTCGATCACAATCATAAGCACGTCTTGTTTCGAAAACGTAATCTCCATATGGGCAGCAGTAATCTAGAAACTGATCGCCGAGGCTGTTTGGCATGTGACTGATGAGCCGACTTCCATCTTTGGCGACAAACTTCAAAACAAACGTTCCATTCTGATGCTGGAGTAAGACAAGCAACCATTAAATTTTAGAAATAACTTGTCACAATCATTCGACAGGAAGTTGCTCTCGATAGATGGTTGAACCAATTCCCCGTCCCGATCTGTGATACCGATTCGGGTACCTCAGCCAATCCTCACTGTCCGAGGCCGGAGAGGGAATGCGAGCGAATCTACCAGACAAAGCAGGATAATTCTGATCGAACTAGAGGAATCTCTAATGAGGTTCGAAAACGTCAAACCCAGGTCCGCTTCAACGCTTACCGCCCAGTCGCCGGTCCCGGCCCTAGTAGCCCATTTTCTGCGGCCCGTTCATCACGCTTTTCGCCGTTGGTTTCGCGCCTTCCATTGCCGCACGCCCCGCGGCAGCGGCCCCTAGCCCCGCGGCCGCGCTGAGAACCGCGCCCCCCGCGCGCGCAGCCGCCTCCATAAAGTCCACGGAGACTTCGTACGTGTATTCGTTCGCGGCAACGACCGCGCACGCGGCCGCGACGGCCGCTTTCGCCGGCAGGCTTACGAGATTTGTCACCAGGCCATAGAGCCCGCGGCCGCCCACCGCGCCGAGGGGTTTGGAGGGCATGAGGGTTTTGAACGGCGGAAGCAGGAGGTCTTCTTCGAAGCCCAAAGCTTGAGGGGAGGTCCCGGCCTGCGGAAAAGCAGGTGTCAATTTGGAGGCGAACGGACCAAAAAGCGAAGGAATGACGGGGGATGTCAGAGTAAATCGATTTGAGCGGGCAAGAGAGACGGATGAAATTTCCATCTAATCTTTCTAGCGAGGCAAGGCGCGTGAAGCGCTCTCTTTGGGGCTCTGAGGGGCCCGTCGATAAGCATTGGGGTCGGAAGCAAAGATGGCTCTTCAGTATTTGTCGAGCGTCCTGTATGCTGGCATTAAGCAAATGAGAATCAAGCTTATTATACGAATGTTGCAGGAAAAAAAGCAATCACTTAATTAACAGAACCAAGAAAACGATCCACCGCTAGCCTTCGCCTGGATAAAGAGCAGTGCTCTCTAGACTTCTCGACAGATTCTCCTGACAGTACGGGTCCTTTGACTAGAAATGCAAGCCTGTTGCGTACCAATATCAAAGCTGTTGTGAGAGTGCCCGACTAAATTCCACGAACTTTGGTCAGTAAGGAACGAAGTACGGTTGAGAAGTCACTTACTTTCTGGGCGTACATGTACGTGAGATCTTGCAGGTCGGCCAGCGTCTTCTCCGCGCACGTAAACGCGCACTTTGCGTTGCGTAGTGCCACGTGGATGGTTGCAGTCGCCCTCTCGTCCACCGGCAGTTCCGCCCGCCGGCCAACGGACGGCTTCTGCAGCAGCGGAAGCCGGATTAGCCGTCAACCGACAGATCCGGATTGCTGTGTTGCTGGAAGAATGACCAAGCCAAGCGGTGGTTGAATTGCTTTGCAGCTCAACGCAACCTTCAATTGGGCGCGATCCCCTGAAAGGAATAATTTTTGTGTGCACTCACCATTTTCTCTCCCCGGATTTCGCTCCGGCACTCGGTGCACTGCATGTCCCCTTGAATGTCATCTTCGACTAACCGATGGGTCTGAGACTCACTTCTGGTGTCCTGCAAAATGGGTTGGTTGTGATGGTTCTATTGCCTCCAAGCTGGTGAAGGAGCAGAAGTCACCACTAAAACGCATTGGCTCAAATCTTCTCAATCGGGGTTCTGTACAGTTCTGAAAACAGACGCAATCCAATCAAATCAACGTGTAATAATCTCCTTCCTCAAGTGCTGGACCAGAATAGCATTCCGTTTAGATACATGACTTATCCATTCGCATTACAAGACAACCTACTTACCAGATAGTCCCTCGATAAAGTACAATCTAAAAGGAAACCACGAAGTCTGTGGGAAAATAGTCTGTGGGAAAATAGTCGTACCATTTGTCTGAGAAACTCCTGTAACTGCTGCTCCTCGGTCTGTGATTGCTCTTCCTCTCGCGCATGCTCTTGCTGATTCTCGATCAGCTCATCGGTCCCCTCTAGCATCGCCTCTGCTTCAGTCTTCTCGGGCAGCAGCTGACCGAAGCGGCCCTCGCTTTCTTCCCCCATGCTTGTCGCGTGCGAGGAATTCGTTGCTCTTGTCTCGTCAGCCTGTTGAAAATGCAAATGGACACGAGGTTTCGCATCACTTTCAACTTAGAAGAACAGCAGAGTTCTTTCAAGTGAAGTAGCAAAAAAAACTGCCGTATCCTTCTTCCAACGCTTCAGGAACAGCCCTCATGTGACGCAGTTCTTGAAGACTTTGTTAAAGAAAAGATAGACAGACAACCTGCATTGCGATGCCATGCAATCAAGGTAGATGTCTTCATACATTTCTATGTTCTCTTGACATAACTCCTCTTGGAAAGGATCATAGCAGGCCAGCAATCACATTTGAGTCTAGTGCCTCCCTCAGGCTTCTTGCCAAGTGTGAGAACCCTCTTCTTACAGCATTTTCTCCTCGATGTCCAAATTCTCTTTCCAAAAACTCCATGCACCCGATAGATTTAAAGACTCATGGGAACTCCATAATCCACCGACCACGAGTTTGTTCTGTTGCAGTCTCACCTTCTGTCTTTGAACCCCTTCTTGCTGCTCGTCTTGCGCTTGCTGCTTCTCTCGCCAGCGCTGCTCATCCCAGCTTCTTTCATCAGAACCGCCCCTCTCCTCTGCTTCTTTCTGCTGCTGTTCGTGATTTGAATGCTCTTTCAGTCCCGGTGCTATCTGAGCCGGCAGCAGCTCAGACAGCAGCCCCGGCAGCAGCTTTAGACCCCCTTCCTTCTGCTCCGCCATATTCTGCGCGCGCGCAGATTTTGCTGTTGCTTTTGATGGACCGTTCAGAAAAGATTGCGCAGCCTTGAGGCGAAGAGGGCGGAATAGCGGGGCCTTGTGCTCGTGAACCAGTTCACCTCGCAAAAATGGTTTCGGTTTCAAGTTCGTTCAAGAAAGCTTAGGGCTAGGACGCCTGAGGCCCAGAATGCAAAACAGCGAGGCCTTGGTGAACCATGGATCACCTGAGCGGGGTCATTGGTCAGCTCGTTAGGAGCTTGGAATTATTGAATGAACAAACTCGGGGGACTTGACGAAGGGGCAAAACAAGGCTGAAGACCCAGCACAGCCGCGCGGCCCTTCAATCGGTGGACGGTCATGAATATCCAAGCTCGCAAGATCAGGGGGTGGTCAATTGGATCACACTCATGCATGTGGCCGGAAAATATCGCAATCACGTCAGGATGGCATGCACAATGCACACAATAGTGCATCGATCATTCTGTAGGATGATTTCACTCTCAGTGTGGCCAGGCCTTATTAAATTGCGTACAGCTAGGTGAATGCATATCAACCCAAAGTCAAAGACGGTGCGCGCATGTGCACACCAATACGTGCTAAGCATTGTTTCACGGCACGATTTATGTCTTTCGCGGCCGCCATGCACAACAACGTGATCGGACAGCAATATGCCAGTTGCGGGCCCGTGCAGTGGCCAATGATGGTGCTGGCGGCACGTGATCAAAGATAATTACACCAGTTGGGGCGCCGTATACATCTTTCTAAGCTTGCAAACCGAAACCGCAGTATCCAATGACTATCGCGAACATTGATTGCACAAGTTCTCGATCACTGCTCTTGCGACTCAAACCTAAGCGGGCCGCCAACCTTTGAAAATGCGTAAGAGCTTAATATCAAGCAAGTTATAATGATGAGGAGACCAATGGTTTGCCCCGATGGTTCGACCCTGCACACCCCAATGGGTCGACCCTGCACAAGTTGCTAGCATGATCGATCTGTGCGCATCATTGGTTTTGGTCGATGTTAAGAAACAATCGACATCGGCACAATCGCAGGCCTGTAAAGCGGAAATCAGCGCCTTTAAATTGACAATCCAAGAATCCCCGCAGGCGCCTCTTATTTTCCAAACCGTTGTTAGATAACCGGTGCTCTTTGCATATGGTGACCCGAGCCTTTGGCGAGAGTGTTTATTGCGCAGATCCGGCTAATAATTTCATTATACAATTAGATGGGACCCGAAGACTGCGAGATAGATGAGAGAGGCGGCGATCGTCACAAAACGTCCTAATCCCCGTCACCGAACACGTCAAACCAACTGCCTCCGCCGTCGTCGCTGCCCCCCCAACCGGCACCCTCGTTGACGTCATCCGGGACGTCATCCCAGCTATCGTCAGCAGATTCTTCCGCAAAGATTCCCTCGGGCGGCGCGTCCCGGGACAACCATTCGCTGGCGTCATCGGGCGCGGGCGGAGCCGTGTCGGAGGCAGAGCTTGCAGGGTCAGCGGACGAAGCGGCCACATCTGCTTGGAGACGATAGTGTCAGTTCGCTGCTCCTTTTGCTGTCTTGTTTCTTGAGCGCGACATATTGGCATTACAACTCGGGAACAGTACCGCATCAATTGAATCTTACCTGGTTAGAATCAAATTTCATGGCCACCTGGTCAAGCGGGCTCCAAAACATTGGACCGAGGGCCATCCTGGTGACACCCAATTCGTGCAGACGGAGACAAGAGAAGGAGACAAGGGACTCATTCAAATGCAACCGATGCAAGCACGGAGGCAATCGAGGGACTCTGCTTTTCGTGAGATAGCAGTTGGCACTCGAGATTCCCCCAGCTTGACGTATCTTCGTCCAGGAGAACAGACTTTTTGGCCGCTGACAAGGGTAAGGCTCCCGTGTAAAACCCGAGCCCACGATAAGCTGCGATATCATCGTTTTAAGAAAGAGCTTGGTTTTACAACTTCAAAGTCTTAGATACAGCGATGGGCGGCTTCCAAAAGTTATATCCACAATGCGTGGGACGACGAATAAAAAGCAACGGCATTGAACAGGAGATGAAAGCGGGACTGAACAAGATAACGACGGGGCAGAACGGCAGCAACCGGGAGCCCTCAACATGAATTGGAGAAAAGAAGGCGCCAAAAGCATACCTCCCTCCCCGCCCATCCCTCGCTGCATGGCTTCCGCCATCGCCGTTCCGGCCACCATTCCGCCGATTCCGCCGCCAGCATCGTCACTCGGTCGAAAGTCTGGCGGAGCAGCTGTTCCACTCGGAACGGGAGCGGATGAATCCGGAACGGACTCCTCGGTTCGCGAGTCGGAGGCCTCAGATCCAAAGAAGGGGAATGGAAAAAAACCGCCCGCGCCGCTGAGAAGATGGAGAGTGGTCGGGTTAGCAGCGATACAAGCTCTCAAACAAAGTACGTAAGGATTCCGTCCAAGGATCAAAGGTCAAGGACCAAAAATCCTGGATCAGAGATCCAAGGATCAAAGATCCTGGGAAGACGTGTTACGAAATCTCAATCCTTTTGGACCGCACGTCAACGAGGTGTGTCGCTCGCGTCATCAAGATACCATTGCGACTTGAATGTTTCAGAAGCAGCCAATAGCTCCCCTCCCTTCACGGCATTCAGAAGCTTCATTGAAGCAGAAAGCTGACAAGAGTCGAACCCCCGTTGCAAATCCGAGAACATTGAGATATTACCCAAGCCAGGCAGAGAGCTATTCTCGGTGGAGCATCGGACTCATTGATTTCCGTCACAGGCAGCCTCCACACTTCACTGATCCAACTTAGCTGCGGTGACCCACCCGCTGTGCCGCGAGAAATAGTCGTTGTCAAGGGAGACGGCCAGGGCCAGAATCACTGCGCGCTCGGACAGCGACAACTGCCCGGACACGTCCGGCGTCTCAGGCTGCAGCAGGGAGAGCCGTCCGATGAGACACATGACCAATAGATGGACATGTCATATGGAGGCCACTTTCGAGCAGCTTTTTGGCCAATGTGTGGTATGCAAGTACTTGTGGCCTTCGTATTAGGCAGCTTTTACTGAAGTACAAGAACACTGGCTGCAGCCATTAATGATCCTCAGCCAAGCTCTTTACGTGCTCCGCACCGCAACCCCTTCCAAATCTCAAACCAACCCCGAGCGAGATGCCTTACAACCCAAAAGCTAGTCCAATGAAAGCGAAAATCACCAGGTACTCGATATTACTGCTGCTGACTCCTAGCAAACCACCTTCGCGTGACAGACTGAACCCGTCGGAAGCCAGACTCGTTAAGAAGTATCTGACAATGCACCACCAAGAACACTTGAACGATAACATCAGACCCCACCGAAGCACGGCCGATTTGGCGAGCCCAACCTCCTTCCAGAATGTACGATGTCCCATTCAAATCTTTCACCGAGCAGGCGTCAGTCCCTCAATACATACTCAAATGGAAAACGCAAAGCAGTGAGCAAAAGCCGAGGCAAGGAAACCCTTCCCGCCCAATGTACTTAGTCGCTGCTTACCTGGTCGGTGGCGGGCCCTGTTTGCTGCAGCGGCAGGCCGTGCTGCGCGAGACTCTCGAGCTGCGGCCGGCCCTCTTTTCCCGTGGCGTCGCCGAACCGGACGCAGTACTGCCCGGCGTCCGTCATCAGCTGCACGGACGAAAAGAGCGGTCGACAATGGAGCCAGCAGACTTGAGGAACTACTACTTGAGGAGCTACTACTTGAGGAACCTACGACTATTTGGCGACCGAGGAAAGAGAAGGTTCGGAGACGGGTAGGCTGGCTGAGCGCTGAGGTGGGCGAGGGCACAGCGCGTCTATACTGGGCCGAGTGCTTGCATTGTCGGACGTGGGCTCTCGAAGATCTTGAGTTGATTGGCTTTTGACTGAGATTGAGTTTACCGAGATCACATCAGCAAGGCCGTTTACTTCCGATTCAATAGACCCGCTCAGTCAAGAAAAAGGGACCAGCGAAGAAAAGGATATTATGAGTGACGAGTACTACTATGTAACTAGCGGGGGCTGTTTAAATTGATCAGCCATTGCCAGGGCCCCGGATAGCAACTTTTAGATCTTAAACTCTCTCAAATTGCGCATCCCACAACCCGGTTCTTCTCTACATCCAGTGGGGCAGCAGGCACTAGTCAAGGAAAGAACAACAGAGGCGGAAAGAAGAAGACGTACAAAACCGTTTACCTTTTGATGAGAAGAAAACGGAGGCAACAGTGAGACGTTCAGGCACTAGAGACGCAGGCCTTACTTGCAACCGAAAATCGCTTCGACACATGGAACAGCTGAGAAGGATTCGCAAAGCGCCCCTCACCTCAAAACCGAAGCCCCGCCAGTTCCTGTCGATAACGGCCATGTTCTCCCCGTTCTCGCCCTTCACTTCAAAGGTCCACCACCAGAAGCCCCAGTTATTGACCTCGCCAAACTGGCGGTTCCTGTGATTACAGATGCACAACTTAGTTCCTTGAAAGGTGCGCGTTCAGTCACTGCTGCGAAATGGCCTGTCGGGTTCCTCCTCTTGCCCAAGGAATATAAACGAGAGACTTGAAGAGAACGGAAGAGAGAAGATTGACTGTGAAATTATGCTGCCTGCGATAGCGAACTTCCGAGGGGAGGGCTTGAAGGCCTCGTACTGCCACGAAGTGATAGAAGACACATTATGGAGAATGGTGCGCTTTGGCAATCGCTTATGTCAGTTATGAAACGCTTGGACGACTTTTGGTACGGAAAAGTAAGTGGAACCAAATCTGCGCCGGATGATGGCTGAAGGAACGTAACGGTGGCTATCCCGGCAAGGTTTAATTCAAGCTCAGCCTTCGCACGGACGAGAACCTTTCTCGAATATTAAGCAGGGTGCCTCCCCAACACTTTGATGAGCAAGATCAAACCTCGCCCGACGAAATCGATCGGAACAACAAGAGAATACTCAGACTGGGTTGCACCAACTCCGCCAGTACGTTCGCCATGTTCGCGAGACTATACTGGAGAGAGTCGAGCCTCACCCGACGTAAGAGTCGTAGTTTCGCTTCCAGAGGTGCCACCGGCGGTGCGCTTCGCCTATCTTTTCTCCGCTTGGGGTCTCGACGGTAATCGTGCTATTGAGGAAGAAGATGGGCCGCTTGATCTGTTGGACAATTCATGGGGCGCGTCAGCAATCATTTGGAACGGTGTGCGAACACGTGCAGTCAGCGTTTACGTAAAAGGAGACGGGTGCGTCTTCGGACCCTGCGATGCTACTTTCGTGAGTGAAAAACGGGCAGGATTTCTTTGTTCCTTTCCGGCAGTTGCCCTGAGTAGACGCTTCGAGCGTCGGCCATCGACTGTCGATCATAACTACGGTTCCTCGGCGAGATGCAAAAAGGAAGGGCGTTGTGGAATTGAGAACGTAAAAGTGGCAGGCGGACGAGAGGCGAGAAAGCGGATCAGGAGCACCTTGCTGCTTTTTAACCGGACGTTGCGAACACCTAATCCGGATCCTTTCTGCAGTCAATATGTTCACTGACAGGTTTTCAAGACGGGCGAGAGTAGCGAATCCTGGACCTGTCACGCTCATTTTACCCGCTTGTCAAAGAAGCCAGGCATTAGAAGGTTGGCAGCTGACCTTGATAATTTCACGGCCCTGAGCGTCGAGCACCGATGCAGTGAACGGCCGCCTCGAGCGAAGAAGCTGCAGAGAAACAAGTCTCGATCACCATTAATTCGTTACTACATATTCCGGTCACCAGATTGAGAGCCTTCTGGAGGCACAACCATTTCGGTGTATATTTTATAGAGTGCTGTGTGAGCGAAAAGCAGGGACAAGATAGGCCAAAAAAATGCTCTTTCGAAGCTTTGCATCTGAATCAAGCAACGCCGATCCTTGAAGGGCTTTTTACTTCTTCGCAACGGTCGGCTGATCGGCAATAGTTGGGAGATACGAGAAGAAGACGCCTTACCTGCCGTAAAATCGGATTGCTTTCTTCCACCACGAAACCGACTGGCTGCACAGGTGAGAAGGCCATTCTGAATTGGAACTCGGAAAAGTTTTTATCATCTCCAGGAAATGACTACTACTACTCGTTCCAAAATGCAGAATAGATTCCGATTCGTGAGCAATGTGGTACGTAAACGTTGACGTGAAAGTGCAAAGTCATAAATGATTAGTCAGTGTCTGGTACGGCAAAGATAACGAGCTTAACAGTGCGAAAGCACTTTCGGAAGCATAATGAGGAAAGATGCCGTGAGCATAGCGCTTCAGGAAAAGACCCCTTGTCCGAGTTTGATAATATATGAAACGTACCGTATCTGGTTGATAAGGATCCACGATTGTGTACTTGTTTTGCTGCAAGATGAGAGAGGGGCTGGAACGGTCAGTAATCCCAATTGAGGTCGAATTCGATAGCGAGAAAGCTTTCCCTCCTGACCGTCCTCAAATGTCCAGCAACAGGGACACACACAAAAACACCCAAATGGAACAACCAATGTAACAAAACAGAGCCTGTTCTGACGTGCGAGCGACCGACATTGCCTACTGCATATTCCGTGAAACTGACTGCCAACCTTGGACATACACAATTTATCAAGCGTCGAACAGATTTTCAAAGAGGTAGAATCAAAGTTTTGTATGATCATCACCTGCTCAAACCCAATTAGAAGGTTGGCCCACTCCACTTTCCTCGTCATGATGAGGTCAGAACGGGCGAGCACAGAAGCGAACGCAGCCTGCACGCGGAAAATCAATCTCAATAAGCACAGCTTATGTCCTAAGGAAGTCTGAAGGTTGCGACCATGATCTATTGGACAGTCTCGTGTTGCCTGAGCTGCTCAGGTTTTCAAAAGGAGAGGGTCTATTCCAGTCTAAAATGTTGGACGACACAAACAATCTATGAAGCTGAATCGATACTGCAACTGGAGAGATGAGTTTCAGTGGTTGATCCAATCCCTCAGTAACATGAACAAGGCCCCTACTTCGATATCGAAAGCCCTGCAAACCCCACGCGGGGGCTTCTGCTGACAAACAGACAGCTCAGAAGTCCGTAATGAGGCCCTCACCTCTTCCGCCGACTTTGGCCTCAGAGCCCCCACGAGCGGCTGCGTCGGCGGCGGAACTTGCGGCATCATGCTTGGATCCACATGTGCTTCTTGTGCTCCCACTTCCTCATACTCTGCCGGGTAAGCCTGCGCCTGCCTCCGCTCCCTGTCTGCCCTGGCAATCACCCGCTTCTGCCAGCGCACCGCACTGTCTTCTTGCATGGCATTAGCGGCCGAGGCACTGCTGTGGAAAGTTCTGAAAGCATTGCTGCTGAGGCTTTGAGGGGACATCGAGCTGTGCATTGAACCATGGCGCGGTAAGTCAAAGGGAAGCTGCTTCGGGCCTTCGGCTTCAGCAGCCTGGAAGTCGGGCTTTGGGGATGACTTGGGAAAGCTCAGATGTTCAGGGCGGGTGACTTCTTGAGGAACAGATGCAGCCAGTGATGCCTGCCAGGCAAAAGAGAAGAAAGTTGTCAACATAACTGAAATTGATGACTTTGCAATCTTAAGTGTAGTGGTATGAGATCACAAAGCCTGGGCTGCCCAAGCTTGTAGGTCTGCTTATGGAGCCATCGCTCGATTTACTGCGGCCTTCTTTTCGCAGCTGAATGAAGTAAGAGTTTCGTAACGACAATTGGCGCCATGATTTGAGCATTGAAAGAAAGGAATTTGCAAACACAAATCACAAGCAGGCGGGCTGCCATGGGCCTAGCAGGACTTCCATAAGATTGATGAGTATGTGAAAGAACTGGCACACACGTCAAGTGATCAGGCGACGCGACACCAGTATGCAGGCAAGTGCATTTACTTTTAGCTTCTTTGTCATGCATGTGATGTGATGCTTCTGAAAAAACGGCCTTTCCCTGTTTCACCTGACTACACTTCAAATGAGACATTTGCAAGCCAAGCCAACCACATATGCTTCCTTGACTTACATTGACAAGGTGGCGCTGCGGTCCAAACGGTCCATGCCTGGCAAGCCAAGCGACTTCTCTGCTGAGCACCCCGCTTGCCTTGAGGGAATCTTTTGGCAGTTTGAGTCTCCCCCCGCTTAATAAGAATCTCAAAGCCATTGCCTCCGTCTGATTCCACGTTGAATTGTCTGTTTGTCCTCAACAATCGCAGCAACTTCCAAGCTTCCTAAAGTCTCCCCACTGATTCGATGGCAAACGTTGACGCCCAGCGTAGTGCCAGCTCCTTGCTTTCACCTTCTCAACACGAACGGCTTGAAGCGTCTTTTGAAGTCAGCTTGCAAGCTGGAAGCCTAAGGAGAGAGCTCTTTTTGATTGGACCAGATGCAGACAAGCGAGGTAGTGAAGGCATAGCCCTTCGGGAAATAAGGCACCTCAAATATGAAACCGGCTCTTCCTGACCGAGATGCGCGGACGCTGCTGCCGATTCTAAACAAGGGGTCCTAACTGAATGCTGCATATCCGATCAGAATTAGGCGAAAAGACGGCTTATTTGTTGCTTGATGTGGAAGCAGAGGCAAGCAGACTAGGGAGGGAGGAGAGCTGTTGCAGCTGGTTGCAGCTGCTACTATCAAGCTGATTGGAGTCTTGGTGAGAACTGAGGCGCTATTAAAAATTCGAATCGGTTGCTGCCACCATTTGGAATTGAACTGTCTGCGTCTGCGCATCCTGACGACCAGCGCACCCCAGCATATACAGGTCCAGCTAGGATTCTTGAACTTGTGCTGCATCGGGCCAATTCGCCTCAACATGCTCAACTCCGGGACAATCCGCGCTGCCGGAGAACTCAAGCGGCAATTCTCATCTGCAGCGGCAAAAGGACGGCTTGCAGGCAAAGTTGCGCTGATCACTGGTGGAGGGGGGTAAGTCATTGACCACTCTCTCTTTGCATCGTATGGCAATTTGAAAGCCCAACTCACTGCCAGCACCATTTTGTCCCGGTTGACTTTAGTTGTTTCTTTGTATCAGTTGTGCACAAGCTGCCAGCGATTGCATTGATGTTGGAAAGGTTGATGGTATCAAGGCCTTTTTCAATGCCTGTTCGTTGATCCTGTCCTTTCGTTGACGTTTTGTGGTGTTGCAAAGGGTCTTGTCAGGTGATGGGATGCGGATTTTTGTTGCGGGTGAAGCTTCAGGCGCAGAGAGATTCCTACCTTCGATTATGTTTCTAACTTGTTCAATGCTTTGTCAAGAACACAAGTCTTTTTCGGCATTGGAATTGATTTCTCGCCATTTGACCTCAAAGCGAAGGCGTCACGCTCTCAATTGCACAGTCCTTGTTCATTTCTGTTCTCCCAGGGGCATTGGAGCAGAGAGCTCCAGGTTGTTTGCCAATGAAGGCGCTTCCGTGGTCGTTGCTGACCTGAACGAGGAGGCGGCGGAGCGGGTCGCTCAGGAGATACGCGATGGGGGAGGGAATGCAGTTTCGGTAGGGGGCAATGTTTCCAATGCGGACCATATGAAAAGGATGGTCAGCCGAGCGAAGGTGGGTCAAGCCTTTCAATTGAACCGCTGGTGTAAGATTGAGGATTCCTATTTGCTGATCCAAACCAACATCAGCTTCCGCTCTGTGGATTGACGACTTTCTGTGTAACTGTAGTTGGACAGAAACTTTTTGATAGTCGTGTGTTAAGAAATCAGGTGCGGAGGTCGACGTTAATGTGGGTTTTGAAAGCTGCTTCCAAGTTGCTCTGGGACTCTGCTGAGAAAGTTACACAAACTTTGACGCCTGCCTGAGATATTCCCTCCGCTTCTGGTCCGATGATGTCTTTGGGCATGTTTCTTTTCTAGGGACTCTGAAAAGGGGTGAGAAGCAGCTTAACTTTTCTACAGAGACACTGAGCACGAGTTAAGTGATCGGCATTCAAGACGGCTTTCAAGACTTTCTTTGGATGTGTCTGTATCAAGTTCAGGAGTCCAGGGTCTTTCAACAGCCATTTTTCTCTGAGTCTTCGTAAAATCCCCAAGGAGACGGGGCTTGAAAGGCCATGGAAAGAAACACAATACACAAAACGAACAGAACGGCTGACAACGCCTCCTGCTTGCAGGAAAAGTTTGGCGGGTTGCACGTCCTCTTCAACAACGCAGGAATCATGATGAGCAATGACGACGATGCGGTCCACACCACAGAGGATGTCATTGACACTACGTTGGCGGTGAATGTGAAGGTGAGCCTGGAACTTACAATCATGTACAGGAACTGAGTTAGGCAGACTCTTGGCTGGCTAGCTGAGTAAGATTTCGTTGTAAGTTATAGACCCCAGACATTCGAGGCGCCATTTGAAGTCGGTGCTTCGGCACCCAGAAAGGCCGGCTGAATCTTGAGCTCTGGTTTGTCGTTCCTGGTCTTGTTCTGATCCTCATTCTGATCCGACGCTCCTGTGGGCGTGAACAGGACCGTAGACTAGGCTCTTTTTCATTCATGCTACAAAACGCCCGGCACCCCTTCTCGTGCTGAACGAAACCGTCCAGGCGGTGTCTCTCCGCATCAGAAGCTGCCCACTTTTGTCCCCCAATCTTCCCTATCAGCCTAACCTCAACTGCTCAACTGTGGAGTCTGAGCTTCAAATATCGTCGCAGCTCTACGCCTGTCAGCGAGTGCACCCCTTTGTACGGACCGAGGACGGTTTCGAAGCCTCCCCTTTCACTTCGATCTCAACAGGATGGAAACCTGCTTCGCACCCCTCTGAAGTCATCAGACGAGATTGACGGGTTCTGTTGTCGACATGCTCCGACAAAGTCTGGCGGGCTGATTGAAAAATAGAATCGTGTTGCAGGGAGTGCTTTTAGGATGTCGATACGGTATCCCTGCCATTAAGAACTCAGGAGGCGGGGCCATTGTGAACACGGCCTCCTTCGTCGCATTCATGGGCGCAGCCACGCCGCAGGTAAGCAGTCTTGCTTACTTCTTCGTACCTTTCGTTTTCTTTGGACCGTTGCAACCATGTTCACGTCGGTAGAAGGAGTTGAAAGAGAAAGGCGCTGCTGACTGGAGCGAAACCGTAAGCCACGGCGAATTCCCGGATTGGAGAAGTTTAGGTGCTTGAGAATGTCTGCTTCCGACCGTATATGCCTGACACAACAACTGGAGAGGGAACCCAGTCTCCCGGCCGACCCTCGCGAAACCCCTTGGTTGTAAGTTCAAGGGATGGACTGTAGACGTCACGAAAAGACTTTTTTGGACCATTAATTTCAAGATTTGTAAACGACAGGTGTCCCTGAACGTCGGCCAGGAGTCTGCAGTTACCTTCCATCTATTTTGACACAACCCTTGCTTCATGTATTCCTGACCAAGTAAATACTCGAACGGGGCTTGCAGTTCGAACCACCACAACTTATGACTCTCCGAAGGCCCAAGCAGGCAACGCCGCAGGACCATCGAGGGTCCTCATCTCGACACTGCGAAACTGCCTGCTCGCAAAGCTTCTTTTTCAGCCAAAGATTCAGCCTCCGAAACCGCCCTCCTGAGAACGGCCTTCCGTTTCTCGCAGATAGCCTACACAGCCAGTAAAGGGGCGGTCCTAGCTCTCACTCGAGAACTGGCGGTGATTCACGCCCGGGAAGGAATACGGGTCAACGCACTCTGCCCCGGACCGCTAAGAACGGAGCTCCTCATGAAGGTGGTCGTTGATCGAACGACTCTGTTATGTTGCCTACGTGATGCTTGTGTTACGAAGGATTGCCACGCTCTGCCTTTTGCGAAATTTCCGAGGCTCGTAGAAAGATTCGTTCTTCGAAGACCTTTGCTGGTGCACACGGTTGGGTTTCTACGCAGTGAAAGGTGTTCAAGGCGTTCGTACCTTGCGGTCCCTAAGCAGGATATGAATCGTGGGACTCTACAAAGGCATACTCTCAGATTTGACGATTGCCGTTCCAGGTTTTGTGTTGCTTCTTGTGTTGCTTAACAGCTGAAAGCCCTTGAAATGTTAACCTTCCCGAGAACTTTGGATTTCTTCAGCGGTCGTATCCGTGTCGAACCGTGTTTATTTTGGTGAATGAGGAAGGCTTTTCTAATGACGACTTGCCACTTCTGCGTGCAGTTTCTAGATTCAGAAGCCAAAAGGCAACGACGGTTGATCCACGTGCCCATGGGACGCTTTGGAGAAGCAGCGGAGATGGCAAAAGCAGCGCTGTTTCTCGCGTCAGACGAAAGCTCCTTCATGACCGGCGCAAGCTTGCTTGTAGACGGTGGCCTAACGGCCGCTTATGTGACCCCCGAATAGAACCCTGTATATAACGTGTTTGACTTACACTTTCTCGCAATCTGACGTACCTAATGGTCCGGCTGAGATGCCGTGCTGTTTGGAATCCGCTTGCAATTGATGCACCATGCCACGTGACAATCTATGGTCACTGGGATCAGCCGTTCTGATTGTTTGATCGAGTCCCGCCCCATCCAGAGGGCAAGAGCTTGCGGGAATCTGAACCGCTGTCGGATTGCGCCACCTGCGCCGATACGTGCCAGACACGTGACAATTTCACTCGAAATGGGCTTCAGATGAGAGTTCCCCGAGGTCGGCAAGCACGTTTTCTCCTGACCTCAGCTTGCCGGTATATGTTCAGCTAGATCTCACGTCATCATACCCCTTCTCTTAGGTCATTTGTCTGCGCATCAGCCTGCCGGGCCGACATTTGTCTGGCACTTTTTAAGTAGTCTTTCCAAATCTGCAAAGCTGCAGACTATGGCAGAGCATGGAATTCGCTGTAATAACCATCTTTAAGGGACGATAGAACGCTTTGCAATGCAGTAATTTAAGTATTGTCTGCATATATATGTTTGGGGCATGTGGTGGTTGATTGACGGATATATAGCGCGGGCGCATCTCAAGTTATATGTATAGCCTATATCGTGCAACAACACTCAATTTAGATCGGCTGTTGCGGTACTAAGCTTTCATAGCGAACGGGGATTTGAACGCAATGAAAGCTTCCATGCACAATGGCATGTGTCGAGAGCTATCCATGCAGTCGCCTGGCAACCATGAACAAGCATGTCAAGCGCGTGCCGCCTGGCCTCAAGACAAAGAAAAGGTCCGTCGGAAATATACTCGATGCGTTGAACACGTGCACAGCACAGATGATGCCCGCGCCATCATGTTCAGATCGATGCATGGATGTTACCCGGCCCTGATCAATCTTTTGCAACCTGAAGACTCAAATATGATGCAATTCCAGTTGCAAAAAAAGTTTGTTGCAGTGTGATTCGGCGTTGGATACTTTCAGCCATGCAGACGATTAACTGAGGTTCAAATACAATCTGCGAACATTGTTGCTCAACTTATCCGCGGTCCATGAGATTCACTTCGTAGCCTCGCAAGCTATTAGCATTAGATGGTTCAGCAATTTGTGCACCTCTACCTGCAACGCACGTCTCCTACGTCCTAAGCGGTGCGTGTCGGACACTCTATTCTTCTATCAACCTTCAGTTTCCGAGGATCTTTCTCAATAAGTATACAACACTGACCGTCACTGGTTCCTGACATGAGGACTGTGTAAGTCTGCGTTAGCTCCGTTACCTCCTCTCCAACACGAAGAGCTAGCTGATGCCCAACAGGGACATCTTAACGTACGCACTCACGAAGTCCTCAAAGAATTGGCTTTGATTCTCGGCATACGTGGCTACGATTGAAGCAAACTTCTGGTCATCCATAAGGCACTGGTCAACACCAAACGACCCGCCCCCTTGTAGCAGCATCTGCAGCAAGGAACATAATGACCCTATTAAAAAAGTGCCTCGATCGAAGTTGACTTCGTTTTGCACAGAAAGGTCACTCAAAGAGGCAAAGCTGCTTGCAATGATCAAACACGGAAGCACAGAGAGGCAATAAGCAAGTTCGCAGCTGCATCAAATTTGCGCTCACCTGAAAATAGGCGTTGTCGAAAACCTCAGGAGTTGGGTCCAGCCGTCCCAATGGCTGGAACCCCCGCGAGATTCCCAGGGTGTGGCCTCCTGTTTGAACAAGACAGAAGTATGTCTCTCTACCTTCGAATCTACTGTAACAACTCTGCACGGCAGTGACACTGCATTGACCGTAGCACTCACGACAGCTTCAGGAGCATGATGTTCAACCTTACATTCGTAGTCTCGAGTCTATCCAATCGAGTCTCTCAAAGAATTTATAATCCCTTGTCCGTTGCACAAACACCTTTCTCTCTCAATCATCTAAACACCTCTCTCAATCAACCATCTTTCAGCATCGCTAAAAAAACAGTTTCAAATCCTGCTTACCCATCATTGCCACGAGTTCTGCGGTATCGTAGCCGCTAGCGTTGAAGTAGTCCTGCAAAAGAAACAGGGAAATTGATCCTGGGTATCATCAGGTATTCGTCGTACAACTCATCAGAATCCTGTCCAAGAAAAATGCATCTGGAAAAAGTACAATTCGATTCAATGTAAAAAGTCAAGCACAATCTGGAGACATGAATAGGATCTGAGGATTTGCACCCCTGACCTGGAGCAGAGAGGTGTTCCTCGCTATTCCTGGGAGGTTGCTGACGATGTCAGGGCCTGACGCATCCACCCGCCCAAGCGTGAGAGGAATGGAAGGACCTCCACAGGTTTCGACAGCGAATGCACCACCGAGCTGGATGACGTCAGCGTACGAGATGGAGGGAAGGCCGCTCAGTCTGTTGATGTCTTCACGAGCCGCTTCGACAATTCCGAAACTGCCAAAAATGGGGGTTTAAGGGGGATTCAATTGCTCCAATCAGAGTCCAGATCTTTGCAGCGTAAGTTGTTATATATTGCAAGAATTCCAATCCTGTGTTCTTTACGTGCACTGGACATCCTATCGCAGCAAGAGGGTTGAGCGCAATCTATGAAGCTTGCTTTATAATCTTTTGAGCCGACAGTGTCAATTTAGGATTATTCTGCTCCGCAATTTGTACGAATATCTCTCGGCTTGAGCTTCAGATAGGAGTAGTATCAAAGTGAGAGGTACAGGTTGAACGCATGCAACAAGAAGTACGCCTTAGTACAGGAAAAATGATGATCCAAGCACATGCTGCCGGTTTGTACTGTAAATCATGCATCAAATCTTGGAGCTTTACGAAGTAATCAAGCTATCTGTGGATTCTTGTGCTCGGAGCTGGAATCTTACCCAACCGCCAACGCATTGTTGGGGCTCACTTGAATTTCAAAACGGATTGACCTGAGGAAAGCATGATGATTTTCAGCCGTTTGTCCAGCATTTTCCGACAGATTTTGAAGGATCATGCCACACAAGATACTTGTAGCAAGAGACAACGAAAGAGATGAAGACTTAGTGTCAATTGTGGAAAGGCACCCCAAAAGCGCAGAAGAGGTTGAAAATGATGTAGCAAAAAGAACGACATGCATCGAAGAGTAAGCACATCAGGCTATGCCAGGAAGAGTGCTGCTCACCCATTCGGACCGCATAAGCGACATTTTGTCGGTGAGAAAGTTCCTGCATCTGCAGTAGCACAAATATACACTGTAGTCGCAAGTCCAGCGCTTGAAACAAGCCTGGCAATTGTCCAGGAACTACTTTGATCTTGGGAAGAACAACAATCCAGAGATGATACGCCTTCACCAAAAACTGGTCTCTCAATGCCTTGTGCTTCTTCCTGCAAGAACATACATGAGCAGACTATATGATCCAGCTGAGGTGGACTAACAACGCAATCTAAGAGAGGTGTTATGATACTCATGTCAATTTTCAAAGAGCGCTGACTGTAAGCTGATCATCAGAATCCTCACCATGAAAAGCAAGCCGCAGCATGTTTCCAGCGTTCTTGTTGCACTGGACGTAGTCTTGGAAAACGCTGAAAGCGACCTGTCGCAAGGCATCCTGATCGTCTCTCGGTTGAATCTGACTCAGCATCCTTCTCTCTTCTGGCCCTCCATTCAGCTCCTTCTTCGATGCTTCCCAGGTAGGATCTTGCCGTGCTTCGATGTTGTTCAGGAAAGGAGACAAGGCCACGAAACAGAAGACCACGAAAAGCAGAAACCTGCGGCCCTTCATCTTGGCTCGGCAGGAAAGAGGAGCAGGTCTTCAGATGCGGAATCCAAGAGCTTCAGGATCGGTTCCGCTGAGATAGACGATTGATAAGATAAGGGGGGCAACCAGTAGAAATCAATAGATTCTTGCAAAGCTATCAACTGCTTGCTTTTTCTTGACGTCGTAAGATACGCTTCTTTGAATTAAAAGTAAATACTTCCTTCTCATTTCAGCTCTCCCACCTTATCGTCAGCTGGAGTAAACCTGGCCTTGTAATTTACGAAAGATCGAGGCGCTCTGGTCAGATATCTTAGCGGCAAATGATGCTGAATCCAGGGATAAGAGCTCCGAATGGTACATGTGATTTTAAATAAGCAGCTGACCTTCTATAATTTGTTGAGATTCATGTATTTTGCCGCCAAAATCCTCGCGCTTGGGGACACCTGGTGATGTCACTTGCCTGCATATGCATCGGAGATTCTCGCTTGCAATAGAAAGCATGCATGTGCCATCGGACGCGCCTGTACGCGCGCGCGTGCGCATGCTGTGAACACGTGATGACGTTGTCAAAGCCAAGACGGTTTCAGTCTGACGAAGAGGGCGTGCCACGAGTTTTTAGCGCATAATCTGGAGCGAAACTTGACGAAGCTTTATCACTCCGCTATCCTAGAGCCACACGAGTGGCGAGCAAGTGGAACGGCGCAAAGAAGATTTGGTGATGGAAGCGGCGAAGGCCAGCGAGACTTGAAAGCAAGAAGAGCTGCGTCATTCTGCGTTACGATCCGTGCATGAGGCGGTGTCACGCGCTTCACACCCTCTCGCCGAATTTTCTCGACGCTTCCTGTTAATATGAGCTCATCCTGACTCGATCACTTCACGTCTTGTCTGCTTCAAATTCAAGTCTAGGTGACGCAGGCACGACACTGCTCCGCTTTTGGAGTGCTTCGATCCTAAATTTCAACCTTGCGTTGCTTACCTCTGCAAAGAAGCCAAGCTTCCTGAAAGCGCTTCCGCTCAAGGCCTCTTTGTAACTTCCCCCTTCCCAGCGCCCCCTTCAGCAGCAGCAGCCAGAGTGTTTCCAGCGCCATGGCTCTGAGCACGTTCTTCGCGGGGGGCGGCGACCCCTTCGGTGATGTCTTCGATCCGTTCCGGTTGGTGGCGTTCCGCCCGGACACGGGCGACCAGACTGGCAACAAGCTGTCGGACGACGCGCGCGCCATCGCCAACACCAAGGTCGACTGGATTGGTGGGGAAACAGGCGTTTACATTGAGGCCTTTCGAACGCGACTCTCCTTCATGTGGAATCCTTACAAGCTCGAGATTGTTCTGGAAGAAGCCTAGTGGGATAATCAACTCGTTCGGTTGATGCCGTTGGGCGGCCCGAGCTTTTGGTGCATCTTTTGGCGTTGCTATGCAAAGAGATAACAAATTTCAGCCCTGTTCTTGTGAGAAAGCTTGTCCTATGCCCTCAGATCAGTTGCATGACATAAATTTCTGTGGTGATGAGCCTCAAAATCAGACGAAAATTGTCTGCTTTTTGCGGGTTTAGGCAGTTGCCTTCGTGCATGTTCTCAATAGATGCCCGCTCTGGCGTTGCTCGACCAGTCTTTCCATGCCTCTCAGCTCTACGGGTCTTGCTTGTCTTCTAAAATCCTCTGAGGTCTGAAATAAAACTGAGAAAGTGTCATTGAGCATTGTTCTAAGCTTCATGCTTCAAAACGTACGAGAACGAAAAAGCTTCGGTAAAAGCTCATAAGCGGCTTAGAATGCCGGTTTGAAGAAACTGAAGACACCGTTTGCGTTGCAATGCAGAGAAGCCTGACAAGCACGTGATCCAGGTCGACCTGCCGGGTGAGTGAACGGAAGCACCTTTCAGCATGCATTTGAAAATTCAAAAATCTGAAGGCTGACTTCTCATGCTCGGAGTTTGGGGTCTTCACATGGCTCATATGCGTTCTCCTTGAATTCGAAAGGTTCAAGTATCGGCTTTCTTCCCCTACGGTGCAATGGCGCCTCATCTTCTCCCTCCTTAGTGCATGCTTCGACCAGAAAGTGTCCGAAATGCTTTTCGGAAAGCCGAGCCGTATGCGTAGAGCTCGTATTCTTCAGAAGCTTCCTAAATCTAACGCAACCTGATCTACTGCTTCAACTGCGGTCAACTTGCTTCGCGTCTGTTTCCCATCAGCAGCAGACAGTGTACGTTGTTCGTTACCTGCCAAGACACGTGTCAAAGACTGGGTCTCATTCCGTCCGTTCCGCTGCAGGGGTGGCCCGGAACGACATCAACGTGACGGTGGAGGACAACAACACCCTGGTGATCAGCGGCGAGCGGGTCAAGGAGGACCGCCAGGATGACGACAGAGTGCACCGCTACGAGAGGGTCGTCGGCCGCTTCCTGCGCAGGTTCAGGTCAGTGTTAACCACCGATTTATTGCCTCCTAACCACGTTCTGGAATCGAGCGTAATGTGCAGATTTAGGTGGGGGTTAGCCACCCGGGGGGGTAAGTGCTTCCAATCTGGTGGGATATCTTTGATGGGCAGCTTGGGATTATTCTTTCACTAGGAATGGAGGGATCAACAAGAAACTTCGCGCAAACAGACTTTGCTGCCTGCGTAGCTTCGTATGCGTTCTTACCTGGTGAATCATCCCTGAGAACCGCCCGCAGTCAGCAATCAGAATGACTACGATTGGAGCTCGGCGACGTGTCCCAAGAGGATCGACGCCTCAGTAACAAGACTTCTTCTTTTGTGCATCGAGTCTACCGCTGCTTGCTAGCTCCCCTCTGGCCCTTGCAAAAGCGGATCGATACATTCACCAACCACAAACTGCCTTGCAAAGGATTTGCGCCTTCGAGTCCTTTATTGTGGGGGTTTGACCTTTCTTCCACACTTCTGTTCATGTGGGCGTCCCGGTTGCGATAATGTGAAGAAGATTCGGAGTAGACGACATAAACCTGAGACTTGCTTCCGAGTCTGCCATAAGATATGCTCATGAAGCAGTGCACAGGGGACGGTCCTGCTGACGAGTGCAGTTGTTTTTAAGGACAGCCAGCTCTTCAGATAAGAAAATTGATCGCGCGCGCTTCTGTGCAGGCTCCCTGACAACGCTGACGTCAGCAAGATCACGGCCAAGATGGACCAAGGCGTGCTCAAGATCGAGATCCCGAAGAAGGAGAAGCCCAAGGAGGAGAAGAGGAACGTCCAGATTGACTACGGCAGCGGCAGCGGCGGCGGCGGCGGCACCGGCACCGGCACCACCCACTGAGCGGGGACGAGAACGGGCTTTGTAAATAAAAGGGCTAACAAGAGAGGGCCTCGGGCACAGTGACATGCGACCTTGTAGAAAGTCGAGGACCGAAGTCTCTGATGTTTGGGATTAATACAGTGAAAGCAGCCAATGCTAGTCGAGATTGTAGCTAGTGACGATTTTTCTATCCGAGTCGAGGCGCTGTGCATTTCCGTTTGGAACTCTTCTAGGATGCAATTTCTCGTTTCAACTTCCATTTTGCAAGATCATACAAGCAGGAAGCCTGTAGTCACGTACCTTGACCTTGTTCATGCTCTGCGGAATGATGTCAGTCACTGTAAGGTCGACCATGTATGTTACATTCCAATGATTATGGACGAATCTGGTCCGACTACCAGAGTCTGTTACATACACATACTGGCCCGCACATGTTTAATTTGTGATGCATCATGGTGCTGGCCGCCATGGCAATCACTACCGGCCTAGCTGGACCGTCCGTTTGCACATACCATATGGAAGCTATGTGTGGCCGCGCTAACTCAGCTACAGGCTCAGCTACAGACGGCAGTGACGCGCTGAAGCATGCGACAAATCATCATTGGCATAGATGCAGATGTACCCGTTGACTTGTTGGGCCGCTGCAAACATAATTAGATTTTGGGCGCGGTCGGGCAACGCGCGGAGAGAACGCCAGGCTGAACACATGCGTAGGGCCTCTACTTGGTGAAGACATTATGCATGCGCACGTGCAACAAATCTGTGTTTCTTTCCGGACCCGATCCCCAGCCCGATGGAACGTGTTGTGAGCTCATTACTACGGCTGGCATTTTTGAATTTGGGGCGCAAACAAAGCACAAAAGTGTTTCCATCAGAAGACTTACGGGACGTTATAAGTGTCAACAAGGATGATCCTGCTTCACGTTGGACGTTACACAATTTGCGGTCTTTGCGGCAGCAGCAAGTTGTAGAAGGCGTTTTGTACAAAAATGCCGTTTGCCCCGCCGCGCTTCCACCCGATCCATTGACCGCTTTGAATGGCCTTGAGGCTCTCTCCTCCGGTGTAATGGGGGTCCAGGATCAGAAAGGCGCACTCCCCAGTCAGCTCGTTGTAGTCGATGCCCAGGAGAGTGTACGCAAGCACGCCGCCACCTGCAACAGATTCAGGTTCCGATAAAGTGGACTTTCTTGGACTCTATAGCGCAAGAAGTGATCTGGGGGAAGAATGTCAAGCTCGTGAGGGGAGAGCGCAGGCAGTAGGGATCAGGCGAAGGGGTCCGATGCGAGGCGCTGCGATTTTGCTTGTGAAAATTCATTTGTGGACAGCTCATAATCAACGACAGTTTCTAAACGCACGGCAGACGGCAATCTTCTCCGGTCGATCAACAGCAGCGCTGCACACAAAGAAACCGATGCCCGGTGTCCTACTCGCGTTACTATCCATCTTCCAATTGCGCAAATACACAAGTCGACCCGTTTCCCCGTTCTGTCAAGCATACAGCTGTTCGCGTCATTTTTCCAATTAGATCCAACTTTTTGGAGCACGGTTCTTGATCCTGAGCCGTTCAATGCCTTCCTTATCGACGATCGGATGGTTCAAGGTCAGGAACCACCCGCCGAACAATTGAAACCCGATGGCAGGTTTGACGCAAAGAGCTGTAAATGTCGCGGATTGAAACCCCCACAAGCTCACCGATCATGACGGGTGTTCCCTGGGTGTCAAAGTGGTGTGCCAGCTCCCGAGCTTTGGACGGAAGGTCCGCTCCCGAGCTGACGTTCAGCACCTTGCACGTGACCTGCACACAGCGGAACAGAGGAAACTGAAAAGGAGCGGAAGCACATTGCAGTCACAGTCGGAGTCTCGGCTGTATTGCAAGGGTGCACGGTCATTCGCCCTGGTCAGGCAGGCGACGGGCTGTGATTCGAGGAAGCGGACGTCCAATAGAGCTCTCTCTCTGTAGCGCTTCTCAAGTCTGCCGAAATCCGAAGTCAGCATTGTTTCGGAGAGAAATTGACACTGCGTTTGATCCTTCTAAGTGCAGAAGGGGACAGAGTGGTCAATGTGAAACTGCGTGATTCGTCCGAGGCCTGCGGACAAGGCCTTCGCGACTGGTTTGGAGGCTCAATTCCGTCCACAATCCCCCTGAGCACTACCATTTCGAATGTAATCAACGAGAAGACTTAAAAGACGGGAGAGTTCGAAGAAATGCGCCAATAATTTTGCAGCTCACCCCGAGCAGTGCGTCCAGGATGTAGCCCAGCTCGATGGCGCCAATCCACTGGGAGGAGCCCACGAAAGATGCCTCCTTGTCCTGCAGGTCCACCAGCGTCTGCTGAATGGTCCTGCGAGGGGTAGAACAAAACGGACTCAAAACGCATGTGGAGACCACGCGAAAATGCGCGACGGCATTAAACCACTGCGCAGAGCCCACAAAGGATGCCATTTTATACTGCAGGTCCACGAGCGTCTGCTGTATTGCCCTGCAAGCGGCGGAGAGGAACGAAGCTGAAATCACTGAAATCTACAGGTAAGCATATAAAACGCGTGAAAGAATTGGACTGGGTGTGCCAGGTGTCGGCTCTGCGGCTCGAACTCGTGTTCGGGACTGCAAACTTTCAATTGGTCGATTGCGCAGTAATCTCAATTTGTTCAGAGAAGCCAGAGAAGCCAGATCCGAAGGGACCTTGCTGCTTTTTACCTGTGCGAGGGTACGGGTACGGTGGTATAGTTCTGGAGCCGGAACCACGAGACGATCGTCTGCAGCGAGCGGTAGGCGCAGCCCCAGCCCTGCAAGGAAAAATACGAATGAAGAGGGCTGACGTCATGCTGGCGTCACTGCAAGGCTGCGGCTAGCAGGATCACAGATGAGGTCACAGACCGAGTTCGGAGACCGTGATAAGCACGGAGACATGGTCTGACGCCCGGCACGAAGTAAGCGGGCAAATGACAAAGGCATTTACCGCACTTGGCAGAATAACAGCCTCACACTGGTGGACGCTCTATCTTAGGCCAAACAAATTGAGACAAGGATACACGCGCTTCAGTGCTTCATTGGGTGGGCTTCGTGTAGAACTAAATACAGAACAACAGAGACCCTCAGTGACGCTCTTTTAAAAATGGGGACAGATAATGCTAAACGAAGCTAATGCACGTGAGACGGCTTCACCTTGTCGTCTATTCGGTCCTGCATGTAGTGGTAGTACTCGTAGGAGCCGTGGATGAGGCTCAGCTTGCCGTTGGCGACTGCACGAGGAAACGAATAAAGGGTTTGCCGGCGCCAGTCCAGTCGCTCGGAGCAGCTTGCGCAAAAGCGTGAATGAGAGTGTTCGGATTCTCGCTAAGCTGCTTCAATTGCACCGATCGATACAACCGTCGGGATTCGCGCAGGAAGCGGGACAAGGAGATTTGTCAATGCAGCCACCGCTCGAGGACGGGCTACATCTGAAACCCTTGTATGCTCGCTTCAGAAGCCTCTGCCGGCGCGGAAGTCCGTCCTTCAATGGGTCCGAAAGCGGTCAACAGATTAAAGACTAGATGGACTCTGCGTGCTCGCCAAGATGGAAACCTTCACCTACCCAGAAACGTCTGGACAATGCTTCCCCACTTTTAGAACGATTAGAACGAGCACTAACAAGGAAGCAGAAACAGTCAAGCGGAGTGCCGGACACATCGTCTCAAGAAGGGTACCCACTTCCGGACGGCCGGATGCCGGCGTGGACGTCCAACAGCCTGCCACTTGTGGACGCCTCGGCAGAGCCAGGTTCCGCATCAGCGGACAACAGAGCGTTCGCTGACCTCAGCAACGGGCGGTCCAGAGGCAGTCCCAGTTGGCGGTGGAGGTGCGTCCGAATGCCCACTGCAGAAAGAAGCATCAGTCTTAGGGTTTAGACTACCAGCCTTGTCTTTCTTATCCAAGTTTTGTTATTACGCTTTACCTTTTTGATATTATTTTTTGAATCACCTTGTCTATCTTGCGCCTTTGGCCCAGCGCTTCGGAGGAGGCAGTATTTGCGAACTTGCTTATGTTGAAAGCACAATCAAAAAAGATTTGAGAAGAGTCGTCGCCCGTCGCTCTGAACCAACTTCTCATCTCCTTAGAGCGGCTTCGGCTTCGCATTCGCCTTCAGCGGAAACGGAAGGATAGGCAGCCGATGTGCGATATGCAACCTTCTTCGGGTGGCCGTTCAGGAAAGGACACCCGCTCCCCAATCACAATCAAACACCAAAGCAAGCGGGATAGATAAGAAGTACCGCTGATCAGCAACTCTAGCCTACGCTTACACTCACCCAAGAGCTGCTCTCCCTCGTCTCTGGAGTGCGGGTACAGCGCTGTCACCGGGAATAACACGCCAGGGGGGTGAAACAGGTGCGCAACGACCCCCCGCTTGTGGTCCTGAGCTAGCTGAACGGCATGTTGCAGCTGCTTTTCTAGAGCAGGGACGATTAGCGTTCGGACGGCGTCAGTGAGGTGCATGGCCGCTGGGGCGATGCAAAGAACGTCGAGGGACAGGGGGAGGGGGTAAAGAGTCGTTGGAGACGCAACTGCAAAGATGAAGGGTTAAGACCCAGGTTTGTTACATGGTCAGAAAGAACAACGACTTGGGGAGCAGCGAAAAGCTGCGGAGTCAACAGAAGGGTGCTCTTATTACGCGTGCGCTAGTGAGTACGGGCTTTAAGATGGGTATGAGAGGAAGGCATTTTTTGAAGATCGTCGGATGGGACTGCTATCAAGCACTGACGTGAATGCAGTTTTCCTTGGCGCACTCTTTCTCGAAGAGAGGCATGGAAGGAGACACAAAGAACAAAGTCAAGTACAAGAGTGGTGCTAAAGCCGAGTCCAAAATTTTGAACCCAAAGCAACAGCTTGTCGACCAAGAGTGCATCTTACCAGGCTCAGAGCTGAGGTAGGGAGCTCGAAGCGCGTCACCAGAACAGGATTGCCTTTGCAAGAAGGTGACGCGGATTGGCTTAGGTATCTGCAAGCATCGCCCGCATGTTAGGCCATACAGGAACAGTGACGAAGAAATATTGCGAATCAGAATGCCAGAACCATCTTTTCTGATGAAGCATTCGATGAAGTAGTAGGCGAAAAGAAGTCCAAAAATGATCGCAGAACCCAACTTCATTGAAGCTTGTTGATGCGCAAGCTGAGAAACCCAGGTAGACAGAGCAGCAACACTCCTTGCACGGTTGACACGTCCTCAATTAGTTGCTTCCCAAACTCAGTGGACCACATGTCCAGAAGAAATAGGAGTGCTAGCGCAGATCAGCAGGGCAAGTCGACAGGCAGCTAATAGCTCGCATGTCTTCGTCTCAAGTCTCACGTCGACAACATCGGACGTTTCACCTTTTGTCAGCAACGTTGGAGTTTCGTACCTTCTGGTGCGTTGACGGCTCTGTGGCACCTCCCAGCTCCTCACAAGTCATCTCGTCAAAGTTCTTCTCCCCCTGCGCCTCTGGCACCACCGCCTTCTTCTTCCCCTTGCCCCCCCCTTTCTTCCCACTCGTACTGACCCCCCCAGACGCAAAACCCCTCCCAGTGACACTAGCCTCGTGGTCCCATGGTTGTACCAAAACTGAGCAAGAAGGTTCTTTCGCGCTGTCTACGAGAAAGGCTGCTGACTCCGAACGCAGGTCCTGCATGACTTTCTCTGATGCTGTGTCAATCTCTCGTGGAGTGGGGAAAGCTGGGGAGGTGGTGGGGATCTGGAGAAGGACGGGAAGGCTGCAGCGCAGGGGGACGTGAGCCTCCCACAGGGCGCTCTGGTCGACCGCTTGAACGTCGACTCGCTTCTTCTCAGAATTGGCGATTCGGTCCTGGGTCATCTGCCAAGGGCGTTCTTCATGTTAGAGATACTAAAGAAGCAAGCGAAAGTGTAGATTTAGTGACGGGATTACTGGAAACAGAAACTTCTTTCATGAAAAGCAATGAGGCCGTCTCAGAACACCAGCGCAGTTCTATTAATCCAGAGCATTATTGACCACTGAAAGCTTTTTTGATTGTTTTTGCATCATTGTTTCCAAAGAGCACAGTGGGAGAACTTACAGGAGGTGCCAAGAAGTACTGCGGCTGGCCATTCCCCTCGCCCAAGCATGCCAGTATTGCTGGCGTGTCCGTAATGCTCTGACGTGAAGTAGTGGCAGAAAGCAGGCTGCAGGCCTTTGCCATTTGTCCGTCTGGCTCAGTCCAGAATGCTCCCACTGCTTGAAAGCCTTCAGGCACCGTATCAAGGAGCCGGGCTGCAGGACAGGAGTTACTTTGTTGAATCACAGGAATACATCATGAACTGGCTGCATTGCAGCGAAGCCGCTTGCTATCTCACTGGCTTGATTGCGCTCACCACAAAAGTCCATGCCTGACTGATCTAGATACACTTGTGATTGAACGGTTGAAAATGGTTGTGCTGAATGGACAGGCCCTCGGCAGATCACAGCGAAGATTGCTGAGGCTACTGGGGCTAAAGTGTTTGAGTGATGCAGGCAGATGTATATGTCCTCTGGGGTTCGTAATCAGCCATAACTGCCAGATCTATGCAGAGCAGAAGGAACTTGACTTACATCTGTCTTCTCAAACTTTAACCAGGAACCAGATTAAGAGTATCTCATCTTTTTATGCCCTTGGATTCGCTAATGATGCAAAGAGTTGTGACCACTTTGTTTTCATTGGCAGCCTTTTTAGCGAGCAATGCTGCAAAGGGGCAAAGTGCTGATTGTGGCACACCCGTACGGCGTAACCACCACTTAAAATCCGAAGAGAATTCGCAGTCATGAACCACCTTAGCATCTCACCTGCATCATTCTGCAGGTTGGAAAAATCCTCCTCCACTGCTCGGAGCGCACCAGCAATCAGCAACGATGATGAGGCACTAGCAATATCTGCAGGTGGGGGGCAAGCAATCCCCACAAGCAAGCCATGAGCAATTGGCTCCCTGGCAAGGAAAGACAGCTGCTGCTCGGCGCCCTCAAGAACCTTGAGCTGCGGCTCCATGTCGCCCCAATGCTTCTGAACGACTGAACGCAGACTGCACGCTGGTCTACTTGTGTGCATTTTTCATGCAAACTGGCAACAAATTCGACCAGAAATTGCAAATGCATACGCGCTTATACTTGTTGGTCAGTATCCTCGGCAGGAGCTCCGGGTGAAATGCAGCCCAGTGCGGAGTATCTCGTCGGCCTCCATTGTACCTTGTTAAATATAGAACTGTTACATCGATAGGAGTGTGCTCAGTTGAAGCAATCTGCCCGGAGACTTCTATCCGGGCAAAGCCAGGGCTGAGCCAAGCGCCAGTATATGCAAAACATATATGTTGAATATGTCTCAGGTAGTGCTATTGTGTCGGGGGAATATCAGCAAGGCATTCAGCCAGCCATGGAAGGACAATCCTCAAGACTGAAGAGAGCTCAGTTGTGAGGCGCAAGGTGCAACTGCAACCTCACGCAGAAGAAGCAGCTGGCTTCCACTTAGGTTTGAAGTGTTACGGCCTGTACCTTTGCGGAGGTCCTTACAACTTTTTCGCCCACGCTTGTGGAGGCTTTGCGGTTCCGTGTTTTGCTAGATTTCCAGGGCACCATGATCAACCTTTTTTCTCTCAAGAAAAAGCAAGAAGCTGCAAAAGAAGCGAATGATGGACGGCCGCCTGTGAAGAAGCAATCTGCAGGAGAGTTGCGAGTTCAAAAAGGTGAGTTGTTTTGGACTTGTGGAATGTTCCAGTAACCTTGATTGGCCAGCTTTTGGTGGTTGTTCTTTTGTTCTGGACTTGATCTGGGAGTGTTCAAGCAACTCTTAATCTGAAAGCACCTAATTCTGCCAAGAAGGCCGTTGAACCTTTTTCAGCTCAAGCAAAAGGATATTGGTACAAGCAGACTGTAAACCGGTGATTTCTATTATCCAAAGCAAACACTTATCAGCGTTCAGAGGTCAGTAGTCTGATATAAATTCTTAGAATGCTAGCCAGCAATGTAGTGACAAGTTGTCAGTTGGTGCTAGGGTTATTTGGCTGGCTTTTGCAAGACTTCTGCTGTTCCAACATATTGGTCGTCGCGCGCTTTCAGTGCTTATAATTGGCAGTCTGCTTGACTGCCGGACATAGCTGTTTAGTGCAATGCTCCTAAGGCCATCTGATGTGAAGTGTGGCTGCTTCATAACTGCCGATGCTGAAAGAAGCGAGCAACTTGGGGAGTCAAGATTCGACCACCAAGTGGTTCTGGGCTTCAGACCCATAGCAACACTTCCTCCTTTACTTGGTTGCTAGCCTATCACTGAATCTTTGTTCTACTCCATTGCTTCTTTCTCTTTCTAAGCAATCCTGCAAAGTGGTTAGGATGGAGAGTTATCTTAGCACGAATGGTTTTAATGGAGAGATTGTATGGAACTAATCAGGGCTAAGCGCTTGCATTCACCACATCGCACAGATTAAGGACACAAAAGCCATCACAAACGATATACTCCATCCCTCTTCCTGCAGATATCAGCGAATTGGTACTCAGCAAAACCACATCAATCACTTTTCCAAATGGGAAAAACGACCTCCTTAACTTCGAAATCACGATAAAACCGGACGAGGGGTACTACACGTGAGTTTTTCTTGTTCTATTGTCAGATTTGCTCTCATCGATGTGGACACATCTTGCATCCGTGACCCATCTAAGCCTGACATTCTGACAGGCTTTGGAGGACGTTGTTCACTTGTCCCTGGAAGAAAGTCTTAGCATGTCTTAATGTATACGAAGGGGGTTGCCTTTCAACTGTCCATCAAGAGTATCTGTTCCAGGTGCAGGAATGTAGACTCCTCAGTTTCTCGCTCAATCTGCTTCTCTGTCTCTCTCAGGGGGGGCACCTTCGTCTTCAGCTTTTCGATACCGACCATCTATCCTCACGAAGCACCGAAAGTGAAGTGCAAAACGAAGGTAGGTTGCCTTCGCCGACCATGATCCGTCCAGGCGAAATCACTTCACTAAGAATTTGGCAGAGAATGGTCAGGACTGCCCTGCCTTTGTTCAGAGGTTTAGGGTCGACCGAGAGGCCGTTGATTTGCAAGGTTTTGCTCTCTTTAGAGGGCTCTGTTCTTACTTCATCATCTTGAAGATCTCGACCGCATTCTACTCAATGTCGGTACTTTTCACAAAACCTGCACTTGTTTTGTTCTCGTATCTGTATCTTCACCCTCACTCTTCTGTAAGCTCAAAAGCAGGTCACGAAGTTCAGATCTTGTTCCAAGTCATGGGGAGTTGAGTACATGTTCCTCGTTTCAACCTGTGTGCCTGCTCGTTTTCCAGGTCTACCACCCAAACATCGACCTGGAGGGCAACGTTTGCCTGAATATTCTGAGGGAAGACTGGAAACCCGTCCTTAGCATCAGCTCCATCATCTATGGCTTGCAATATCTCTTCCTGGACCCAAACCACGACGATCCGCTCAACCACGAGGCAGCGGAAGTATTGCGGGACAATCCGAGGCAGTTTGAGTCAAACGTAAAGAGATCATTAGCGGGTGGCTACGTGGGGGGCCATCACTTCCCACGCTGCATATAGACGCTGCCGCAGACCGGGTCCTTGTATACGTGTCATTGTCAGGGGGAAGGATCGAACTGTACAAAAATGCTTTGTCATCCATAACTGCGTACTAGACGACCAATTTGCTTGCTGCCATGCAGGTCTGTGGCCTTATCTGGATCCATTTATGTCAAGCTAGCAAGTCGAGCATAATGGTTGAGAGCTTCCTGATTGCGACAGGTTTCTTCAGTCCTCCTAAACCACTGCTCAACTACGGCTGCAAAATTGAAGAAACTGGCTTCCGCCGGACGGCTACACATGCCTTACTTTCAAATCCACTGCCACATTCTTGAAGCGCATCATTGCGGGCAGCCTTAGCTTGGTTGTGCACTATTGACCACGCCTGGCTGGGGCCCGACTAGTCCAACTAAAGTAGCCCGACTGAGCTAGCTTTCAAGTGCGATATATACACGTGCATATGACGGTCATGGCTGTAGCATGCGGCACGTTGCCGGTTCCTGCGGATCGCGCGTTCACTGAAGGCAGAAGCTCGAACTGTGGCACTAGCTCCATGTGCGCTGCATCAGCGTTTTGAAACTGCACCGTCCGGAGTATGTGGCAACCTCGGTGGTGTCAGGTACCACTTATGATCAACGGAGTCCTCTTCGAACAGACTGCTCTAACAATCAGGGCTTTGTACAATGGCTCTGACGGTCACTCTATTCAGCCACAATCACTTGAGACTTCCGATGAACGAGCATACACAGTTCGCACTGGTTTTATGGTATGTTGGACTCCACTCAAGGACTCCAAACGCACATCCAAAACTGAGGTCCCAATAGGTTTCTGTCCTTTACAAACACAGAGAATCTTAGGTGAACACGTGCAAAACTCACGCCTGGATATGTACGTTTCTAAAATACTTGCCCACCACATCTTCTTGTTTGCAGTGAGTGTATAGAACCTTGTACACCTCCATGAGTAGATGGGGAAACTTGCCGGTGAAATATGAAAGAAAACCGTCCGGCAATGGCCCCAGGAGCTCCTGCATCAGCATCCGACAGAAGAGTAAGCAAAGAGTCTTCTTGCAGAACCTAGGAGCACGTTGAGTGTGGAACGAAACCAGACTGAGAGAAACTGTTTGGGAAATGTGCAACTTTATGCAACATGATTGTTTTCCTGCCGCTTTCGCTCGGTATAGAACATGTTCATGGTATTTGCGAACCAGACTGCCGTCTCAAACTCGGAAAAGCCGTCCAGAAGAATTCCGAAGGGAGAAAGGTCTGCAGCACCGTTGAGAATGAGACGTGCGCACGTCTATTTTCTGTTCGACTCTGCCAGTTGCAACTCCGGAGCATCGCCGACGAGTCGTTCCCTTGTCACGCCCCCCCTCTCGATTCCTTATAACTCATAAACTTCCCAGAATGCGTCTTTAAGTAGGAAAAACTTCCAACCTTACGTCTTCAATCAACAAAAGATGAGGTCTTTGACCAACTATAATATGCCCAATCACAACTCTCAACCCTTTTCCCCATATTTACCCTCACCTTGACGCTCTGCGGGAGCTCCCGGTAATGATTGCACTTGTTGCGGATGACCCGCAACAAATCCCGGATGCTGCGGCTGTTATACCGCCGGTACTTCCCCAAGTTTTCTAGAAGCGCCTTGTCTAGTTGCACGTCCCATGCGCCGATCGCCGCGCTCTGCCCGACGCTCTCCATCGCCGCCAACAGGAGGGATCCCTCTTCCCGGTCTTCCAGCTCCACGCGGTCGCTCGCGTCGCGCAGGAACGCGAGGCGCTTCTCGGCAGACCAGAAGAAGGGGTGCAGCAGAGCCTCTTCCGCAGTGGGCCTGGAAAGAAGTGAGTAACGCCTTGTGACGAAGTCAAAGAATTGGCAATCCATTTAGCGGGATTGCTTGCAAGCTAGTGAGAAAGCGCTGACTCTTTTACGGGTTTGCTTGCTCTGTGACGACTCTGTGGAGAGATGCGTGCGGAGGCCTTCTAGGCCTGGCCTGGGGGCCGAGATGACAGAGCAACGTATCAGGCCCGAAGGCGAGGTGGCCCCGCTCACAAGCGAACCAGGGTTCTCGAAAGAGCACGAAAGTCGGCGCTGGACTTCACACAGCTTCAACGACCAACCAAAGCATGTAAGCATCCCCCCCTCACCGCTCCAGGGGGTCCGTCCGCAGCAGCGCCCCGACGAGGTGCGCGGCCTCGGGCATGTGCTGGAGCGGCCACAGGTCGGGCTCGCCTTTCAGCACGTTGCTGTCGCGCTCGAAGCGCTCGCCAAACGGGTGCCGCCCGCCCGTGATGCAGAAGAAGAGGACGCAGCCGAGCGAGAAGAGGTCCACCGCGCGCGTCTGCCGCCCATGCAGCAACTGCTCGGGGGCCTGCCACCCGCTGCTCCCGGCACCTGGCGAGGATCGACGTCGAAAACAAGTGAGTTTGCTGTTAGGTATGTTGCTTTCGATGCAGAGCCGGCGCTTGGGGGGGTGCGTTTGCCGCCCGTGCAGCAGCTGCTCCAGGGCCTGCCCCCCGCTGCTTCCCGCGCCTGGTGAGAGTCGAAATGAAGTGAGGTTCTGATGAGCCATAATGCTTACGACGTCGAAGCAGGAATTACAGGCCCCGAGATGGGAGGCGACTGTGCAACAGTTGCTCCAGGGCCTGCCACCCGCGGCTCCCGGCTCCTGAGAAGGATCGACATCGGGAACGACTGAAAGTTTGATGGATATGTTGCTTTCGATGTTGACCCGTGAAGCAGCTGCTCCGGGGCCTGCCACCCGATTTTGGCGTCGTAAAGATGTCACAAAGGAATTGACCATGTTGCTTTCGACGTTGAGCAGGAGAAGCGAAACGCCAAGATGCGGAGAAGGAAGGAATCAAGGCAATTCCCGACCGGAGGCAAGAGCATCCAAAACATCCCCAGTGACCGTTTGGCACACGTTGTGGAGGCGAACCATTTGGCAGCGTGTCTCGCTGATTTGCCGAAACTTTCTGTCGCCCTTTGAAGTGTTCAGTTTTCCTGGCTCAAATTGATTCTGTCGTCTACCGAATCTTCTCTTGGTTCTCGAACAGTCTGGCCGTCCCATATGAATCTTGAGAAATGCATATCGCAACAATCTTGATATTTGAGTGTGAGCATAAATGATAAGCGACCCCTTCACCCGTTGCATGCGGGTCGAAGGAGCTCTGCTCGTCCAGCAGCCGCTTGCTGATGCCCATATCCGACAGCTTCGCGCGCCCCGCCACGCTTATCAGCACGTTCTGCGGCTTCAGATCCCGATGCACGATCCCAAGCGCATGCAAATGCGCAAGCCCGGACACCATATCTTTCAACAGCCGCTGCAGCGTTTCCGTGGGGCGATCCCGTTCGTCCCAAAGGACCCACTCCTCCCCTTTCGCCCCCCTCCGGGCCCTGCCATTTCGCACCCCCCCGGAGGTGCTCGGCTCGCCGGGGGGTCGCCGCTGGCAGGCGTTTCGTCCCCCTGGATCAGATCAAACACGCTGAGCTTGCACCGCTCGAGGGCGACGTACACAAAGTCGCCGTCTTCTTCCATCGCGTAGCACCGGACGACGTTCGGGTGCTCGTCCGAGATAACTAGGTTGGCAATCTCTTTCGTGGCCTTCTCGTAGAACTGCCCCAGCAGCCGCTTGACCGCGACCTGGCGCCCCTCCAGCTCGCCTTCCAAAACAAGCGTCCCGTGACTTCCGTAACCTATAATTTTGCTGCTAACTTTCAACCGACCCACCCTTAACCCATCCGTTAACCCTCCCCCCTCCTTCCGTGCGCTAATAGTTAGCTCCTTTCCCTCCCCCGAGTGCGTCCCGTTTGCAGCCGCATCGTTCCCCCCAGAAGGATTCTTCCGCGCCTTCTTCTTCTTGGGGGTCTTCTTCGCCTCCGAAACCACCCCCCCATTCTCGTTCTTACCCTTCCGCTCGAGCCACAACCCATACGCCGAGCGCCCGTACCAGCTCCCCAACCCTACGACGACCACCACTAACACGTACGAAACCGCACTCGTAACCGCGCCTAACCAACCCGGTTCCCGTTTCCGACCGACCTCGCCGCCCCTCTCCCCTCCCCCTCCGGAGTTGAAAGAAGAAACCGGAGAAGAGCACCACCAATCCCCCGGGTTACAATCCCCGGGCACTCCCTCCGCTTTTCGCTCCTCTTGGACGACGATCGGCGCAGGCAACTGGAGAGGCCCTGTATTTGGGTTGTCTCTCACTGCCATGGCTTTTCCAGTGAGTCTACCCCAACCCGGGCTCCTGTCAGCAGGGCCTCTTCGGCTGGGGACGAGCTCCTGAAGGAGCTCCCCGGTGGGACTGAAAACGGCGACCGGGGGGGCCGGGAAGACGACCCGCCATTGCTCGCCCTCGGCAGTCGAGTCGAGTCTGCAGAAACGGGGGTGTAATGTCAAAAGATTTGCCATCGGCGAGAGCGGAGGAAAAACTCACGTGGAGGAGACTACGGGACGAGTTGTAGATTGGTGTTGGATCAAATGGAAGCTCTTCACATATTGCCAGCACAGCGTAATTCAAAAGCAGACACCGGACAGGTTTTGGCGAACCCGCAGGAGATACCAAGGCGAAGAAGGAAAGGTAAGGTTGTGATGATCACAACGTGCAAAAGTATTCATTCTGGCAGAAAAAGCGATTTTCCAGCACGAAACATACCTTGATCAGCTCTACCGCTGTACAAGTTACCAACTACTCCTTGCACAGCAAGAAACGCATCCAACCCGCAGGAATGATTATCGCTTTTTCCTATCTGGTACGAGCAAGCAGGCCAAAAGCAGCTCATCATAAGGGGTCTGCGGACTGAAATACCAGATTCAAGCAGCAACCAAACAAGATTTGCGTGCCCAGACCCTTCTTTGGAAACCACCCACCTTCTAAGCGAATTGTCCTGGCCACCTTCCAGGTTCATCCCCCGCCCCTCCGGCAGCTCCTTGACCGCCCCCGCCCCGACGCTCGGGTCAGAAACTTTGCTCCCCCGACCAGTGGACGTCTGTATGTGAGGCTCGTCTTTTACGACCGGGGGGGGCAGGCTGCCGGTCGGGAAACGCCAGGCAGCCGGGTTGTAGAGCGTCGACAGTTCGCCCATGCTCAGGTTCCAGCGCTCGAGGCCGGAGACGGCGTCCATGGACTTGACGTTGTAGTCGGTGCGCACGACGAAGAGGGGGCGGTGCTGGCAGCTCATGCCTGGGAAAGGCGACGAAGCTTCATTGAGAGGTTGTTTTTGAACGTAATCCCAAACGTGTGACTGTCAGGAGAGGCGCAATGAGGACGGCGGCAGCTTTAGGTCTTGGTCAGACTAAATTTTCTTCGGCGACATGACACGAACGCGAGTCCAAGCCTTTGCAATCGTACAAATCGAGCACAACCTCTACCCAGTCACGCACCCGCATGGGACGAGTAAAACTCCGACAGAGTATACGATGTTTCTTTCGCTTTCACTCCGCTGGCATATTCTTGCCCAAGCGTATTGAGTCTCAGTGCAGGTTCGCTCAGATAAGAAGCGTCCGACTCGCACTCCCTTACCGGACGGCCCCTCCGCCGCCACCTCGGCCGCCCTGTCTGCATGGTCCGGCTGCTCGAGCTCCTCCTGCTCCCCCACGTAAATGCACTCGTCCACCTCCCCCACTTTCAAATCATCCGGAGCCGTCAGATCGCCTCCATCGACGGCCTCAAACGTCCCGGTGCTGGCGTCAAACTTCTTGAGCAGCTTCCCGGAGGCGGCGTCGACCATGAAGACGGTGGACTGCCGTGCGCCGACCACGATGCCCCCGTCATGCGTCATGGAGGGGGACGCCTGGACCAGTTCTCGCGCGGTGATGGGCAGCTTCTGCGGGGTGAGAGGCCGAGCGTTACTGCGGAGCGTCTGAGGATCTTTCTAGGAGCGTTTTCCTCTGAAACTTGGATAGGACATCGGTTGATCAACGCAAGTCCCTGATAAGAAAGATCGACCCCTCCGCTTAAGCTGAAGGTGCGCCAAAGATAAGGTAATTTCGGATGCAAGAAGGGACGGCCAAGGGGCAACAATATAAACGGGATTCGCGAATTTTTCCGAGCCAGAAACCAGGCCGAGAATGGTCCTGGAGTCTGCCATGAGACAGCCACAATTGGGCCTTATGCCACTCAAGAACCAACCGAGCATCTGACAATGAGTCAGAATGAACAAAGGGTGGATCGAGGGGGGAGTCACGAAAAGCCGAGGATGGGCCATCAAGTAGCCGAGGATGAGCCAAAGATTAGCCGAGGATGAGCCAGAGATTAGCCGAGGGTGAGCCAGAGGTGAGCCAGAGATTAGCCGAGGGTGAGCCAGAGGTGAGCCAGAGATTAGCCGAGGGTGAGCCAAAGATTAGCCGAGGATGAGCCAAAGCTTAGCCGAGGGTGGGCCAAAGATTAGCCGAGGGTGAGCCAGAGATTAGCCGAGGGTGAGCCAGAGATTAGCGGAGGGTGAGCCAAAGATTAGCCGAGGATGAGCCACAGATTAGCCGAGGGTGAGTCACAGCTTAGCCGAGGG
>DF236966.1:0-190437 GCA_000708835.1 Klebsormidium nitens | reverse complement strand
TGAGCCAAAGCTTAGCCAAGGGTGAGCCACGAGATCGGCAATGTTGAGCCACTAATGAGCCACGAATGAGCCAAAAACGAGCCGAGGACTGAGCCAAAAGTCAGCCGAGGATGAGCCACAAAATGAGTCGACGATGAGCCGTAAACCAGTCGAGGATAAGCCACGAAGTGGCCGCCAATAACCCGAGGTTAAGTCACCAATGAGACAGAGATCAGCTACGTTTGGCTGAAAATGTGCTATCGAGTTGCCAAGGATGAGCCACGAAACTGCAGAGGCTGAGCCGTCGAATAGCCAAGGATGCGCCTCCAACACAAAGACTACTAGGCTGGAAACGACCCAAATATCAGCGGATAGGAGCAACGAATCGGCCAAAGACAATCATGAACCCGCCAAAAATGCGCCATGAACAGTCTTTGGACAAAACCACGATCAGGCCCCGGACAAGCCGTTCCTTAGCTAACAAAGGCCCCCGGATACATCAACTCGGTCAACGTCTACGCTATGATTATTAAGCACGAGAGACCAGCCCGGAAACATGAGCGATCGAGATAAATGGCAGGACCGGCAAGGAGTCGTCAACGACAGGCTCAGCTTTGGCTAATGAACGATGAGGACTAATGATGCCAAGATAGACAAGAAAAAGCTTTATGTCAGTCAGAAAACATAGAACAATAGGCCAAGAGTCAACCGAAATCGGTCGAGACCAGCACATGGTCAGCCAAAAGGCAGCTAGATCTGAAAAGGTGTTATCGTAGTATGGTGAAGGACCAATCAGCAGTCAACCAACGGCCAGCCAGAGGTCGTCAAAACTTGGCCGGAGTATCAGTCAAGGACTTGCCAAGGATGAGCAAGGGAGAATCGAGGACTGGGGCGAATTTTAAAGAACTGGCTTCGGAGCAGACAAAAAAAGATTTGAGGATCAATCCAGATCAGCCACTATTTACAGGACGATCAGCTAGCACTAATAAAGCACCAGACACGACCGGCAACGAATCAGTCATGAATTACTTCACTATCCATTATGAAGGGGGAAGAAATACGTGGTCATACTTCAGCCAAGTATCATTAATGATCAATCAAGGGTAAGGCAAGCATAAGTCAAGGACTATTGTAACCGTGGGTCAGTCATAAACCAGCCAAGAATCAATCGAGGGTCAACCGAAGAAGAATCATAGAGTAGCGAGGGGCTAGCCAAGATTCAGCATCAGCCAAGGATTAGTCAATAAGCAAGATCAAGAATCAGTCAAGGATCAATTAAGGATAACCATAAACTTTGATATGACAAACTCCAAACTTTCATTGTGATATTCAACCAAAGCTCGGCCAGAGTCTGTCCGTCCTTCACCGAAGCAAGCCAAGGACCCTACAAGCTTTCTTCAGCCACGCTTTACACAGAACAACCAGAAATACCTCTACTGCTTGGGCAAACCCAAAATCGATTCACCAACTGCCATGCTTCACTCCCCACTTGGCCAAAGATCAGCAGATCTCAGCCTGTGGTTGCGATGATGCTCCATAACATGAATCAATCTCAAATACAGTCTGCAACATCAGCGCTTCTATTGACGAACTTGGAACCAGGCGCCCGAAAGGACCAGGACCGCACTTGGAGGAATCAACACACATGAACGTCAGCCGACTGAATTGTGCTGTCAGAGCGACCTAATGGCGCTCCACTCAAAATTCCATGCATGGTTCCGCACCTGCACTCCGTGGCCCCGCCTGTACGCATACAGAGCGCCGTCCGCCCCTGGAAACACCATCCCCTCCTCTTCTTCCTCCACCTTCTCGCTCTCCGCCGGCTCTCCCAGCCTGTCCTCATCCGCACGCTGCACTGCATTGTGCCTCCGTGAAGCTGACACCAGGGGCGGTCCACTAGAGAAGGACCACTTAAGCTCGCCCGTGTCGGCGTCAAGGGCGTGGAGTGAACCATCGAGGACGGCAACTAGGAGGGTGCTCTCCGGTCTGCACAAGGATAGGAAAGTGCTTATAGCGGTCAATCTGCTGAGAAGGTCCAGGCTGCTGGTAGGTGTTGTCACATTGTTCAAACGTCGAGATGAAAACCTTTGGGTTGATCCTATCAAGAACAGCAAGTCTGAGTCAGGGAAGCTTGTTTGAAACTCTCTTAAGAAAATTGGACTGCAGTCAAATGCTCAGTCAAGCGCCACAACTCACATTGACGAACAAGTACCACCATGTTCAATCAACCATCCCTGAACAGCATGTCGGTGGTGGCAGGATAAAAGGGCTCCATGTTTAGTAACTTTTCATCAAATGTGGGCTGCAGTAAGTGGACCTCGCATATTATCAATGCAGCAAACTGTTCAGCTTGCATGAGTGCTTTAATACAAAAAAATCTAGGGTTTTGATCACTGCCCGACCACCTGCACTCCTGAACACTGTGAAGTGGTGCAAACTCATCATTGGTGGAAATTCATCATTTCAGCATGTCCGCCAAGCTTCTCGACTAACGAAGACGGACTCACGCATCGTACTTCATTAGAGAGTTGACCAGAAACTTGTCTTGCAGGCTCTTGAACTCACATATTCACAATGTGGAACTCAAGATAAGCACAATTATCTTGAGCGGGCCATGCTGCAGACAAGTCAGGATTACCTTGTCACAGCCAACGCCAAAGCCTCTTCTCTTGGCAACCCATCATCCACATCCGGACTTGCTTCCTGGCCCTTCACAGCTATCAGGAAACTCAAAGTCAAAAGGAAAACGCAGAGCACAACCACAAAGGGATAGGCGTTCCTCCAGCGATCCAAGTGGAGCCCCATCTTTCTCAACAGAATGGGGCGCCGCATCGCTGGCCCACAGTTTCTTGAGCAGCGGTCGCTGAGTTCAAGGACCAAACCCCATGCCTACATGAAGACGCACATCATCACAACGAACTCCTCTACGAGCCTATTAAAGCCACATTAAAGCAAGCTTGCGCCTCAGGCTCAACCAAAGCTCTTCGTAAGACTCCAAGTATAAAGAGATAGTATACTCTAAGTATATAGAGACCCCTTCAGAATTCTACTCTTGCACGCTCGCATTAACCTATCTGGTTAAGAGCTCGTTAACTATCCGGGTAACCAGGTCTCGCGACTGGAACGATGAGTTTTGAACCGTACGGTAGGATCGGATTGCATCCTGGGCGTCCGGTGGCGACGGTTACCTCGAGCTTTCAAACGACGCTCTCAGCACTGAGCAGCTAGTAGTAGAAGGGTGCATGCATGGGATTGGGAAGAGTTTTCTGTTCATACGACACTATGTGGTTTACTGGAAGACTTCGACCGTCAAAATGGTGGCGTCCATGCGGGGCTTCGCTGGACAGCCCACTGGCATGAGCCGCTGAAAGTGCATACTACATAGGATTAGGCGCACTGGTGAAAAAACCTAGCTTGAGAGTGCTGTGTTAAGTTGCGGTGGCACGGAAGTGGGGATGATCGGCGGAGGCAATTGCACAATGAAGAATCGCAGATGACGATTCACGGAGGCGACGTCGCGCCGGTATGTCTCGTTGCACAATATCAGTTGCAGCATGTTGCGTTTGTTTGTTTTGCAAATCGGCTGATTCCTCCTTTCAGCCTAGTGCTGAGCTTCTGCAGACAATCTTCACCCAATCAATTGTCTGGGTAAAATGCTGAATGATTCTGTAAGACCTTGTAATTGCAGGGATTGATACTTCTTGAACTTGCTAAGCTTTTTGAAAATCAGGAAGTGATATCTGACGCTGGCAAGTTGGTGCGACTGGCAGATTGCCAGCTCAACACATGGCTCCAAGCAGAGGGCACAAGTGGTTGTCACAAAAGCACCCACTCGTGTCAAGAGCGGTCCACTCAAGGGCAATCTACAGCTGCCAAAGGAGCCTCAGGGCATTCTTGCAGTGCCGGTCAAGACAGGGCCAAAGTCCCAACCAGTGGCATTGGGTCCAACGGCCTTACGGCTGATTGAGGAGGAGAAAAGGTGGGGTGCTCAATGAACTGGCAGCCTGATTTTCTCCTACTCCTGAGTGCCTCGACAATCTGACGTCGTGCAATGCGGCATCAAGTCATAGGCCCCAAGCTCAACACCTCTTGTTCCAAGGACGCTCGACCAATTGCAGCGGTTGCATTTGGGAGGCACTCCGTAAACCGATGGCCTGCCACTACCAGGTCATGAACGATGGTCGCCAAAGATATTGTGAGAGGTGACAGCTATACGCATCGTTTCCTTTCTTACAAACTGATTTCTCAGGAAAGGACACATTTGCTGATCTTCGCTGATGTAACGTGCCTCTTTCAGGGCGGTGCGGCGCCATAGAAAGCGGCTAGCAAAGATCGTCGTAGATCAGTGGCGGTACTTCGCACAAAAGGTGAGGCACAAGTGGCCCACTCCTAGTACTGTTCATGAGGAGGTCTGTGTCTAGCCCTATTCAGCTTGAGTCCTCTAGCTTGAGTCCGCATCCAAAGTCTACCGGTCCTTGATGTAACTGCAGACTGTTTGATTGGCACCGACAAATTCCTTGATGTAAATTGCTTTTGACAATCCCCATACGTTCTAAAGCTTCCAATTTCTAAGCAGGCAGGCAAACTTTTCATTTTGCAACCAGGGATTGAAGAAGTTTCATTGAACATACAAGCTCCAACATCAACATCTGGTTCGTTACTTTGCATCCTAGTAGTGTCGACTTGAAAGCTCAACTCTTCATCGCCGGAGAGCTTGTGACTTATCAAAGCAAAGAATGGAGCAAAAGAGAGCACGGAGTGGGTTTTGGAGAATGTAAGTAGGACAGGTCAAGTGAAACTGGGATTTCGGTTTATTGCAGGCCCTTCTGGCCCTGGAGTTCCGACGCCGTGTTCTGGACCGCCGAAAGCATCAGTGCTGGGTCGCCTGGCGGGAGGCGGTGTCAACGCGGCGCCTGAAATGGACCCTGCAAGCCAGAGCTGTGGCGCGGCGCCGCTTGACACTGGAACGTCAGGTGTGGGCTCGGTGGGTTGCGCATGTGCAGACGCAGAAGCAGTACCAGAAGGCGGCGGCCCGGCTGCTCTGGATGGGTGAGTGGCTTGCAGTGGCGTTGCAGTGCAGCGATGTTGACGGTTTTGGAGGACAAGCTGCAAAAATTGCGGAAGGTGCTTCGAGCAATGGGAAGCTGTGGCGTGCCAAGTATTTAGAGAGGACACGTTTGGTTGCAATCGACTGAAGTGGACATTTGGTCGTGATTCCCAAAGTTGCTGTTGTACCTGAGTCGCATGTGCGAGTGGATCGGGAGGAACTCGGCGCAAGCATCCAGAGTCTCAACAGATTGAAGATTTTCGTGACTGCCAGGCCTGATCTGCATTGCAGTTCTCCTGGCTTTTGTTATGACCACATCAACCCGAGAGTGGCCCTGAGCTGCGAATGGGCATGATCACAAGTGGGCTAGAGGCCTCTTCCATGCTCTGCAGACTGTTTCGAAAGCCTTCGTCCATAATATGTCAAGATTCCCATCCTTAGGCTATTTGAGTATGATTGACCTTTCTTTGACCTTCTCGATGGTACTGAAGAATTCAACATATACCGCTGTTTTCTCCGCAGATGCGCGCCGGCTGTACAGCACCGCGTTTACCGCTCTCAAGGCCCACCGCACCGCCTCCCTCGTCAAGCGCCAAGCCACCGCGATCGCTCTGTCCCACTGGCGCCGCGCGACGCTCTCTCGCTTTCTCGCCAGCTGGCGCACCGCCTCTGAAGCTGGGCAACAGAAACTCGCGCAGCGAGTTGAGGCACTCCAGCGATGGGCGGCCTGGAGAAAACGAAGTGTCTTAAACGCTTGGCGTCAGGTTATCAAAACCCAGAAAAAGTACCGGGGAATCAGCCAGCGGTTAGCCGAAAAGCGGGTTAAGGGGCAGAAAGCGGAGGTTCTGATGCAGTGGCGGGCGGCGCTGGTGCAGAAGCGGGCGGACGACGCCAAGCTGGACAGGGCCTATGCGTTCCAGTACATGTATATAGTGCGGACGGTCATCCGGTGGTGGGCCTTGTTTGTGGCGCAGCGGAAAGAACGGAGGGTGGAGAAAGAGTGTGCAATGGGGAGTGCTGCCGAGCATGCGGAGCGACAGCTGGCGCGCCGGGGATACGCTGCTTGGCGGTATTATGTGGAGGGGCGAAGGAGGAAGGTCGTGGCGCTTGACATGGCGGAGGCGGCGAACCTGCTCCGGATCAAGGTACGGGGGGCTGGGTGGTGTGAAAAGCTTCCTTTAAGCTGGTTTTGAGTTCTAGACTTTCCTTGGCAATCTGAGCTTGGTAAAAATTCTTGATTACACTGTAAAGTGTCGATTTTTAGGCACTCATCAGCGAGTTTTGGGTCTGGAATTCGAAGATACGGACGAGCAACTTTTGGACGAAGGACGTACGCTGATAAAGGGGGTCTGCGAGTTCCATTGTGCAGGCGCCTCTCTGACGTTCAAGAACTGACCCCACAGAACCTGAATTTGAAGCAAGCACCTACTTATCGTTCATTCCAACTCCAAAGACGCACTTGAGAACAACAACAGGGTGGCATCTTAGCCGTGTTCAAACCATCTTTTTATCTGAAGCGTGTTGTCAACGGTTTCGTTCCTATATGGACGACACTCGTTCTTCCGACGGCGTTTGTGTCCGTCAAAGCCTCCCTTTCAACGGTTACGGTTTCCTTTTGGCAGACGCTCGTTGTACGGTCCTGGTTGAAGTACCACCAACGGAAGCAAGTCCTCAAGGACAACACCGCTTGCGCACGGGAGTTCGCCGACTTCCAGCTCCAATACAAGGCGGTCCTCGCGCTGAAACTCCGTGAGGAGACGCACCACACTAGTCTTTTCTAATTTCAACTCTATTGCGGCTCCTTGTCTTCAGGATTTGATAACACGCTCCAGTTGCTGATTCCACTGTACTGCTGAGACATCAAAGCCCAGATCTAGAGTGCTTGAGACGTTAGAGCGCACGTAAAACAGCCAAGTTTCATCCGAGCCATCGAACAAGTCGTATTCAATAGACTTTCCACCGAGGACTCGGCGAATCCGCTTCCTTGAGAATGTCGACAAGGCGCGCGGGGGTTTCGACGATGTGCGGACATTTCTAGAGCCTCGACATACATTGCATGCTTGTTGCAATACTATTGAAGTATCCTTGTTAGTTTTCTCTTCGGTTCAGACGCGCATTTTAGAATATCTAGTGCGTGACCGTGTAACCTCCAGCGAACCTCACCTCGTGTCATCGCTTCCCGTGCCAGATGTCTATCCGATTATACATAAACAAAAGTAAGAAAAACATGAATGAATCGACTCACGTCATCATTCTTCCGTGCCAGATGTACAGCACAAGCGCAGCCAGGAGCAGCACAGCATCATCGCGGGGAGGCACTGGGTCCGGCACATGAAGGTACGATACCCTCGGGACCCATGCTCATTTTCCGGGGTTTTGCAACCCTTAGAAAGTTGACATGTAGAGCGGCTTGTCAGGCAGCGTGCCTCCAACCGGCTATCTTGTCACGTGAAAAGTTCACTCTGCACTCCACGTTTTGACTGGCAACAGTTCAGCGTTGAGTCGGCAGCCAGGAGGGCCAATTCAAGGTTACTTTGTACACGCATATCCGATTCCTACTCATGCTCTTTGATTGCGCACTCGGGTCTACATAAACTAGGTTTCCTTGCAAGTGCAGCACCCATTTGCTCTGCTGGGACACTTTCTGTGTTCTGTGATGCCATGACTATCGTGAGGGCTTTAGCAGGAGGCGCTCAACACATGCTCGTCCTTCTTGCTGACGCCCCAAGAATGGGCGGCATCCTTCGACCCTTGGCGACTCTCCAAACTTCACAGTGAAAAAGCAGTACCGTTCTGAGCTTCGTTACAGCCGAAGTACTAAGCCTGCAAAGCTCATTGCAGAGGGCAGCCTTCACAAAGTGGCGGTCAGCTGCTGGGGCGGCGGTTCTGGAGCGAGAAGCAACGGAGGAGATGCTGGAGGAAAAGAAGATGGTGAGTGCCTGTCACCACAAGAGTCTCAGCGATGCAGGGTATGCGAAGAAGGTTATGCTGGAATTAGGGGTTGATCTGTAACGCGGCTGGCCCGCACCTGCTCTTGGTTCTCGGGTGCCGCTTTCGCTGCCCGGAATCCGTCTTTCACACTCCCAGAAGTCTGGACGTTTTTCGTTCGGAACGGACTACAATGGTTGACGGTTGAGGAAGCACCAGTGGATATACCGAGCGACTGGTTTTGGAAGCTCACAATCCGACAGCTGGAGGCCACGGTTAAAGCAGAGGTTTCACACCATCTTCATCCATTCTTGTTGCAGAAAAAGGAAGCAGAGCCTGATCCAGAAATAGAGACCTTCTAATGGTGCCACTTATGCGTGTAAGAAGCTTGCAGTCCTGATCTCAGCTTGGCTTCTACCGCAGGTCATCGTCCGCGCATGGCAGCGCGACTTCTCCCTCTCGCGCGCGCTCTACGGCTGGCGCCTCTACGTCGCCTCTCAGCGGCACTCCCGACACCAGAACCGAAAAGCCGCCCACTTCCTCCGCTCCAAACTATTTCGCAAGGCCTTTGCCGCTCTCGCCGCTCACGTTGCAAAACGGCGACGGAAAGAACAGTTGAAGCGCAGCGCAGACGAGGCCTACCGGAAACAGCTCCTGCGCAGAATGCTCTGCGTACACTGGCGAGAGGCCCTGTCGCAAGCGGCCGCGAAGCGGGAAGCTTATAGTTGCGCGGAGGCATTCAGGAATACGCGCCTGGAACGGGTCTCTCTAGAGGTGTGGCGAGTGCGGACTGCGAAGTGGGCGCTGAAAAGCGAAGCCGTCCGGAGAGCGGCGGTGCATCACGAGGGGGTTCTGCTCGGTCGGGCGCTCCGGGCGTGGAAAGAGCGGCTGGCTTTCTGGCGCGGAAAACGGACAGCGGAAGAGAAACGGGTCCGGGCTTCAAGGCGGGAACTCGGAGGTTTGGTCGCGGCACGGGTATTTGCAGCGTGGATTGAGCAGCACGATCGGAGGCTGGTGCGAAAACTGACGTCAGCACGCGCGCGGGGGCACTACCGGGAGGTGTACGAGCGGCGGGGTCTGGCGGTCTGGAGGGCGTGGCTGGTCGAGCAGAAACGGAAACGGAACGCGTGGCAGCGGGCGGAACAGCTGAGCGGAAAGCTGTTGGAGAGGCGGGCGGTTGCGGCGTGGAGAGAGTTCGTGGGGGTGCAGAGAAGGAAGAAGGAGAGGCAGGCGTGGGCGTTGCGGGTGTGGAGCAGGAGGATGCAGAGGCTGGCCTTTCAGGTGGGCGATACACTTGTCTTGGTCGTTCTCAATCAAATGTCACGGCGGATATCCCATGACGAGGGTCCAAGTCGACAGGAAAAATAGAACGCTCTACCTTCACTTCCTGCAAACAATTATGTGGATCTATTTCTCAGATGTGCGGAATCAGGGTATTTGATCCGAATTGGTGACCGGCGTTACCAACTTACGCGTTCACCATTCGCATTGGTCAATGAGAGCACGCTGCAAACCGAGCGTTGTCAGCTGGAGGGAGTATTATGGAGCTTTGCTCATCTGGCATGTCCAAAGACGACAGGACAATGCGAGACGTCAGATGATAGGACGATGCCGGGAGACACTCGTCAACCGCATGTGATCCGCGTCCCTGAACCGTTCGTTCGCTACGTCCATGCAGGCTTGGACTTCCTACTTAGTGGAGCGGAGGGCCAAGTCTGCTGCCACGACGTCAGCAGACCGTCTGTACCAATCGCGCCTGGTTCACGTGGTGGCCTCCCACTGGCTCGCGAAAACCCGCCGACGTCAGCAGCTGCGGCTGCAGATTGCGCTGGAGAAGCAGGCGCTGACGTCAATCGCGCAGCTCGCACGTGTGGCGCCGTATGCGAGGAGGTGGCGCCACTTGGCGCGCATGCGGAGGGCCGAGCGGGAGGGGTCCCGCCACCGGGCCCTGTTGGACGGCTGGGCGGCCCGGAACGTCAGCGCCGGGTGGAGGAGCCTGCCCAAAACGGGGCCTTTCGGTGGGGGCATGGGGCTGAGGCGGGGTGACGTCAGCATGACGACAGCTCCAGCGGTACAAAAAGAAGCTCTCGCAGCCAGCGCCACTTTAGCACACTTGCGTGAGGTCGCTCAGACTCCAGCGAAGGCAGTCTTCGCTGTCAAAAGCGATCCCCCCGTGACAGTGGCATCGCCGCCTCTCAACGTGCCGCCCGCAGAAAGAACGGCCGAACCGGCCTCAGCTTCTGTCAGCGCCCGAGGGACGGGCCCTGTTTCGTCCGTCGTCGAACGGATCACCGCTTCGATCGCCTCTGGCGCCAGCGTTCTCGACGCGCTGCCCCCCTGGGCCAGGGCCCACAGCCGTCCCCCTCCACGGAGGCCCAATCACTTGCTGACAGCTGGCAAGTTGCGGGCGCCAGCTGGCGTGTACAGCGCAACCGCTGCTGACACCGTGAGGATCGGGTCGGAAGCGGAGAGACCAGCTTTGGACCGTCGTCAGCGGACTGGTGCTGAAGAAACGGTCTTACTCGACTCTGAGATCGGGCGCAACCGACCGGGTTTTGGTGGGAAATCAGAAAGTGGAGCAGGTTCCAAGAGTTCGGTTCCTCGGGTATCGTTCTCCCCGACCGACCACACACCGGCGAGCTCTCAGGCTACGCGAGCCGAGAGCTTTCCTCCGGGCGGTGGTGGCGCTTCGGACGGGCGGGAGGAGATGCGGACGCCTGAGTTTGTCCGGCCTGGAGGAACGGACCCTGGCCCGCTCCCCGAGGGACCTTCGGCGCACGAGACTTATCGCAGGGTTGCAGTAAGCCGGCAATTGGTGCTGGGCGCATCTGGAGAAGTGGAGTCGAAAGTAACTGGAAGAGTCGATGGGGGGACATCTGCTACGGAGGTGTTGTCCGGGAGACCTTTCCGGAGAAATGTGAACATTTTGGGGGAGGTAAATGCTCGCGGGATAAACGCTCAGGAGCGTGGCCCTGAGGATCTTTTCTCGAGGGCTGTGAAGCCGGAGGACACCCGACCAGTTCTGCCGGGGGCGATCGTCCCAGTCGGTGGGCTGACGTCAAACGCCCGGGTGATCGCCCAAGAGGTGACGTGGATGGAGGCGGTGCTGCGCGATTTCGACGACCTAAAAGCCCAGTCGTCAGAATGTTCGAAGTCGTTAGACGCGTTAAGGAAAGCGGTTGATCCAAATAAGAGCACGTTAGAGTTAGGCGGAATGGGGTTTCACTCGGGACCGAGTTCTGCCGAGAAACTAGGTCGGGCAGAGAGGATCTGGGAACTAGAGCAGAGGCACGCGGCCCTGGAGCTTCGCAAGAAGCTGCAGCTTCCCATGGTCAAGGCGGTGGCCGAACGGATCAGGTCGATGGCCCTGGATTCGTTGGAGACTGCCCTTAGCTTAGGTTGACAGTAGCCTGCCAAGATCTTCATTGATCCGGCCCTTCTTGTCACATTGGGTTCCCAGGCCCTGCAACGGGATCGGTCATCCCGTCATCCCGATCTATCTCCCGCCTGATCTCCTCCACGAACGATGATTGATTTACGCAAGCAGTTGAAAATGCGGATACTTCAGACGCAGACTCGCTAAATCAAGTGAATATCGTCTGGCACGCCTTATCAGGGACGAGCATATGGTAACTATGTTCATTTGCAAGTCTTGTCATTGCCGCGCCACACATCACGCAGTGGGCCATATACGCCAGGATCAAAGCATTTGTTCAGGTGGCTGCTTAGGAAAACCAACTGACGTAGTGGCCATTGATGATTACCACACAAGCCTCCACGCGTCTTTATACACACGCGACAATGACCGGACCTTCCGGCATAATGCTATACTTAAAGCCGTAGTGCACCTAGTGACTTCTCATATCATGATCAAACTCTTAGAAGAGTCATGATCAAATGATTGCATGTATTGGCCACGTAAGTCAGTCTACTCAAGCAACGGGCCCGCCTGCTGCAATTCTTGCACGAACCGCAAATGCCTCATGCCCACGAGAATACTAACCGTACTTCTGTCGCGAAATGATACTGGGCCAGGTGCAATCCTGTACAGCCATGGCCATTGTATTCGAGCTAGGCTCATGCGAAGATCTGCGGGTCTCAGATTGAACTGTGTATTCTACCCGACCACTTTCGTGCCGCGCGCGTTGCGCGAAAGGGCGAGGCTGTTAGATGGGTCCTCGAGCTTACATGCAAAAATGGTGTGCTCTCCCTACTGTTTGTGTATGGCCCTCCTCAATTGCAAATCTCTCGGGCTGAGCCAGAATGCCTGGCCGCCTCCAATCGAGGGGGGTTGTCTTCTTGCCTAGTACTTCTTAAATCAGTGTAGATTGCTTGCGGACGTGGCTGTCAATAATGGATGCCTCAGGCGGCCGCACTGAGTGCCGTCTTTTCAATCGTGTCGAGGATGTTCTCGGCTCCGCCTCCAATCCGTACTGCACGATTGACGACGGATGGTTGTTAGACTCGGCCTGCTAGAGGAAGAAATCAGGCGGCAAAGTTACTTTAGTCGACAGAGTACGGGGAAGAATAGAAGCATTTGGGATCCTATCTGCCAACAATCCGAAGAACAGCTGTTATGAAAATGCAGAGGAAGACTGAACACCCCATAGGAAGATTGTGACAAAGCCGATTAGTGGCCGGTTTTGAAACTGCACATCTGCGGCTTTGACGAAGCGCACCTCCAGATATAAGTGCAGGTCGCAAGTCTCCGGAAACGATGTTCAGGAGACGAAGAGTCTGCGTCTTCTATGTACTGAATCAACTCTTGCTCGTCCTCTTCCCAAATAGACAATGAGTACGCGGATGCGTGTCGGATCCGTAGAGTCGTTTCCTTTGATCGTTCGTAAGGCCCCAATGCTGACGGACGTGTCTCTTCGTCAACCTAAAACCCTAAGACTCTTAACGCTGAAACCATTTTTTTCTTGTACACCCCAACCAATTTTGCTCAGTTTCCATACAATCAGTTCCCTCTCATGTTACAGGCCCCGCGCAAATAGAAAAGAAGAGCGACGGCTCACCCATGAGTCTGCCCGCCGTCAGTTTGAGCGCGAGCTTTTTGGCGCCCAGTCGATAGGCGCGGTCGCCCACTTTGGTGAGGGGCCACGGGACGCCCGCCGAATCGAACTGCGCCTTGAGCGCTTTCACGGCGCTGTCAATCTCAGCGGGGGTCTGATTGGAGGAGGAAAACACGGGGCAATGAGGAAAAGAGCCGCGGATCATCACTTGTTCACAGTTGTCTCTGTGGAGGAACAAGCACGAAGAAGCCAGACAGTGTTTGCTCTGCGATTTGAGTGTGAACTTGGACTGTGTACCGTTATGCAAGTGGCCGACCGCGGAGGACGTCAAGTAGAAAGAGAGCGGATTGCGTTCGGAAAGCCAAAGCTGGTATGCAGATATGCGAAAAGGCAGCAAAAATGGACTCGCAATGGATTACAGGTTCCTCAGTGCAAGCGAACCCAGATTGTAGTGCTGTTCCGCCAATTGTCAGCGATAGCCCGATCTCCAGAACGTGATTTTGCTGGTTAGCCTTTTCTCGATCTCAATTGAACACCTTTCACATCACAAGAAAGCCTTTTCATTGAACAAGCTAATTAGGGCTTGGTTAGGTGCATCTCTACTAGAATATTGACCTCACATTGAGGACCGGTTGTCTGTCATTTCACTAATTGGGAAAGGAAAGAAGCCTTTAGCCGGTCTCTCACCGCGTCTTTAGCAAGTGTCCCCCTCAGGAGCCCCGTGTGTGTCCGGTTCTCCGGGACGACTCCTTTCAGCAGCGCCGCCTGCTTGGCGATCGCCAGCCAGTCGGATCTCGACACGTGTCCCTGCTCCGTCGACGCGCTGTTACGCGCCCGGGGGGGGAGGCTAGGGGCAACATTCTCCCCCTGTTTGAATATGGAACCGTTCGAGAGGGCGACCGACTCAGCCACAAGATGGGTGCTCTTGTCGCTGGGGTTCGAGTGCCGCTTCCGCGGGCTGCTGACGTCAGCTTTTGCGGTGGATGACGTCAGCGACGTGTGCGCGCGCACTTTGCGGAGGCCCATTGGTGATTGGGGCGCCCTCTGGGACGACAGGGGGCTGAAAGTGGACCTGGCGGGAAGCAAGGGGGGCCCTGTGAGCTTTGGTTTTGAATTTCACTCTTTATTGGACTTATTAACCCCCCCCCCCTCCGAATTCCTGTACACGTTCACTCGTTTCAGCAAATTGCAACAGCGAAAACGTTTCTACGGTTCGAAAGTTTGTCGCTCGCAATGGTCATAATCTACCGGTTAGGGATCCCTGATAGAACATGCATCGCACACACTCTCACCAGAAGCCAGTCACAGATTCCGTTTGAGTACTGAACCATGTACTGCAAAGTTAAACAAATACAGACTTGCCTACGTCAGGGTCCATGAGAAACTTGCACTCGCGAGGTGTTTCAAACAGGATTTACGAACACTTTTGGGCATGCGGGTAACATCCACTAACCATGATATTAGCGTTGCCGAGAGCGTCAAGAATTGCTGGAAAGAAAAATTGTGCTTTACCTGGGCGAGTTCCGACCGATCTTCTGGCGCAAGCCCATTCTCTCGGGGGAGTCTTTGCCGAAGCGGGGCGACTCCCCGGGGGTAGAGGCAGGGGTAAAATCATAACCCGGAATCTGAGGCTCGTAGCTGTCGATGTTGCTCATGTCCGCCGCTAGCGGCTGGAGCGGAATGGAGACAACCTGAACGCAACGGAATGGAACGAACGGACGCATGAGAAGTCGTTTGGCGCGTAAGCGTCTGAAAGTGGGGGATTTTGAGCCACTTGAACAGACATGCTGTGCTAAGGAACTGCATCAGAGTGCGGCTATGGGAAAGCCGCGATACCCTTGACGACTGTGCATGAATCCAAAGCAGAGGACTCATCTCCATTGCATCACAGACTTGTTTCGCATTAAGGAGAGACAAAAGTACGCACCGTTGCTCACAACTTTGAAGAGGAATCAAGGTCGTTCCTTTCGAGCGTATTGTCACCATAAAGAAATGTGACAGCCCCACGTAGAGCAAACGCCCCTCTAGAATTCTCTGCATCGGGTCAAAAGACGTCCCTCCACGCTCTTCACCGTTGTGTGGTTTCCACAGACTATGAATCACCCCTTCAAAGAAGTTTCTACCTCAAAGAAGTGGAAGCACGACGGTGCAACCGAGAATGCGTATCCTCTTTCCTTTCTCTAGAACCGGGCCTCACCCCTAAGCTGTGAAGCTTCTGGATGGCGAGGTGGTTCTCTATTGCGAGGACCCGGTTCTTCCGCACGGCCATCTTGAGCTGCTTCTCCGCGGCCGCCGCGCGCTGCGCGAGCTTTTCCGCGCGCGTCTTTTCCGTGTCGAGCGCCGCGCCCAGCCGCTCCGACTGGACGATCTCCTTGAGCGTGGACGAGTCGGGCTGGCCGCTCTGTGGCGACAAGAGAGGTACGAAGTCTGAGGATCCCTGTGATATGTTCAGACGTCTGCTGGAAAGAGCTGGAAAATAGAGAGAGGTGGAAACTCGCCAAGATTCGGGCTGGCCGCTCTGTCGTGAGAAGAAGCGTGTGCTTTGAATCGGGGTCTGGACAAATTGAATTCTGTTTTGGAGGATGAGGCTTGAAAAAGCGAAGCAGCTCAAAGAATCGTGCACGAGACAGAAGAAAGCCAAGCTCTAGAGATTCGAATCACATGGCTACGTGCGCGCATCTCCTTATCTACACAAAGCATAACATTCCTTGCAATTGACCTGGATAGATATGGACAGAAGAGCGAGTAACGAGCCTCTACAAAGCGTGTTCAACCTTCTCGCCTTCCGCAAACCCGTAAAAAGTTCATAAAGCCGTTCAATATCCGCAATCTGTGCTCTGCAATCTTCAGGAGAGGAGTTCCAACAACACGATTCGCAAGCGGTGGAAATTACTCACGTGCATCACGGCCAGCAACGAGAAGAGCTCCGCCTCGACGGTCTCCAGATGCTGCGCCGTCTGCAAAGGGGACGAACAATTGAGATGGCTGAAAGACGTGCCCTTTGATTTGTCCGGTCGACATCGCTTTCAGTATACGGATTTGCGTCGGCAAGACTATGCCATTTTCCAAACCCATCCTCTCTTGTAATTGCTTCGAATAATTAACCAAGGGTTGGAACTTCGGTAATCGAAACCTCTTTGACTGGTTCTCAAAATCTGGATCCCCCCTCGTTGCAGACTCTAGTTTTCTGCTGACGCTCAATCTACGCGGCTTCGACGCTCTCACGACCTTCGACACCGTGAATACGAACGATCTGATCTCCCATTTCCTTACCAGATCCGACCGTCCAGCCCAAATCCAGGATCCGCATACCGACTCTGATGTAGCTGCCCCAAGCCTCGTCTTCCTCGGATTCCCGTTTGTGAATGACGTAGGAATCACGTATTCATGCCCACCTTGCGCGTCCTCCTTTCATGCCGCCCCCAGCTTGCGGCCTTCGCCAGGTCATTCACTCTGCTGTACACATCTGCAACGAATCCTAACTTTACAAATTGACGGTCTAGACGCGGATCTAAAGTCCCTCTTTCGAACCCTATACTCCGAGCAGTTCCTGGGGTTTTCTCACCTTGCGCGGCCCCGTTTCGTGCAGCCACGCGCGCGCGGTCTCGGCGAGGTGCTTGACCTTGCTGTACACGATGGGCCACATCTCGCCGTACTGCTCCTGCTGGAAGCGCGCGCGCTCGCGTGCCAGCTCCGCCAAGTGCGCCGCAGTGGACGCAAGCTCATCTGCAAGAACGGGTCGAATTTACCGGTTCAAATGCGTCTCCCTTTGAACGAACTTGGTCACAATTTGTGAAACTGGTCGGGAGCGCGCGCGCTCGCGCGCCAGCTCCGCCAGGTGGGCTGCCGTGGACGCGAGCTCGTCTGCAGTAGGTAAGGTTGAGAATCTGGGTTTGGGAGCGCTTCTAGTTTTACATAAGATTTGAAACGTGGTCAGATATTGTAGAAAAAAGAGGAAGCGCGCGCGCTCGCGCGCCACGTCCGCCAAGTGGGCCGTCGTGGAAGGGAGCTCGTCTGCGGAAAACGGGTCAAGAAATCTGGTTAGGAGCGCTTCTGGTTTCTCATAATTGTACGGGAAAGGCTGGAGGCGGGCGCGCTCACGCGCCAGGTCCGCTCAAGTGGGCCGCCGTGGACGCGAGCTCGTCTGCGAAAATCGTGAAGAGTTTTGGGTTAGAGCGCTTCTGGTGCTGTGGTAACGAGTGCGAAAGTTGGCGAACGGCTCAAAACGAACACGCGCGTTGCGATATCGCCAAGTGGGCCGCCGTGGACGCGAGCTCGTCTGCCAGAAAATAAGGTTGATAATCTGGGGTCAGGAGCGCTTCCTGACTTTACGTAAATGTAAAACGTGTTCAGATGTTGTGGGAAACACTGGAAGCGCGCGCGCTCGCGCGCCAGCCCCGTCAAGTGGGCCGTCGTGTTTTCGAGCTCTGCTGCGGAAACGGGTCAAGGCTTTTGGGTTAAGAGCGCTCGTCGTTCGAAAAGAACCCGGTCAAACAATGTGAATGATGAAGGTTGGGAAATGGAGAAAGTGGTCAAAGGAAAACGCGCGCGTTGAGGTTTCTCTAGGAAAGTCGTGGAGGCAAGCTCGTCTGCAAGATCTTCTTGAAGGGTCTGAGGGCTTGGAATTCGACAGAAGAAATAGGTTATGGAGAATATGTTGGAAGGCCCTTTCTGCCAGGTGGCCCGCTGTCGAGCCCAGCTCCGCCGTACAAATCGACTCAGGAGTACTGTGTCAGGATCCTGCATGAGGTCGAGAAGGATCGGATTCGGGTCAAATGACGTCACAGTTGCAAGCAGGTGGCTCGCTACTTTCGCTGACTTCTGAAAGCAGCGCTCGACGCCGCCAGTCTCAGAAACCTCTGTTGAAGATCGAAGACGACGCTTGGAATGAACGGGACTCCCTTTGAGCCTTTTTGCACTCGACACGAGAATGGTTCGCATTGTTTTCAAGAAAATTCACCTTCCCTGGCACCAAAGAAACTGAAGAAGCAGCCGAAAAGTCCAAAAGGTCATGAACGCGTCTTAAGCAGGAAGATGTTTCGCGGGCGACCACCTTCAGTCTGCTGCAGCAGTGCCACGGTCGCCACCCTGTCCTGCGCCGCACTTTGCTCCCGCTCCGTCACCTCCCGAAGCCGGCGCTCTAGTTCCTCCATACGCTGGTCCCGCTCAGCTTCACCAGTTTTCCACTCGCTCCCGGCGGACTCCGCTGCTCTGCCAGGCTCTTCCCAAGCGCGAGGAACTTGCTTCTGAACCAGGTTCGCGTTAACCATGGGGGTGATATCACCCGCAGGGGTCTTCTCGCCGCCTGCGCTACTTGACCGGCGGCTTGACCCGGCCGCTTTTGACCCGTCCGTGACGCTCCGTTTGCGCCCAGTTGAGCTTACCCCGGTTGCGCTTAACCGGGTTGAGCTAACCCGGGCGCTCTTCGCAAGCAGCCGCGCCGACACTTCGTCCTCGGGCATCGGGAGGCCCTTCACACCGGGGCCCGCAACACTGTTCTTGGGGCTGAGGCCCACCGGGGTGTTAATACTCTCCCGGGGGCTCATCCGCACCTCCATGCTCTGAGTTACGGACTGGCGCTCGCGCACCAGCTCACTCTCGTCGTCTGTATCAACTAGACTGCGAGAAAGCACCGTGCGGCCTGCGGCCTCCTCGATCGACACGGCTTTTAGGCGGTCAGAGGAAACCGATGAGAAGTTGTTCCCTGAGTGCGCTCCTGTCTTCTCCCTTACAGAACTGCTGGATTGCTGTGTGGAGTCCTTTGACAAGAACCGATCCCTGAGTTCACTTGCTGCCGTCTGCTTGTCATAAGCGGCCTGCTGCTCGCCCTCATAAGCGTCCCCCTCGACTTCCTCAACCCTTGCCTCAATCTCCCCTAACCCTCCCTGTTCCTCAGAAGTCTCTGCCAAGAATTCAATTTCCTCTTGACCGTCGGCCTCCGTAACCTCGTAAACAATCACACCTGCCCGCTGCTCAGAAGACCCCTCGTCTGTTCCGTCATATTCTTCAATCCTGACAGTCCCCGAGCCGATTTCCTGCGTACCTTCGTCCTCTGCGTAGTACTCTTCTTCCTCATACTGCTGGCCTTTAGTTACTTCAACCACAGCTATGTCGCCTCCAGCGGTTTCTTCACCTCCTACTTGGAAGCTGAACTTCTGCTCCTCATCTTCCTCTCCCCCCCCCTCGTCCACAGCATAATCAGCCCCCCCCTCTAGCTCCTGCCCTACTCCGTCTGCAACTTCATATTCAGCACCCCCATCTAGTTCGCCTTCTCCTTCTGCAACTTCGAATTCAGGCCCTCCTTCCCCCTCCTCTTCGAGTTCGCCACCAGCTTCTTCATTCTGTGCTTCTTCACCTTCCTCGACGGCATACTCTGCCTCAAACTCTCCGACAGCTTCGTTTTCAAACTCCTCAGCCCCTGCTTGAGCCTCCTCTCCTTGCTCCTCTTCTACATCAACCTCCTCATCTTCTTCGGCTGTCACCTGAACCCCTTCAGCCCCTTGCTCTGGGTACACTTGCGCTTCAACTTCCTCTTCCCCTTCCGCACACTCTTCCGGTCCAACGTCTCCCTCTAATAGCTCTTCAAACCGGTCCCTTTCTTCTCCCTCCGCGTACTCTTCCATCCCCTCTTCTCCCTCAACTTCTTCAGCAGATCCTTCCTCCCCCTCAGCATACTCTGCTGCTTCGCCCCCCTCTTCGGTCAGCAATTCCTCCCCCCCTTCAGCATAGGCTTCCTCTCCCTCAGCATACTCCACTTTTTCACCGCCCTCTTCACCCACCATATTTTCCTCCCCTTCCGCATAAGCTTCTTCGTCCGCATAGGCCCCCTCCTCTTGACCTTCGGCCAGTTCGTCAACCTCTTCCCCCTCATCATCCGCATTTTCACCCTCCTCGACATTCTCCCCGTCCTCGTTGTATTCGTCCCCTCCAGCTTGGGCTTCTTCGGTCTCACCAGCCTCCCCCCCTTCCTCGTAATATTCCTCTTGCTCCCCCTCGAGCTGCTGCGGCTCCCCCTCAAAACCCTCCCCTTCCCCTTCGTATTGCCCCCCCCCCTCTATATATTCTTCCCCTCCTTCTTCATACTTTCCCTCAGCACCTTTCTCTTCTTGGTTCTCCACAGCTTCTCGCTCTTGGTACCCTTCGCCTGCTTGATCTTCGTACTCTCCTTCTGCTTCTTCCTCGTACTCTCCGCCCTCTTCTTCCTGCGACTCCTCCCCCCCTTCCTGAGCGTAGCCCTCTCCGCCTTCCCCTTGATAATCCTCGCCTGCTTCTTCTTGATACTTGCCTCCTTCTTCTTGGAAGTCGCCCTCTTCTTCTTGATACTCGCCTCCTTCTTCTTGATTTGCTCCGCCTTCTCCTTGCTTCTCTTCACTTTCCTCCTGCAACTCGCCCCCTTCTTCCTGATACTCCGTGCCTTCTTCTTGATACTCCTCTGGTTCCCCTTCTTGATACCCTTCCGCTCCGTCCTCTTGAAGATCTTCCGCTTGGAATTCTTCCGCCTCTTCCTCTTGATACTCCCCACCTTCTTCATACTTACCCTCCACTCCCTCAACATACTCCTCCCCCTCGCTTTCTCCTTCACTCCCCCCCCCCCGCTGATACCTGCCAGCTCCCCCAGCTTCCCTCTCCTCCACCCCCCCAGCCGCCTCTCTCTCCGCTGCCGCAAACTCGCCGTCCGCATTCTGCTCCTCGTACCCCCCCTCACCCTCTCCACCTTCTTCAAACTCTCCAGCTCCGTCTCCGCTCATCTGCTCATTCTCTTCCTCTTCATATCCTTCCTCATATTCCTCTCCGCCATCGACCAGATATTCTTCTCCGTCCCCCTCTTGTTGCTCATCGTCTTCTTCCTCATACTCTTCCACGGGACTTCCCGCCTCCTCTGCTCCGCCTTCGCTCCCCCCCTCTGCTGCCTCCCATTCTCTCTGCTTATCGACAGCTAAGTCCACCAAGCGAGGGCTGATTACATCAGGAGCTTCCACCGGCTTATGAGTTGACAGCCGGCCCATATTGTCTCTCTTTTGAAAGCGCTTTTCAGGCTTTGGGTCTGTAAAGAGTCACTTCTGCAGAGAGCGAAGGGTTTATTAGGGTGCTGTTTTACTGAAGTCGTCACATGGCGCCAGATTCAAGCTGGCACTGCCTGCTTCAACTCAACCAACACAGATGCTCTTGTGCTAGCCAGCTTCAGTTCGATGTTCTGATCAGCTCCTTTTGATCACAAACCCTTTTTTCAAGCAATGTGGCCCTGCTCCAATGACTCGCAAAGAAAATTTCGACTTAACCCAATATTACCACACTTAAGATACGGATGCATCAACGAGTCCCGCAGCACCCTTTCGAGTTTCAAGTCCTTTGATATAGCCGTCCTGGAGTGCAATCTGCATAACGCAGCGTGGCCACAATCTGCTCTACTCCGGATTTGCAAAAGGCAACATCAATGTAGTATGTCGTGACCATGCAAGAAGGAGGATGGTCTGTGACACTGAAGAGGACAATGTTGCTTACCCGGAGACCGTGTCTATTTTCGCACGAGTCCCTCAATGAACCCGGGCCAGCTCACGACCTGCCGCCATGATTGCGGCACTCCTCAAAATGAGCCTCAGATCTGCTCAGAAACCAACGCCGCTTCGCGGACAATCCAGGAAGACTGACTCAGGTAAATTCTTACACAAAACGGCCATGCAGCATTGCATGGGCGAGCTGCCCTGAATAGGTAGCAAGGTTTATTTTCAAAAACCTTATGTGGCGGCCATGAATCCTGCTCGGGGAAGGATTGCCAATTTAGCGTATCCTACATCCACAATAAGCACTCTAAGATTGGAATGTATTTCCGTCTTATTTCAGCTGAGGCTTGCAGGCCCCCGTGCTGCCCGTCTTGCCAATAACACCAAAGTCGATCTGATCAGCAAATCAAGACACATGTTACATGTATGACCATAGCCTTAGGGCTGAAACCGAACATTTGGAAGCAAGAACGACGACGCCATATATCAAATTAGTTGTTGCCACCTGGCTATGCATCACCGGCGCCCTCCCCCGGGCTTGGTTCCGGCTTGACCCGCTGCCTTGTTCTAAACAACATCCGGGTCTTTTGAAATTCTGGAGCAAAATCTAGAAATGGGCCCTTCACATAAGAGCGTCTCAGGTTGAATCCTCGAAACAAAGCTCGAGCCTGAGGAGGGGCCAGGGCGCACCAAAGCCTGAGGGCTGAGGCTGAGCCTTTGAGGTACCAGTTACATGCAGGAAACATTGAAAGATAGAAGGGAGTGGGGCGCTCTCTTTTGCCCAAAAATGCATCAAAATTGACTGGCTGTAAACCATGGGGGCTGCTCAGGAGTTCTCTGAGGCAGCGCCTTCCCTGACCATCTCCAGACAGCGGTTCTGACATCGTGCTATGCGCAGCAAATTTCTGGTTAAGGTGGCCGCGCTGCACATTTAAAATGAAGACACGAAGGAAGAAGGAGCTGAAGCTGCTTCATGCAGCCGGCGTTGGCAATCTGAGAAAGGTGATAAAACTGCTCCCCAATGAAAGCAGCAGCAGCGACTCTGACAGCAGCAGAAAGCGATCTAAGAGGAAGCGGCGACGAAAATCCTGGGATGCAGGTGACCGTCCAAACGTAAACTGCGTGGACAGCGATGGTTGGACGCCACTCCACCTGGCAAGCCACGCGGGCGCCACTGACGTCGTCGGGCATCTTCTCTCTCAGGGGGGTGATGTCAGCGCCGTGGATGGCAGGGGCGATACTCCCCTTCATCTCGCCGCCCGGAGCGGCGCAGCCAAAGTGATCGCTGAGCTGCGAGAGGCGGGCGGAAAAATGAGTGTCCGCAACAAGAGAGGGGAGACGCCAGCAATGCTGGTGGAGGAAAGGCTCATCAAGCTTGCAAGACGGGAGGAGGCCCGGGCACGGGGGTCCCGGTACGAAGAGCCGGAGGACTGGGGGGAGCGGTTGCAGGAGGAAGCGAGTGACGGGGAGGGGGGGGGGACGTGGGGCGCCAGCGCTTCTCATCGAGAGGGGGAGGTGGAGGACGTTGTTGATGAGGACGCTTGGCGAGCGAGGATTGCGGAGAGCATGGCGAGGAAGAGGCACGAAGCGGGGTGGCAGCAGGACGAGTTGAGGGCAAAGCTGAGCGCCGAACAAGCAAAGGAAGAAGATGCAAGGTGAAGTCGCCCTTTCTCTGGAGGGGATCCTAAGTAGTCCCATGCCTTCTGTCTATCTATCAAAGACAACTCTGTCTATCGAACCCAATCATCACCCAGGGCTGTTCCACTTCATCTCCAGTTGGTGCTCAAAATCGCGGGGCTGTGCGGAATCTGGAGGCAGGCTAAGCGATATAGTTAGTCGATCTCCTGATCGACAGTCAGGTGTTGTCCACAACAGAGAACCTCGTGCCTCTCATTCAGGTGCAAAACTAACTTCGAAAAGTAACTCTTGAACGCGTTTCAGAGTAACCAGCACAAATCTATCGCAGGTCAAAGATATTCTGATCTGGGGGGTCTGGCTTTGGATCGGACCTAAAGCGGAGCTGATTCGTCAGGTTGGGCACAGAGTTGCTTCTGACATCACGGCTTGCACTTCTTGTACTCTGTTCAAACCCGCCTACCTGAGTGAAGAAAGTGGCCCACTTCCCCCAGTTTGTTGCCCCGCCGGCCCGCTTCACGTACTTTCGCCCTTTGCACGCGCCGAGCACCTGCCAATCGCTTTACCCCCCCTCTTCTGCAGAGAACGCAAGCGACGAAGGCTTGACGAGGAAGCCGCGGCGCGGTCTCGTAAGATCCTCGAGGAGGAGCAAGCCAAGGACTCAGCTTGGCGCGAGGAGGTCCTCGCCGGCAAGTTCCTCAACAAGAAGATGCGCTACGAGGAAGCGTGGACTAGATTCGCTTCCTCAAGCAACATGGTGGTTAGTTATCTGGACGTGCCGTTTCCAGTGGATCCGGGGCAGGAGGGGCAACTAGAGCGGGTGTTGTTGCACGGGGTTGCCCCGGAGAAGCACAAGAAGAAGCTGAGGGAGGAGGTGCTGAGGTGGCATCCAGGTGAGGCGGGGTTGTCCGCTTTCCACTTGACTACAATGGTTGGACGTTTAGACGGACAAGTCCGACGACTGGAGTCGTGCCATGACAATTTTTTAAGGGCTGAGTGGGATTGAGTGAATCACTTCCATTCAGATTTTCCGCTGATTGGATTTTCTTGGTGTGAAGTCGCTACTGGAAGCAGGCAGTTGCAGATGGTGGTTGGGAGCATATGTCCGTCAGTCTCCCCCTTCCGAGGCATTTTCGGTCAGGTTACTCTTTGAAGCACAATCCGCCACTCAGTAGGTCAGGACGCTTGAAACGCGTATGTCTGCATCATTTCAAGGTGACGAGCAATTCTCGTTTGCGATTGAAACCTGGAGTAACAACGAGCTGACAAGGAACAAGAACATGCGATTTCTTTCTTCTAAACACACCGGCATCAAATAAGGAAATCTGAACGGAAGGTACTCGAGTCACATTTTAGGAAGTTGCGACCGTACGTATATCGTGGAAAGTTCAAGGGCTGGAGACTGGTGTGGTCGATCGAGCACTCTTCGATAGTGAAGCCCATGACTTGTCTTGATTCGCATACCTTCTGAATGTGATCTGTTGAGGAGGGCACCTGCTCGAGACAGCAATCCATCGATTCGCTGTTATGAGTTTGAAGAAGTCTTCGAAACCGTCTTTAAGCCGATTTCTCGCTCTCTCTATCGCAGACAAGTTTACACAGAAGTGGGGACTTCGACTTGACGAGAAAGACAAGGACCGGACAATAAACCGAGTGAAAGAGATATCTCAGTCTATACACGAGCTATACAGCAAACTGTAGTTATGTAAAATCTGGAGAAATATAGACTTTAACGAAGCCGTTTAGGCTCTACAAAGGTGCTCTGAAGCTGTGAAGCTGTCGCGCATGTTGTTTTCTTGACCAGTGGTGCTTACGTATAAACGGCTTATCTTTTAATGATTCTCCCGGTTTGCTCTAGCTGATTACGGCCCTATTACAGCACACTCCAGGCATGCTGCACGCTCTAGGTATCCATTCAGACTTTTCGACTACCCTTAGATAGGACCTATGTTAGGTCGACGTGTACAGATTAACCAAGTCAATTTCAGCCTAGCTCTAATAGGTCTTTACTCGTCGAACTTGCTTCCCTCCCGGTACGGACCAATTCATGATCCAACTCATGCCCGGGGGACGGGTGGGGTTGGCCTGGGAGTTTAGGGACGGTATGTACGGGCGTGGAGCATGTTAACCAGGGGTTTAGGTTTTTGTTTGTTTCTGCCCCGTACCTAAGTAACAATGGTAGTAGCTTACTACGTAATCTAGAATTACCTACCACAGGTTGTTGTGTACCGTGTTGCACGCCGGGCTTATCAGCTGGAGCACCGGGACTAGCACACGCCACAATTCAGAGCCCCGACATGCCAGTTAGGGCAACCCATTACCATGGCTGCCCACACGTGCATGGCTGCAAAGATTGGTTTGGGCGTGCGAGGGTTCCAAGCTGGACAGAGATTGAGGGAACTCCTGGGGGTTGTCATGCCATAGTGCGTCATTATTGTACAAGCTCGAGTTAAGTTCTCATGATCTAGTTGCAAACACGATGGACAGGACATGACATGACTTGTGATTGGCTGGTTCTGCTAGATGTAGGCCATGTCAGCAGTATGACTGCACCGTTGATATTACACTACGGCCAGCTGGGGGCCAGCGACAACCGTTGATGCCAATAATATCTAGATTATAGAGCTGTAGAGCTAGATCTAGACTGTGCTTAGATTCCATAGTTTGCAGGACAGGCTCTTAGGTCTGGATCGCTCGAGTTGCTCTTGCAACTCCTTTGTGTGTTAGCTAATACACCATGGAAAAGATGAAGCGCCTTAAAAGGCATCCTACACTGATTGTCACGTTTATGGGTGTCTCCACAGCTGCCATAACATAGAGTTCCGGGAGGCACCACGTTCAGCAAGCCTCGCGTGATCATAGAGAAGATGCAAATTAAAACTCGCTGATTGTAGATAAAGTACTAGATGGCACTAGATGCGATGGGAAATAATATGTTGGATAGGCGCAGCGTACGAATCTAAAATGATCGGAATTCTGATTCTATCCAGCTACCTTGGCTACAAGGCTCTGTCGCACGACGGGCCCTCACTAGCCGGCCGGGGAGCACCCGCACAGGCAGAATTCTCTGTAGATTTCTGGGTGAACCACAGTTACTTTAGAAATTAGACCTTATTATATATATTGAAGAGGGACGCAGCGTCCGCATGCCCATAGTTGAGGCCGGGCCAGAAGGAGCAGAGCACGCGTGAATTGAATTTCAGATTGGCTGAAACCTTTCTCAGGGAGGCCGGAGTGTCTACCGTTAGCCGATAATAGCCCTGATCGAAAGCTATCGAAGCCAGGCAACCGAACGCCGGCGATCTACTGTACCTGTAGATAGGTACCTTTAAAGTGGGCGTGCCCCTATAAAACCCCCTCCCGCCGTAATATTACGGACAAATTTTGCTCGGGGAAAATCAGCATAGCGTAGTGGTAGTGCGGCGTGCCAAATTCTTCAGGTCGCGGGTTCGAATCTCAGCAAAACTTGGAGTCCAAAAAGAAGGCACTTCCGAGTCCAAATGTTCACGGATGTTAGTCACCGTGAATCGCGCTGCGGGAAGTCGGCAGATTTGGAATCGGTCATACGTCATCAGTTTCCAGACCCGAGCATCAAGTTTCAGTCACTCTCTCTTGCAAATGGACCGTCGATATTTGGTACGAGCTGCCATCGGCGGTACGATTACTGACGGGTTTTCACCGACGGCTGCCGGTATTTATTTAGCGTCCGGCGTTCCGCGGAACAGAACGCCCACTTTAACCACAGGCTGCCGGTAACCGGACCCCATCATCCATGCACTACCTACTGTGAGAGGCTGAGCCTAACCGGTTATGTTGAATCTGTTTCGAATCTCCAATCATAGTCCCATGTTGACACGGAATCTGCCAGCTGGCAGTCTCCCATGAGAAGTTTGCACTTCGTCGATGTCGGATTGAGCGCGTGGGGATGTCGACATCAAGCGCTCAGATTCAGGGATCCCTAGCTCTGGGGCCTGGACTCAAGCTCAGGGTTCACGCAAGAAAGCAGCACTGATAAGCTGGATAAGGAACGCCAGACATGCCTTTTAAGATATTACCTACCCAGCCGTCAAATACTGCTGAACCTCTGGGGCTTTCAGGGCACAGTGCGAAATCCTGTTGAACCTCAAAAGCTGGATATCAAAATTCGAAGGACAGAATTTTCGGGCTTATTGGCAGCACTTAGGGGGACAGCAGGACGCAGGGAGCACAACGCAGCCCATCAGCCTTGGAGCAGCATTACATTGCATCCGTTGCAGGAACTCAAAACCCCTCACTACCTCACGGTAAACATAATACTTAGACGACCAGCAATAGCATCAATTCAAGCGTCACTAGTAACCCCAACATTCTAGCTTACATTCAGCCAAGTTGTTGTAGTCGATTAGAAATTCTCAAACATACGGGCAGAATCTGAGGCTATCCAGCTGTCACTTCTACATCCTCGTTCGCATTGAGCAAAGAAAATGACGAAGAAGGAACAAGTGAAGGCGGTCTTTGCCTGCTTTTTCGTATTTGTCCATACGCTGGACATGCTCGTGGAGTGGGGTTTTGTGACTGCGGCACTTGCGCGCATGTGGCCTGAGATGGGCCGTCTGAGGTGAGCTTCAAACCAAAGTCTATATTTGTTTGAGGACAGGTGTCACTCAGGTGCTGCTCATACAACAGCTTCAGCTGAAAGTTGATTGGAGAGTTGATTGGAGGATGCTTCTCTTTCACCTGAAGCTGTTCAATTGCTAGGCTTTTTCTGGATCCATCGTCGGTTCTTGTTGAACAGACTTGCTGTGGGAGGTCTCGGGTTGACCTCAAAGAGGTCTTATCTTTAGGCTTCACTCATGGTGACATGGTGGCCACCGATCTGCACATTGTGTTGACATGAGAGGGACCAGTGGATACCATGAAACCTCATGCCATTTGCCTAGTAGGGCCGTCCAACTCTGATCGCAATCATGCTTGATTTGAGGACTGTACCCATTAAGCCAGTTGTCTTACTGGAGACAACACTGAGGAGATTCTCGGTTTATTGACAAGCTCTGGAGGGAGCAACGAGTCAACTGTGCGCTTGCACCGCTGCCAACAGATTCTTCAGACTGGGGTTGAAGATCAGCTTTCCACGTGCCATCCATTCCTCCTACCAAGATCTATGACTTCAGGGAAAAAGAAAGGCCTTGAATTTGACTCCCAGAGCAGATGATAGATGTTCTTCAAAAACGAGGTGACGATATTGCGCCAAGGCTTGAGTTCAACTGACAAAATGGTAATGCACCTTGTACATGCTAGATTGCTTCAATGCTCACTTACATATTCCTTTTTTGCAGGTACTGTGACTCATCCAAGGTCTATGGGAAGTCCTACACGCTGCTCCCCTATACCAGGGCTGGCACGCTGGTAACCCTTGTGCTGTTCCTTAATCATAGCACTCGTCACGGTTGCAAAAATATGCGTTGTAAGTGGCCTACTCGATGGGGCTCAAGAAGATGTCGAAAGTGGGCAGAAAGGTGGCCAGGAAGATGGCGAGAAACAAGGCAAGAAGAGCCTGAAAGAGTGGCTAAGAGAATACGTCGAGAAAGGCTTCGAGAAGTTTGTCATCGGTTTTGGGAAGTTCATTGTATCCGTCATCCTGTTTGTCGTGGGACACGGAGCTCCCGGGGCGCTGTCGTGGGTGGTCATACCCAGAGTTGCTCAAGGGAACTGCATCGACTTACGTCAGCTCAGCTGGTGCTCTCCAATCAGCGTCGAGATGCTGCCAACCCTAGGCTACAACCTACTCATGATTTCACTGTTTGTGTTGTGTTGTGCGGGCGACAGCCCATTGGGGATTGTACCTGTCGCTCTCGTAGGATCAGTTCTTTTGACATGGGGTTTCGTTAATTACATAGCCATCGCCATCCAAACGAACCCTTTCTCGATAACCATGACGCTGGGAGCGTCTTTGGCAGCTCTAGAAAGCTTGGTGGTTTAGGAGCTCTAGACCTGGTTGAGAAAGAAGTAGAGTTGAGACTTTCAGTTGGAGATACAAGTTGGGGCATCCTTTCAGGTAGCGACTGAACCACCTTTGACGACGTAATATCAGGATTTTCCGGAGTTGTCACATACCTTTACGATGGAATAAATTCTAGTCTTTGGCCGCTCGTTTCAGAAGATGTAGATGGAATCTAGTTAGTGTACAGCAGTCGGAGCTTGTTTAGTCAGAAATCACTTACATTCGCAAACACTTGGTCACATTGACTTGATTTGGGGTCGTGAATTGTACATCCAAAAACAAAGCGATTATTCAAGGCTTGCAGCAGCCGGCCGGCTGATCACCGCACGGATCTCTTATCCAGAAGATGAACGGAAGATGAACAGCATTTGTGTTCAAAAGATCTCAAAAAATGATGATGCTCTCGTCCTAACAACGTGACGCCGTAGCTGCACAAAATCCATAGAAGCCTGGCCTCCTGATAGCATATAAACGGGTCTATTTGAGGAAGGAAGCACATTGCATGGTGGAACCGCTCGACGTCTATTCCTTCTCGAGGCATGACCCGCTGATCCATGATATATTGCCAAAATGGTGACTCCAAAGTGGCCCAGCCTGTGGCAACCTATAACCGTCCAGACCGGCGCAGGCTGCCTTGCACCATGACGGCGCCAGCGCTGCCCGGCCGCCACGCATTCAGCCTGACTCATTTGTTAATCCTGGATATGCCGTCAATCCCGCTCGAGATTCCGGCATAGGCGTTGCGTGAGCAGGCCGACACGTTACAGTGGGCGAAAAGTGACAGGAAGCGTGGGGTCTTTAACAAAGCCGAGCTTTGAACCGATCAACATGACGACTGTTGAGATTCAGAGCGTTTATGGCGGCCGCTTGTACATCGAAGGTGTACAAGAGAGGCTGCCATAGTCGAGCACTTTCAAGCGCGTGCGACTGATTCGAACATGAGGGCAAATTTCAGCCCGGGCGCGGGTTACATCATACAGTCACTGCGTGTCACATGATGCAGTCATTGCCCGATTTGTTTTTGCCAATCGATCGAATAAACGGCTTGTGAAGGACAAAATTGCAAAGCTGCGAAGGTCGATCTCAAGCCTCTCTATCAAGGTCAAAGCAGGCAGCACAATGAACGCAATATCGTGCCGCAAGAAGTGAGCCACTGTCAGCATGTTGGCAACATGTCGAAGTCTAGCTAATTTAAGAGGCCTTCCATTTCGAAAATCTTCAACGTACACAAAAGAGGTTAAATCTTTCTGTTCCGCATCATCGTGGAAGTTTCTTGGTCTACTGTGAGCTTCGAACAAATAAGAGTTTGTGTCGGCAGCCCGCCCACACGTACTGGAACAAAGGAAAGCGGCTACTGCGTGATAAATGCACTCGCTATAGAGCGTCCTTGTGCCCGCGAGCGCGTCCCTGCTGCGCGTAATGCTGATTACTGATTACTTTATAGCCACAGAGCGAACTTCCGGGTGGCTGAAGCTGCCAAGGCGCTGTGCATATGCACTGCTTTTGACTACGGTATCCGCAACACGTTCATATCTTAAGAACTAAACGTTGTCTATAAATGGGATCTATGACGGATCTAGCAGCCAGCGTCTAAGCCTGCGTAAAGCATTTTGACTGCGCGCCAGTCACCGCGAGTTGGCATCGTTTCCCCGGCCGCTCATCGCGCCGCCCGTTCCGCCTCCTCCGCCCCTTTCATCGCCTGGATCGTTGCCCCCACGAGCTTCTCCAGCGCGTGCACCTCGCGCGCGAAGCGCGCCGGGTGCGCGTCCGCGACCTCCCCCGGTAGCTCGCCCAGCGTCCGCGCGATGCTCTCCACTAGCGTCCGAACCTTGCTGTCCAAGATCGTCATCAGGGCCGTCCGCTCCTTGGTGTGCGTCCGGCACTGCTCCCTCAGCGCAGCCACGTGCTGCTCCGAGGGCCCGCCACCTGTCAGCGTCTGGTTCTCCTCCTCCAGCCGCTTGATCTGCCGGTTCTTCTCCTCGAGCCGCGCCGTGACGTCCTGCCGAAACTGGCCGTACTGCAGCCGCACCGACTCTAGCTTCGACTCCATCTCCCCGGCCGGGCCCTGTTCCGCCGCGTTCCGCTCCTTCCGCAGCTCCGCCACCTCTCTCCGCGCCTCCCGCAGCGCCTCCCGCAAGGCCTCCACCTCGCCGCCCGCCTGCGCTGACGTCGCCCGCGGCTCCGCTGACGTCAGCCGCTTCTGCAGCTTCTCGATCTCCGCCTTCAACCCCTGGATCTGCTCCTTGTCGTCCACGATCCGTTCGCTGCTCAGCCGCAACTCAATTTTCATCATACCCAGCACCTCGCTGTACTTCTTCCTCAGCTCCTCCACTTCTTTCCTCACGAACGTCGTCACCCGCTCCGCCGTCTCGCCGCCCGGCAGCCCCAGCGCGCGCGCGAAGCCCTCCACGCGCGCGGCCATCGCGGCCGCGCCCGCGCCCGTGGCGTCCAGGTCCGCCAGCCAGTTTTCCTGCACCGCTAGTTTCTCCTCGTGGTTGTCGCCCCACACGCCCAGCGCGCTCATCAACTGGGTGTTGATCACCTTCTCGCCGGCATTCCGCGGCGTGCTCGCGTAGAAGTCCATTGCGGCCTTGCGCAGGTGGATCAGCTCCGCCGTCTTCTGGTCCAGGGCGTCCTCCAGCTTCCGCTGATGCCTGCCACCGGAACGGACCGATATTCGTCAGAGCGGAAAGCAAAGTCTTTGCGGGACTTGAAGAGATCGAGCAGGACACTGTCAAAGGGCTCTGCAAACAATCGAGCGTCGTCTTCATCCCTCAGCATCGCCCGGATATATCACACGAGAAGCTTCCGTGCCGATTTCCGCCTTCAAGACTGGCCTCAGCACTTCCTTTTCCCTCCAAGCTCGCGCTCCGATCCGCTCGGAACGGTTCCTATCGGAACGTGACCGTGAAATTTGAAAGCCCTCTGTTCAAACCAAGACTGGGAGCCCGAGAAAATCGGAAGCCGAAAGAAATAGAACGTTCGTGCCGGCAGTCACCTGTCGTACGCCTCCAGCTCCTCCTGCAGGCTGATGATTTGGTCGTCCCGCTCGTTGAGCCGCGCCGTGAGCGCGATCATGATGTCACGCTGCTTCAACAGCAGCTGCTTGTACCGGTCCACCTGCACAAAGAAAGGATATTGTTAGTCGGATTGTTCGGTGGACTGAGCAGCCAGCAAACACGTGAGAGCGGATATCTTAGGCCGCAGATCATAAGACAGTCCAATAGAATTGCTTCTCTTAGGCTGCAGACTACAAGACAGTGGAATCAAAAACGCTTCTCTTAGGCTGACGATTATAAGACAGTCGAGGGGAAAACGCCTTTCGGGGTTGAGTTGGGGGAACTGCGGCTGTGTCTAAGACTCAACCTCTGTAAGTAGAGTGCCGTGCGCATCCGCGGATTGAAGGAGCCACTTTGCAGGATCTTAATTCGATACCCTCCAGGTCTCTGATAAAGGGAGTCTCGGAGCGGAACAGACGTTTCCCAAATCTCCGGAAGGACGAGAAGATTGGTGAGGCTTAGGTGATCCTTCTTGCATCTAATGCTGTGTTCGACAAACGAGAAATGCAGATTTACACAAGAAATTTAGCAAGAAAAGCACCTGCGCCTTGTCCTCCTCCACAGTGTGTCGCTCCTTCTCCAGTTCCGCCAGCCGCTGCTCGTATTCCGTCCGGATACGCTTGTGCTCTTGCTGGAGAAGCGAGCGGAACGCCGGCGTGTCCTCGATCTTGTGCCCTCCGATCAGCAGCTGGCTCTGCATGCTCTGGATCCGCTCCTCCAACTTCTGCTTCTCCAGCTTCTCGTTCATGAACTCCTTGCTCCGTGCCTGACGATTGCAAGATCTCGTTTAGTAGGCTTGTTGAGAGAAGCTTTGTGATAAGGGAGAAAGGCTTTAGTTCCATCCCAAAGGTAATCTCATTCGAATGACTTTTCTGCAAAATCGCACCCTTGTATCTCCGAAGCTTCGGGGTGGGCCGAACATGCGATTGAGACGTCAGTCGTCAGGACTCCAAGCGCGCACTTAAAACAACAGTTCCAAAAGTCTTTAGCCTCGTGAAAGCAGCTTATTTACATGTCCTCTTGCAGCTTCTTCCTTGGTGGTAGTACTCTCATAAGCCGAAGGCTGAATGATCACGCCCTCACCTCCAGCTCTTTTGTCGGCGGCGGCGTGTCCCCTTGCAAGCTGTTTTAAATAGTAGATTTGAGAGACCGTACTATAAGTGAGAGTCACAACTTCGAGTGCAATGTGAACCGCCTTACCTCCAGCTCCGTGATGGCCTGCAGCTTGTCCTCCTCCGCGCGCCGCTTCTGCTCCTCCAGCTCCAGCAGACGCCGCTTGTCCACCAGGTTGCGGCTGCGCTGCTGCAGCTCGTCGCGCAGCTTCTTCAGCTCGCGCTCGTACTTGCGCAGCAACGTCTTCTGGTCCAGGTCCTCGTTGATCTTGGCCTCGTTCTTGATGTTCTTGGCGCGGTTCGCGAACTTGAGCGTCGACAGCGTCTCGCTGCAAAGAGAGAGATCGGGATTGACTTAGGGTCTTCGGTGTAGAGTGTTGTGAGTTGAGTGCCGTCGCTGCTGGAAAATCGTTTGAGAAGGGCGGAACGTCTACTGTGACGTGCGCGACTGTCGACATCAACTTCAAGGATTTTTCCATCTCATTGCTCCGTGCTCAACTCTGACGCACGGCGGGTGCCTCCAAGTAATAAGCAGGAGACATCACAAAACAGTTCTTGAGACCTTTGGAAGGCATTTGTCTGCCAACCCACCACACACAGGCACACCCTTTTACGTGCAGGTTCCTGCAATCTAGCGTCAGTCGGTACTGAGATCTCATCTCAATCTCGACCTCATGAGGGATTCCACTCTCGTGAGATCGAAAAGCACCTCTGGAGACGCAGACTGTGGACACGACCTACCTCAGCGACTCGAGCGCGGGCGAGATCATGGCCATCATGGTCGTCTTGCAGTTGCCGCCCAGGCTGTCCTCCAGGATGCGCGTCAGCTTCGAGTCCCGGTACGGGATGTGCTGACGTTGCCCCTTGGATTCCGTCAGCGCGGAGATGACGTTGCCCAGGCACGAGAGCGACTGGTTGATCTTCTTGCTCTCCTCCAGCCGCTTGCCGGTGGCGCCCGTCACGCGGACGCGCTCGGAGCCGGCCAGATCGACCAGGTTCAGCTTTCCGACCTGTATCATTCACCGGTAATCGTTTCTATGACTAGTGCCCGAACCAAGGAGGGTAGAAGGGGAGGAATATTTCTTCGTCTAAAGACCATTTAAATGCGGAACTCTGTAGATTGCAGAACCGAATGCTTCTTGAGGTACTCAGAAGGGATAGTTCGAAGCGCCTGCTTGAAGTCCTTTGCACAAGCGCTGAAGATCAGCGACTTCTGTACTGATCTTTGGCATGACAGCAGCACGCAGATCCGCGCTCGACCAATCTCTCAGATCGTTGGTCGAAAGTCTCACCTTGAAACTCTGTCTGGTTTTTGCCATCTCTTGGTCCGCAACCTTCTCGGCCCCTTGATCCACGTCTTTGATGACGGAGTTCTCAGCGATGATGATGAAGACGGCGTGACTGCGACTGCTCAACTCGTTCATGTTCGTGGAGCCGACAGCACGCTGCAAATAATCGAAGGAGACCAATCAGAAAGGAAGAGGTGTTAACGGCCTAGTCTCCTCCCGGCAGCGCTCGAGTACCTATCTTCCAATGGATTTGACTGATGTGTCGAAAAGCAAGCGCTGTGATCTCGACAGACTTGTGCAGCTTAAGATGAGATGAGCGCTGAGTGGACGCTTGAACCCGCACCTGCGCAGCTCCACGTTCCATCAGCCCGTAGATCTCAGCGGGCGACCGAACGACCCACTCGGAGAGCCCTTCGACGAACACCCCCTTCTTCTTGTCCTCACGGATGGTCAAGTTTGTGCGCTCCGGCTTCAGCAAGTCGCTGATGACCTGCAAATCAGCAACGGCTATCCTTGGTTCACTTCCCTTGGCAGCATGTTTCTTCGAGACAGTGCTCAACTTGCCACAAATTCGAGTTTGGGCTCATCCTTTGAACCGCAGATCTGTAGACTATTGGAATCTTTGGACGGTATGGCTATTGTCTCCTCCACTATTTCGCAAAGCAGACATTGAAGTGTAAGGGGAAGTGCAAGGAAGGAAGCGGAAACGATGCTAACCTCGTTGTAGATCTGGAGGTATGACGCTCGGACAAGATACTTCGACCTAGCAGTGGTGTCGTTCTCGATGAAATAGAAGATATCCTCGATCGACCGTGGAATGATTCCTCGCCCCTCTGGTGTGGAGTTGCCTTCCATAGTGTACGTCTTTCCTGTCCCCGTTTGTCCGTAAGCTATGATAGTTGCGTTGTAGCCTTTCAATGTTGACAGCACTGCAGCTTTTGCTGAGTTGTCGTATATGTGCTTTTGTGGAGTGTTCTGGTCGTAGACGTGATCGAATGCAAAAGAATGCGTTGGATGAATCACAGCGTCACCTGCAAGTGGGAATGGATAAGAAATGTATTCCTGCCCGTAAAATCACTTTGTCCTTGCTCTTGAGTGCTTATCATATGCAACGTCTGCCAACGTGAAGATAGGCCAGCTATTCTCCTGTCTTCTTGCTAGCAGAGACTTCAGAAACTGTGAGGTTTCATTTAGACTTCCAACTGAAGAGGCCAACTCTCAGTATGCCTCACCTGGATTTCCTGCCCGCTCTGCTGCCGACATTGCTGCTATGTTCTCCGACACTGTAAGGATGTTTGCTTCTGTATTTACAGCAACAATGTTTTGGAACTGCTTTTCCCCCTCCAGCTCCCTCTCGACCGGAGGTCTGACCCTGATGACCACCTTAAAGTTGTCATTACTATCCATGTCGAATGTGCTGATGTCACTGACTACCGAGTCGCTTGGAACCAGCCTTCTTGTTTCAGACCCGGCAGAGTTACGCTGTACAACGCCTTCACTACTACTGCTGTAATCAGACCTCAACCCCGCCTCTGCCTCTCCATCAAGTTCAGAATCGCTTGACTTGCTCAGTTCTGCGTCAGACGCCTCTTTTCCTGCAAGCAAGCCAATCACAGAACCCATTAACACATAGGGTCGTTTATATTGACGTGACCGTTCCCTTTTGAGCACAGTTAAGCCAGATTGAAGCAGCAAGCTTTAATTGAGCTCGTGTTGAGACACCATCAAACCAGTGTCTATCTTGAACCATCTTCATAGCCTGTGCTGCTTCTTCGTAAGAAAGACCTTGAACTCCAGATTGGCTACTCAACCTTAAATATTAGCAGAGATTTTGATGAGGCCAGCTTGTCTGAGCGGTCAACTCAAGCACATCTGCACAAAGGTGACACCGAGTCGGGCTGATGGTTTTGAACTCACCAATGACACTGGCAGTACTGTGTTCTTGTCTCCCAGGATAATGCAGATCCTTGTTGCCTGCCAGTATCCTCCGCATGGCCGTATCAGATGATTGTGGATCTGACAGGTCGGGAGCAAATTTGCCATGCTGGGAGGATAAGCCCCCTTTAGATGGACGGAATCCTAGGGCATACGAATCTGGCACATTGCTTCTCCGTGGCCCTCTGCCAAACGCGCCAGTGCGGTCTGCCATAGTGACACACTAGCACAAACTCCGCAGACGACTGCACTAATCTAGGGGTCATCAGATAGGTTCTCCTCAATCATCTTGCCGCAGCGGCCACTGCATGGCCGCTACTGCAAGCTTCCACTTAGTTCTGCTTCGTTCATTGCTGACCATCAGCTGCTTGCAGCATAACACCAGGCAACGAGGCCCTATTCATATTGGCCTGTGAGGAGATCTGTGTAATGCCCTAAGGGTGCTTGACACACTGAGCACTGACCTTTGTTGACGTTCAGGGGATGGTTTAGCATTATGTCTCCGACTACAGCACTCTCATTCCTCTCAGCGGCGAACAAGCTCATCAAGGTATATGCTTTGTAAGTTTTCCATTTCCCAGGCTTCTGCCGCATGCCACCCGTCGGATGAGCTAGAACTTTCAGCAGCATAGCCGGCCGCCGCCCTCCTACTGCATATAATCCTCCCCCAGACTTTACCAGGTGTATATGTTGATCAAGTAGGATACGATAATACAGCTACAACCCGGCCGGACGATATTCCCAAGTGTCAACTCTTCTCACTTTCCATGGCTATGAAAAGTGTGCTGCTGCTGGCACCAACAACTAGAAAACTCATGGAATTACCTGTTTTGCTGCGGCAATGACCTGACATCAGCTGATGATAGGTAAGATACTGTACTTCCTTAAGCCTGTCTGCCTGCAAGTGAATGCTTCCGATTTATGGGTACCGTAGGTGTGGAGACTGTTCATCTTTTCTCCGAACGCTCGCCGACGCTTGAAACCAGGTTCACGGCCACGATTGAAATACCCGGAAGCTTTGTACGGCCCAGATCTACCTATAAACCGCACGCGGGCATGTACCCGGTTGGTACCGTCTTACTTCTATAAGTGGTTCGCTGTATAAACCTTTCATTCCAAACCCGTACGGTACTGGCCGGCGGCGGCCGCCGGCACGGCCGCGCGCGGCAGCTATCGGTGCATGTACGTCGGTGCATCGTCGGAAAAAAAGAAAGAAACTGGTACATTCATAACATGACGCAAGATCTAAATATTAAGAACTGATTATATCTTAGATATGTTCAGAAGATAAACCGTACAGAGGTCCGGCAATGGCATTCAACCTGGGCGCACGATTTGAACCTTTTCTCTGCATGATGATCAAGGCCGGCCTGATCAGGCACCTGAGCTCGGCCGATTTCAGGAATTGCGATTTTCATGCTCAAATCTCTGCGGGGCAGCAGAGCACTAGCATTCTTGAAGGGCAAAGTTCAGCAGCGCAAGCTTTGAGTTCTGTTGTTTTGTTAGAGTCGGCGCCACAAAAGAACAGGTCAAATTAGCAATTGATGCTACTTCGGCGCCAGCAATCAGATTGGACCTCAAACGATCCGGGTAAGGAATCTGTTTCTTGTCCTTCGAATCGTACAGAGGGAGGCATCAAAGGAGACTGCGACAATCTTTGCCAGTGCAAGGGTCACGAGGGTGCTCTCTGGCAAGTGTCAAAGGGACATTATTCGATCAGATACAAACTTCTCAGAAATTACACGTTGCAACCAGTTGCGCCTATTGGGGGCTTCTTGAGATTGATCAGCGCCTTCGCAGCTTAGGTACGAAGCATTACAGAACGATTCACCTTGTTCAAATCGTTTTCAGGATTTGACATACTTATCATTCGCTTGTGCAGGAATCGATGGCCGAAGATTGTATACCAGCTTGTCCACACTGTGGGTTGACGGACTTTACCGTTGAGTTTGGACCAAGACTTTGCCTGGTTTGCGCCTGCTGCCAGGATGACTATCATGTCAGGTGAGAAACCAACGTCAAGGGTTCCTTTTCAATCTTTTATTGCAAAAGCACAGCATGTTGCTGACGAATGCCAATAGCCACCCGGCCTCCATAAGCATATATTTTGAATTTGCAACTGCGTTTCTCTAGGGAAGGCGCCACTTTCCTCAGAAAAGAAGATCTCTGCCGGAGAATCGCGATGCGCGCGTGGGAGCTGACGCACCCCACATAAGCCCGCCTAAGAAAATGAGACAGTTTCGCTCAAATACTTGTCACGATACTACTGCCGTTTCTCATCTATCTGCTGAAGCTTTTCTGCTGCAGCTGCCTCGAAGAGATCTACGGCCTTCCAATCGATGAAAGCATTCTCGATAGTGACGAAGACTGGTACTGCTCCGCAGATTGTTCAGAGGTAAGCCCGGTGATCATGGTCTCCTTCTAATATCCCAGCTTGAAAGCAGAGGAATCGGAGGCCTCCATTACGACACCTTTGCTAAGCATTATTCTGAAACATCGTAAGTGAGGAGAAATGTGCACCGAGTTGAGATAAGTGGCCAAGGGAACCTGCGAAATATTGGTTCTATTGAGAAGGAACTCTGATCGGATTACTTTTCTCGGCTTCTGCACTAGCGCTGACCTCTTGACCACAATATAAATTCGAGTAAGTTACTGCTCAGGTGATGTCATCACTTACGCGCCTGACCAATACCGGGAAGAGACGCTTCGAAGAAGATTCATTGTACACCTTTGAAGTCGTTAAGCACGACGAGAAAAGCAGGGGCGCCCAAGCAGCAATTGCAGCAGCTTTGAAGGTGAGACTCACTACGCTTAGATTCAGGCATGTATGGATGAAGCTGGAAGATTGAGAATGCATGCACGGGTCCATGCATAGGATGGAAATCTGAAACGTTTCGGTAATCAAGGGGTTTCCAAATGAAACAGAGCGCGTAAGAGGGACGCACGCCCTGCAGCTGTTGAGCGGAAGCTCAGTCACAATCTCGTGGCTCGGTGACTCACTAGTCCCGAGACATTATTCTCGTAATTGCAGACAGACGCATTGTTCTTATATCTGCAGATATTCAAGTCAACTTTCGACCCTCTGATCATGGTGAGTAAGACTACACCCAGGTCGGAGCATGACTAAATCTGCACTCTCCAAGAAGGTCTTTCGTAAAATTGCATAAAGCCATGCTGCTGATACTGCTCCCTTCCCGAACCAAGTATTACTGACGGTATCTGATTCCGTTGCAGGACGACGGTACAGACATGTTGGAGAATGTGCTGAAATCTGCTCGCACGGATGGGTAAGCTGTCCTTCACTTCATGTTTGATGTCCTACAGCCCTATCGGCAGTTATCAACGATTGCATTAACACTTGATTCTGGAGGTGCCATGATCGAGCTCACAAGACGTAAGTATCATTAGCCTCGCGGACTGGCGTTCCGATTGAAGTTCAGTATTGCTGCTGGCCCTTTATCTTTTATTGTGGTTATCGCAGCCCACATCCTGATAAGTATATCTTAAAATCTTTTAGCCCCTACCTGACATCGGAAAGCTTAATTTCCACTCTAATTGTGTGCTGGCCTCTGAATTGCAGGGACGACGCTTACGACTTTGGTGAGTGATGTACATTTCAAAGTACATTTCTTTACAAGACCAACAACTAACAAAAGATCTCGTATTGAGTCACTTGCAAGGTCTTATAAAATATTTCAGGACGTATGCATGATGACCTGTCCCTAGGCCAATCTGACGTGGCCTTTGGTCTCTTCCCTTTCGCACAGGAAATTTTCGAACCATACTGCTTAGAAAGGCGGGAATTGCAGTCACTGCTGCAACGCTCAGGTAAGGCGCCTGACCGACTCGTTGCAGGTCTTTGGTCTTGTAGGCCTGGAACAGATTGAGCGATTGATTGTCGAAGGCATACTTAGTTGGAACAGATTGAGCGTTTGACTGTCAGATCCATACTTAGTTGGCTCCTTGATTCGCCCAGCCCAATTCCGTTCCGCCCCAATCTTTTCTTTCCCTTACGATCCGATCTCGACCTTCTTCAGAGTATTTGGTCAGAACTACGCAGAACTGCCGTTTATCGCCACGAAGTCAGGTGAGCGTTCAGGGTTCTCACTGAAGGGTCATTGTTTTTGAACATGTTGACTGCATCTTTTAAAAAAAAAAAGATATGTGTCAATTTCTTTGCTGAAGTTGTCGGCTTTTTCTGAAGTACTTAGTAAATTACAATAATGTTGCAACTCTGCTTTTGTCGCCAGCTCCTTACATTTTTCCCTTGGAGTTCAATCGGCATCTCCAACTTGTAAACCCTGCAGATTATCGAAGGGATGGGAACTGTCGAAGGCTTCTTAAGGTGATCGAGAACCTCCTGCGGGAGATGAAGGTGAGATCAGTTGCACACGAAAAAGGAGGCTTCAAGCTTTGCAGACGCCGATGGCAGGAACACATATAAAATCAGGACTTTCTACACAGGCAATCGTGCTTAATTCTAGGTAAAAGGCTCAAGAAAAACGGCGGTCCTCAGCTGGAGATAATGTAAGTTCAGCCAAGCAGAGCATGGCAGAGCCCGGAAGACTGATGATTGGATTGGCCCCGCAAAGACTCAATTTTGAGTTTGCCTCACTTAAGATCCGGTCATGCGGTCCGTTCGACATTTTTATGACCTACTTGCTTTTCGGAAGCTTCAGGTGAAGGAGCTCATCATCCCCTCTGTCAAGAAGCTGGTCGGCATGTGGAAGAAGAACTTTGCGATGCGGAAACTCAGAAAGGATCGAGTGAAAGCTATAGAAGGTAAGCTTAACAAAACAGGATTGGTTCGGCAAGTTCTAAAAGCTGCTTGCGAGTCAGGGACCTGTTTCGAGCAGCCCCAACAAGAGGTTTCCAGATTCGAAGACCTTTTTGTCTGGTCCTGTTGCTTCCAAGTCACTTGAGAGCAGGAAGCGGCAAATACAGACACTCTTTCTGGCACTTGGTAACTGCAGATCGAATTATAGTACCGGATCCTGACAGCTCCGTCATGCTAGTGAAGTCTCTGCTTCCCGGGGTTACCCGGCGAGGTTTCGACTTGGACAGATATGAAGATGGAGACTCTGATGGAGAGCTCAACGGACAAGAAGATTTGTCAGAAGACCGGCTTATGAAGCTGGCAACGGTGACAGCGCTGGAGGTAAGAAGGATTTGCTCTTCCAGTAAAATCTCTGGGATTCTTGTGAGATATTAATTGGTCATGACTTGTATTCCATGCGTAGGCAAATCCGTAACGGTGAATTGGGTTCTGGTGCTCAACCAAATTACTGTTTGTATTCCTCAGAAACCTCTTCAATTCTAATTTGTCAGTCGTCGGTACAACGAAACGATTTTCGGATACCGGGCAGAAGAAACTCGCTGAATGTTCTGCCCACGCGAAGATCATCGAAGACATTCTTTTAATCATCTACAGAGCACATCCGTCTTTAAGCAAACCACGTCCCCGGCCAAAGAAAAAACTGAAGCTGGCAACGAGTCATGTTCAGACATGGAGGAAGACTTCCTAGATCCACCCGACGTGAGGCCTCTCTGGGGCAACGAGATTGCAGATATGCTGAGGAGCTGGAAGTTGAGCGACAAAGGTTGGAAGCACTGGGACCTCGACAGTAAGTCTCTACCTTTCTCAAGCTCATATTGAATCAGGCGGCGCGCGGTTGAGAATAGGACTTGAGAATTGAAAGATAGATGGAACTCTTGTCGAGGGCAGTCTGAACATTCCTCAAAGGTAGCAAAGCAGACTTCGATTCTGCTCGGTTTTAGAAGCAGCAAATTTGGACCGACAATGTAAAGTGGGGCGTCTTTTCTCTAATTTGTGAGCGTTTCTCCCTCTCAGGTTGCTCGTTTCAGAAACTACTCCTAGAACCGGAGGATCAGCCTACCCATCTCCAAAACGGCGGCCAGGATCATCCCAGCCACAGCCTAAGCATTTCAACACGTGACAATTCGCTAGTTGGGGCCCAGCAAAAGGTTGACAGCGTTGTCGAGAGACAGATGCACGCCCTGGCACTTGCGGTGAGCAATGACGTGGCACCAGCCTGCAAATTCTCTACGACTCAGACAAAAGGATTGAGCATTCAAAAGAGGAATGCCCTTTGCAAAGAAAGGCGTCCTCAAATCGAAAGCGAATGACTAACTTCCACAAGAACGAACCCGCTAGTCCAACCACGTTCAAATAAGACCGGCTCAATCCGGAAGCTCCTGAGGCTTCTGACACGCAATAAGCTCCGTCTAAGAGCTGCGCAGCTATCGTCCCGAGGAGGATTGGTTCCTTTTCCCCTCGTTGGACATGACGAAACGTTCTCAAATCGCTGTACCTTGCAGTACGAAACGCGGATCAGTGCTTTGCAAGAAGAGAACCAGGAGCTAAGAAACTCGAACGTTCTTCTCAAGGCCCAGCTTGCGCAAGCCCAAGAGAAAAAGGAGATTCTTCTAGCTCAGAGGAGCGAGTGCATCTTGAGAGGCGAAGAGACTACTGGGAACGTTGCCGTTGGTCAAGCCGCTCTTCCGTCGTCCACAGAAGTGAGCGGTTTGATCATTCAATTTGGGGCCCTAATCTCAGAGTCTTTATCTATTTTGGAGTCTCTAAACACGCCATCAGTGAGGCAGTTGAATCCATTTCAACTGGAGCTGACTTTGGCGGGTTCTCCTATACTTTAGTCACAATGTTTGCTACCTGTGGAAGAAACGGCATGTTAACCGTTCTGTGCGAACAGTCTAGATCCTGAGTTACCCTAATGGGCCCTCAGACTATCTTCTGCTTCACAGTTCACTCAAGAGGTTCTGCAAGAGGAGGAAACAGGGATTGATGAGCTCGCACGCCTGCTACCTGATTTGACGTTAGGCGACAGCACCGAGATAGACCTCGTCATCGGTCAGGTCTGCCGGTGCCTCGAAGCTCTCGGAAGCGGGGTAGAAGACGTGAGTCGGTTTCTCAGCAGACGAACTTCGCTTTCGTGCCGTTAGAAGTCGTGTCTGAAAGGACAACGGCCTTTCGCGCAGATGAATTCTGAAGAGGATTCCTTCGTTTCAGTTGCACTTTAGCTGGTTCGATATTTGCGAAGTGACAGCGTACGTCAACCAGCTTTCTGCTGTGCGTCGCATCACTGGGAATCGACCTCGTACCCTTACTTCTGTCCAGGTAGCACAGTTCTTCGCAATACTGCAGCACAAGCATCCCGAAGAAGTAAGTCGAAGGTACCCTAGTTGAAGGACAAATGTCAGTCACCCACTCTCATCTTAGTTGCAAACGCATTTTGCTGCATACACTAAGTCGTCATATCACTGCTCTTTGCAGCCCCCCCCGTCTTTAATAGCCTTTTGTCACCCCCCCGTAATAGCACTCTACCGACTCGAGACCGGAAGGCCTTGTGGTCTCTCCTTGTCATGCTCTGACTACCATACCAATCGGTCCAAACGCAATCCTGTCGCGGTGCCTTTCTCGAATGAGAGGGAGAGATTGCTAACTTTTGGGCTGCTATTCTAGGAGTTTTGGACCTGCTTGCACGCCTTCCTGCTTTCGATTGTCAAAGGACTTAGCTTCACCCACGACTTGGCCATGAAGGTACGTCAAAAGCTCACCGGTCTTGTGCAAACCGCTGGCTACAGCTTTCCGCTTCTGGAGAGCCGCAGAGTCAATACCAAAGGTCTTTCGTCGCTCGTCGCTGCAGCTACCTTGCTTAGAAACAGAGACAAAGTACCGGTGCTCCGCTCAGTAAGGTGAGACAGTCGAGCGCTGCGTTTCTGCATCTGCTTACAGATCCTGTAGATTTAGAGACTCTTGTCCGGTCGCTAAAGGCTCTCGTCTGGCCGCAGGTCCAGCAAGGCATGAAGGAAGCCCACACCGCCGCAGCCAATCAGCAGCTCGAGGGGCCTTCTGACAGCACTGTTGCTCCGCAGGTTTTAGTCAACTTCGCAACTATTTCCTGCCGACAAAATAAAACGCCTGCATAAAATAAAGCAGAAGCAGATGGAAGATTGAAAACGAGGTCATTCAGCAGAGTGAAGCTGAGTCCACTCGAGAATGGATGTAGCCCCAAAGCTGCTCAGTAAAAGCCCTGCTGGTGAAGGCCGCTTGTCATGCTTTACGGCTATGTATTTCCTTCACTCAATCTGGATGGATGCACGTTTGCAGACAATCGCGCGGCCGAGAGAGTTCATTGAGCTTCTTCTGGTGTCTATGCAGCTAAAGAAGCGTGCTGGTGAGCTCGAGTCGGGGCAGAAGTCAGAAACTGCTTTGGATCTTCTGAAAGAAGAGTAGAAAGTTCGAAACCGGCCATAAAATGAAACGGTACTTTGATCCTAAGTCTCAGTAGTACAACAGAAAGGTTGTGCAAGAAACACGTTGGATGGTCGTGAGTAAATGTTACTTTAGAAAGCATGCACAGTATCGAAAGGCAGAAAGTGATGCTGGACGTCGCTTAAGAGTCGAAGTAGGACTCGACAGGGTTGTCAAAAGCTCGCCGAATAGTTCAGGAGAGCGTTATAAGGACGTACTTAGGCGCTGTGCGGCTCCTTTTGGCAAGGTAATGCATTCAGTCTTCACAGTTTTTATGACCTATAAGCAGCAATTGCCACTGCAGCCTGAAGGTCATGGTGGAATAGTTTTGACTTTGTCGTCAATTTTCATGATGCAGTACAACGATTTACAATCCAGCCCGGGGCACGCATTCACAAAAGCAATCAGCCATGCATGATCCACGATCACAATCATAGTTGTCAGTGCTGCATGGGCCCGGCCCGGCAGCTGTAGCGCTTCTTATTGGGGCACATACGTACTGTAGCTCATGAATGATATTGAGTCATGCACTAAACTTCGCATGCAAGTCACGCACTACACTGTGAGGGAGCTACTAAGCGTGCAAATAATATGAAACAACCAGGGGGCACACGCTGTTAGATTCGCAAGATGCAGCAGCTGCATGGCAGCTTCTACTTGATTTGGAAGGGTACAAGTAAGTGATGACTTACTTTGCCTGTACACGCTACTTTTTAAGCTGCCGGCCAAATTGAGCTCGGGACTTGGCGCCAATCTGATTCTACGATAGACTTATCGTGATGTAGAAAAACCACGGTTCGTTACAGCTGAATTGTGCTGGAGCCTATACGGCATGACTTCTTCTCAAATTACCGGTCCAAGAGACCAGCTCACCACCAGAAGCACATGCAATAGTTGGGCTGTCAACTTTCATGTCAAATACAAATAAATCCTTAAAGCAGGCCATGCATGTCGCTGCTGGCCGCCCACATATGTAGACCCTCGCGCTATGATTTGACTTCTCAACGGTGCATAAAAACTTGATGCAAGCTTGCTCAGATAGTGTCCATCCTTGGGGGAATCTGCATGTGTGAATGAAACTTACAACGGCCTACGAATCAGGCCGTGCGGAAGCACTCATAACACAAGTCCTGTAAAACTGATGATCAAGTCGTGCACTAGAGTTGACCGCTGCCAAGTTTCTCGAGCACTGCCACATACGAAGCGTGCACTGCGTGACTACTTACCACCTCAGCAATAGTTGCCACCTTCACTTTATATCTATGTACAATACCAAAAAATTGACCCCTGGCATCTCCTGGTTCCAAATAAGACGTGAGCCTAGTCCCCCTCAGGGAAGGGTTTACTATGTAACCAAGATCTGCCCTCGGTTGACTGCGAGAATACATCCTTACATCATAAAACCTTAGGTGCTCTGCCCGCTTACAGCTTCACCTGCTTGAGCTGTTCCAATCGAGAAACAATCTGCTGGACAGACGTGGACCTGTCTGACGCATACTTTCTGAAGAGTTTCCGCTGGTCCCCCTCCCACACTAACTGCCCAGACACACCTTTTTTGATGCTCACCTGCAGCAATCAAGAAGGACAAAGACTATTCTGAGATGTCAACGTCTTGAAAATCAGAGTTCAGAGTGGAATCCAGTCTTTCAGAAGTCTATCGAAGGTTCCTGTTTCCTCCCTTTGATTCCTCCAAATCCACACTTGAATGCTAAGATGCACCCTGGTTCACCATTCAGAAAACTCTTTCCTGAAGTCTCCAACAAGTCAACAGGTTCACTTTCTCTGAACTCTTCAGATGCACTCAGCTAGTATGCCCATCAGCTTGATCGTAGAGTCACGCAATGCTGTCAATTACAGAAGCCTAAGCTACAAAAAAAGCTACACACCCAAACGCTGTCTTCTGCAGCTGTCAAGTAGACAGCGACCGTTGTATGAGGACAATCAAGTGATTTCAACACCCGGACTAAGGAATGAACAGTGGATGACGTTGGCTGCTCGACTGGTTCAAAGAGTACCGGGACACCGATACGATGGTCGACAGATCGGAGCCGGGCAATATCACGACTGAGGTCGTCAAAGGAAGGACTGGAGGAGGATTATGGTTAAGCCCCAGTTAGACATGGTTTTTGATTTGTCGGGCGAAGGAGGCACCGCATGCAGGCAGAGTAATGTTGCAAATCGCTCACCCAGATGGGATACTCATCCCGTCTGTCGGCTTCGACCTCGGCATCCGGAAAGACTGACAGGATGGACTCCTTGGCCGTGTTAAATTCCTGCATGCCACCATCGCAGTTGTGGCAGAAGGTCACCACAAACTTGTCCATACTGCTGATCTGCGCTGGCGCTCTGAAAGCCAGTGGCGAGAGAAAGGCGCCTTTGGATGTGCTTGAGTACCTTGCACTTGAGATCACGAGTGTTTGAAGCCGAAGGTGTCTGATCCGGTGCATGGATTTGCTACGAGTCTAGGGGGAGTCTAGCTGCTGTTCTGCACAATGCCATCACGTTGAAGGGTCGACAGCACTAGTAGTAATTGTCCAGCGAAGGAGAACAGCATGTAGCCCAGGTTGTCAATCTTCCAGCTGCGGTTTAACAAAGTCGGCAAACGTTTAACGTGACGTTGAACGGCGGTTCCCGGCGTTGGAACGTCAGTTTGCTGGTCATGCAAACCGGCCACCAGAAAGAAGAAGCGCAAGCGCGGCAAATTCCAACAGGAAAGATTTGAACTTCTAGTATAATTTATACCTACTTTCAAGAGTATACACACTTGGCAGGGTGCATTGCAGCATTCATGAGCTTCGCCAGGCGCATCCCCCTTCGCTTCTCAGAGCTCTGTTTTTTGAGAGCAGGGAGCGGGCAGAGGGGCTTGAAACGATGAGCGTGGAGGAAGACACCCTTCGCAGGTTGCGGAACATAGATAGTTGGCTCACCGCATTGCAACCTGATGGGCATAAGTACACTGAAAAGGGGATCAGCACGCTGCAAGAGTACAGGCCCACGTATTCCAACATCGGCTTCCCCCGTTATTGGATCCACTTAGATGGCCAGGACTTGCAGTGTCGCATCATCCAGTGGTTGGAAGGACCGTATCCGCCCCTCTCACTCCACTCCCGGTTGTCGATCGCAGGCGCAGCAATCGACAACGAGCATTTTGATGTTGTTGACTATCTGAGCAAGAAGGACGTTCTTGTGCGCGAGCTGGTATTCCCTCTTGCCGCGCTCCTTGAGTCTCTGAATGGTTTGAAATGGGCAAAGGTGCAGGGAATGTACCAGTGGGGAGAAGACAGCTGTCAGCACGCGGTGCTCGGGGGAAGTCTAGAGGTGTTGCAATGGCTACGGGAGCAGACGCCTCCATGCCCCTGGGATGCCACTCTGTGCATCGCTTTGGCTGCGCAAATGAAAAGCTTTGCCATAGCCGAATGGGTGCTGGGGCAAGACCCCTCCGCAGGGAAAACGCTGTGCAACGTAGCTGCAAAAGCGGGGTTTTTGGACGCGCTCGCCTGGGCGAGGAAGCACGGGCTCCCGTGGGACGAGGGCGTCTGTACGGGCGCGGCAATGCGGGGGCAGTTTGCGGCCCTGAGATGGCTCAGGAAGCGGTCGCCGCCTTGCCCCTGGCACCCGAGTCTGTGCGCGTTTTTCGCTGCAGAGGAAAAGCAGTTTGAGATGGCGCAGTGGGTCTTGAAAAAGGCCCGGTCAGCAGCTCCCAGCGTGTGCGCGTACGCAGCCTGCCTGGGGTCGATGCACGTGCTCGAGTGGGCGAGGAAGAGGAAACTAGAGTGGGGCAACGACGCGTGCGTCACGGCAGCAATGTACGGCCAGCTTGACACTCTGAAATGGCTGCGAGCACACGGGTGCCCTTGGGAGGCCGGGCGGTGCGCCTTCGAGGCAATCAACCACGGCAGACTTGAGGAGGCAGAGTGGATTGTTGAGCAGGAGGAGGACGCGCTGGCGGACATGTGTATCTTGGCGGCCATGATGGGAAAGCTGCCGCCACTAGTTTGGGCCAGCAAACGGGTACCCCCCTCTTCGTGGGAGAAGGACGTCTGCTTGTACGCGGCGAGGGCGGGAAGCCTGAAGATTCTCACCTGGGCGAGAAGCCAAGTGCCTCCGAGCCCCTGGAATCCTCTTCGGTGCATTTATGGGGCGTGCGCACGGGGCCATAACGAGGTTGCGGACTGGGTGCTCAAGCAAGAGCCGATGGTGCGCCCCTTCGTTTGCGACATCGCGGCAGCTCGAGGGGAAGTGCAGGCGCTTCGGTGGGCGCGGTCGCTCGATCCCCCTTGCCCCTGGGACTTAGAGAGGTGTCTCCGATCTGCGGCTCTGGAAGGGGTCTCTGACCAGGAGCTGCTAAGCATCCTAGAGGCAGAGCCGGTGGTTCAATTGAGCCGCGAGTACTGCGCCGAGGTTGCGAAGGAGGATCGGATACACATGCTTAGGTTCCTTTTGGACAGGGGTTGCTATAGGTATGTCCTCCGGCCTGGTTTGAATGCGGGTCCGCTTTGCGCCCGGCTGGCGCGGAAGATGCTAGTGCCACTGGATAAGGAGTCTACAAAGCGCGCAAGCGACATGTTCAAGCGGCAGGTCGCTCTGAGTGCGGGTCTACAAACCTATGGGATCTTCGGCGATGTGGCGGAAAAGATAGGCCTCTTGGCTGAACTTTCTTGGTTATGAGAAAAGTGCTGTAAGATATTGCCCGCAATACTTCGGACGAACGAAACAGCCTACTGATGTAAGATAGAAAAGGCATCATTGCAGACCAGCCGCTGGTGCAACATTGACGTCAAGAATAAGACCCCTTGGACCTTGATGACCAGAGCTATTGTTGGACTATTTGACAACCGTGGTCGATGCGTCAGATCATATACCAACGATTTGAGGCTCAATCATAGTGCATGGCTAACACGCCGCGGGCGGCATATACCTACATGGGTGCACGTCTGCGAATGGAAGCGTCTATCCGAGATGGAATTATCCACGTAAGACAACAGCAAAGCGAATGAACATGAAGATATATCATGCATTCTGAATCATTGTTTTCGGCCATCTCCGCGCATGGAGCATTATACTTCTGGCACCTGGTCGCCCTTGCCGGACCGTGGGAGACGGCATGGTCCAATGCATCAGTAGCATCGAGTGACACAATGTTCATCGATCTAGCTGCGATATGCGGCGAGCTTACCGGACAACGCAAACGCAGTATACTGCAGGCTTTCGCAATGCCAACGTCTTGCAATCCTGAGATGTGGTTGTTGTATCCTTTCTACAGAAGCGTGCGTTTCGAGGAGCGTGCCTTTCAAGCTGCTTGTGGCAGCGGTTTCACGCCCAACCAAGAAGTCAACGCGGCTCCCCTTGTCGCCAACCCCTGAAGTTTTCCCTTAGCGATGCCGTCAGTTTCGATGGATGCGGGCCCGAATACTTCCCAAGCACAGCTTCCGCATTCACTCTCGCCAGACCCACCGCCATCTCCTGCGCCTCCTCAACCTTCGAGGCGTCGCCGGACCATATCCGGAGGGGGCTCGCCTGCAAGAAAAACAAAATTCGTAACCTTTGTACCACATTTCATATTAGAGATTGAGGGATTGCACGGACACCAGGCCGCTGCTCTGGGAAAGATCTTTGCATCTTTCCAGCAGCGTGTCGTTATACCCGCATGTGAGGCTTTGATGTCTGGAAAAGCAAACGCGGCCAATCGGCTTCTTCGTTATCTAGCTTCTTTGCACTTGGTTCGTTCCCACAGAGCTTCGCTCCCGGTGTGCAAAGGCCATACATACGTATCCTTCAAACGACCCCTCTCAACAGCCAGGCTTTGCAAATGAGGTTACTGAAACTTCGATCAAACGCAATATACGTTCAGAACGGCAAGCTCCAAGATGGAGACGTTCTCACCTGGAGCGCTCGCCCGAATGAGAAGGATAGGGTCCAAGGCGCCCCTCCCGTTTGCAAAGCCAGGCTGTTGAGAGTGTTGAGGTTCACGGTTGCCTCCTGCAGACAATGTGACAACAACGTCAGCATCTCCCCAAGCGAGTACTACCTCATAAGCAATTTGATCCTGTCGTGTCGCCGCTCGCTTCAAGAAGAGTTCGGAACATCCAGCTAAAGTTGTGTTTCCGCTACTCAAGCATCCTTCACCTGACAGACTTTGCTGGAAACACTTTCCACGGCCTCAAGATGCTCACCATGCGGTTTCAATGACCATATCCTTCGTGAAGACTGGATATATCCAAGTTCCTTAGTTTCCACAATGAGGCAACGGGCGACACCGAAGTTCGTTTGCCTGCCGTCAAGCCAAACAGTGATGACAGCGCAGATCTGTGTCGGTAATTCTTGCCTGCTCGCTCTGGCCACCGGACAGGAACATGACGCCCGGGACCGCGGGCGGTATCGTCCGTCTCAGCGTCCGAAGCGTGGCTGCGGCGATCTCTTCGGGAGACGCCTTCTGCGGCGATTCTGCTCCAGGAAGGATCATTTGGGGCTGCGAACAAGACAAACGAACCCTTGAGCGATCGGATTGGACTTACTAACGCGAGGCTCAGAAAGCTGGCAAGTTTGGAAGACAAAGACAAAGACGAAGTTTCAAACTGCATGACCTGCTCTCGACCCACTCGCTCTTCCAAACGCCTGAGGAAGTGGCTTCAGACGACAACTCCCGTTCTTCGGCTTTGCTGAGCCGGTTTGAAAGCCAACAGCAAATCAATCTATTAGCTCCTCAACCTTAAAGTGCAGTGGAGCGTAGCACAGCCACGAACCCTGTTATCAGATGTCAGAGCACTCCTCTCTCAAGCAGGTGTGTTCTTCTCCGTCGAAAGCATCTTACAACAGAAACACAAAGTTCCCATGGCATCTGAACGGCTTCAGAAGATTATCTGTTCGTACAAAGCATGGCCTGGAAGAAAGTCGTCTACTGGTTTGGTGCATTGTTCAAGCAACCTCCTGCACGCTCTTCAGGCACTCGCGGACGCACGACACCAGGGTACAAATTCAACCAAGAAACATAGGTGAGGCCGTAGGTAACAGACGGGGCACTTTGGCAGGGGAGAATGCGGAAGGGATGTTAATGTACGTGAAGATGAGGCAAACCTATGTTGCAGCAAACACAAGCGACCTTGATGCCAGAGACAGACGCCGCAGCAGATTGTTCTACACCTTGCAAACCCTGGAATTGTGTATTTTTCAACCCATTCAAAAATCCAAAAAGAGGCGCCTCGGACAGGAGAAACGAAAAACGCTACCGAAGACGCTTGATAAACAACGGGCGCTCTGAAACGACCTCCCAGATCGGGAGCAGAATGAGACTCCAAACAGCGAACCCAGACTGCACACACGGGAATTTCTAGACGCCAGAAACGGTGATGTGGAGTGCCCATGTAGCGGGCTCCGGAAGTTAACGGACGGACTTGACGGCTCGGGGTAGCTTCTGCTGGCTGCAACCACAGAGCAGAAACAGACTAGACAAAAGCAGAATCGAGAGGGGAAAAACGATACAGAGTTACAAAAGAAAAAGGGGGATTCCCTACCTTCAGGAGGATTCCCTCGAGGCAGACCCGGTGTTCGTGCAGCGCTGCGACGACTGCCGCAAAAACGCGCTCTGCCACCTCCGCGCTGCGCTCAAGGGTGTGGTCGCCGTCGATGAGGATCTCCGGCTGCGGAGAAAGCGACACGTGTCAGAGATCCGCCATCCCTGTGAAATAGCGTCACTTTAGCCGCCTTGACGATGCGCTTATACAAAAACATAACCTTACCTTCAGCTGAGACGAGACCATCAAACTCAAGAACTACGATAGTAAGCCGAGATAATACTGATAAAAACCCGCACTCGGACGGGTAGGGTTATTTTGGTGGTTAGGGTGGGCATGGGTGCGGAACAGGTATCTTTCTGAGTTCGGACTTTTTCTGTTTAGTCAGAACTTTTACTCATCTTGGCTTATTTGCATCTTTCTTGAGTTTCATGACGAGACCGCGTCAACCACTGCTACCAGCGGCCGTAGGCCGGCAGCGGCTCAGTCTGCTTACTTGTGCTGACGTCAACATTATGGCACCTAAGTTCAAAGGTCAAGGGAAAGCCGGAAACTTTACAACTTCAAAAGGGAAGAAGGGTGGGGCTGACTGGAGCTGTTGATCGAAGCAACACGAAAGGGTCGGAGAGTCAGGCTTTCTGTCGATACACAATCCGCAAGCATCAACGTCTTTCGAAGTACGCAAAATGGACAACATAGCAGTATTGGCTAGAGGGCCACTGCTGCTGTGAGTAGATACATTCGAGCCCATTCTACATTGGCTGTGCCCGGTGGAAAAGACGGGTTGAGTTTTCAGAAAGATCAAGCCTCCCACTTCGACGGGTAGATGAACGTGGATAATAGTGGAGCTCTACCCCTCACCTCGACAATCGGAACGAGGCCGCTCTGCTGACATATGCTGGCGTAGCGAGCCAGGTCCCGGGCGTTCATCGCAATTGCGAGGGAGGATGGCAGGTTCGCCCCGATTTTCAGGACCGCTCGCCACTTCGCGAAGCGGGCACCCTGGGAAAAGTCCGAAGAAAGAGTGTCAAAATCGAGACCACTTGGCGGCGCTTGTCAAGAATATGGAATCGCCCGAACGAACTACCTTTAAAGTCATAAAGGCTATTCGTGCTCGATTACGGATCAAGCAACAAAGCCTTTCGAGACCAGCGAAGATGCCCCATCTTTTTTAGGTGTAACTTAGTTTATGAGGGCCCACTGCCCGCGACTGTGGGGTTTAGGATGGTCGCAGGTGCAGAACGGGTGAATCTGTTGGGTAGAGGCTTCAGTGTAAAAAAGATACTTATACATGACCCTTATTGCAAAGACGGATCTGACGAGTATGTCGGGAGATGCGCACCCAAACGTTTCCATAAAGACCTCTAGATGGGTTTGGATAAATGACGGGTCTCGATTGGTTGGGGTGACGATCGAGTTCATCGTTCTACATAAGGCATGTTCGAGGCACCGCTGACTCGCTGCAAACCTTACCTGGCCTCCTTGAATGTTGAATTCCATCTTCGGACGTTCATTGTATATTGTGGCTGACGATCTCGCTCAATAAACTCTTGTAATCCAGCTTGCTTCAGTATTCCAACAAATATCTGTGCCTACGCGATCAACATAATGTACGAGAGGAGCGTCAGTGGCGATTAGCATTATTGGTGGCGATGGCAAAACCAACCTGTTCGTAGTAGGCTCTGCTTCTGTTGGTCAGATCGTCTAAGCCGAGCGTGCTCGTTTCGCCGTCCGTCCCGGGAATGGGCACCAACCCCTACGTACAGAACGAGTCTTAGGCAGCTGTCTCATTGTGCACTCAACATCAAGTGATCGGCATCAGGGGTCTATTAGCTTTGAGGATGAAAGCAAAATTTAAGGCTGGCCTTGCAACTCGGGTGTTGAACAAAGTGACTTATTGAGATTACGCTCGCTGCTTTCCTGGTGCTCCATATGTCAACAAGTCCCATACTCAGAACCCGAGGGATCCGTCCCTTCAACTGTATGTCGTCAGAGCCTGACGTGCCTCGCTCTAGCAACACGATTTCCGGTGTATCTTTTCTTCTTCTTCTGGTCAGTCGAACACTCACCACATCGACCTTGATTCCTGGGAGGATCCCTGCTTCTCCTAGAACCTGCAAATTGGAACATGCACAGCCAATTCGTCATCCTCAGGTCTTTCTAAGACGAATGCCCAAAGAATCGGAAATATGATGAGGACCGTCCCATACTAAGTTATAGTTCAGCTCTGCCCTCCCAGTCCAAGAAGGGCCAGAAGTCGGGTGCCAGACCTAACCTGAGCTGCCTTCTATGTCAAAGTAAGCAGGAACTGTATCGCACCCCTGAAAGGATCCTGTCCAAGCGGTTCGCAAAGATAACAGATCATACTTAACATGCCAATAGCCTATCCAGCGACCCAGTGTTGGGCCTCACCTTCACGAAAGGTGTGCCGTTAGCTGTTGACTGGAAAAGAGTCTCATGAAAGAGGATTGCGCCGCTGAGGTACTGCCCGATGCCGGGGGTGGTGTAGAGCATCTGAAGAGGAGGAGCTCCATCTTAACTCTAGACGTTCAAAGCAACAATTTTGACTGGTCAAGGCAAAGACAGGTGCAGAACCACTTTCTCCACAGATATCATTGGCACACAAGAGCAGACTTCAGATCTGAAAGGATGCTTTCTGGTACTAAAAGCACCGCGACTGGTTGGTTTGGCAGCCGAACCGTGATGGTTCATTTCATGGGGCCAAGTTGCCTCTGCATCGATGAAGGTGCTTTTCGTAGATGCGCAGTTGGTCAAGGACAGCACCTGACGGTCTGGTTGTTGGATGTACATTCTGATGACGCACTTGCATTTTCAGACTGTGCTCTTGTTCTTTGCACCACCAGCCATCGAATGCAAGTGTTCCTTGTAAAGCCACCATTGAATGACTGGTTCAATTACTTGATAGAATAATCTGAACAGATAACATGAGCAGGGCATGACTCTAGAACAGCTGAGCATAAAGTTCACGAGCCCCACCTCCCGGAACGCCTGCCGGTTTGCCTCCGTGTTGTCCAAGCCGACACTCTGCAGCCTCTTTCCCACTGTCCTTGTGCTTTCATCGCTTGCCAAGATTCCTTTACCAGGTTGCGCCAGCTTGTTTGCATTTGCAATGACCTCATCAAGTGGGGCAGGCCCCACCATATTATATAAATCCACCAAGTAAGTCAACTAATCAACTTCACTTTTTTCAGTCTCTTGTTTAGCAACTGAGGATCATCCCCCTGTGCCGCTGATGCTGCAGAAATGTTGATGCTTCTGTGAGTGGTATGCAAATCCAACAACTGCCAGCCTTGCGCAAAGCGGCGATGAGAGATATGCAGATCAAGCCTTCATTTTTTCGCAGCTGGACTTTCAGGATTTGTGCTGGAGGTCTGCTGTCTCCCGTTATGTACGAAAGTTGACCCCAGCCAGATTCCCCCAGCAAGTGACAGCGTTAGCCCTGCAGCTAGGAGCGCTCGGTAGCCGGCTTGCAAAGACGAGAATGACAGCATTGCACTTCTGCTTCAACAGTTCTGTTTTTCAAGCGACCACATTGGACATCCTTCAAATGGCTTTTTCAGCTCCCTTTCGTGGCTTGTCTGCTCTCTCTGCTCTCGCAAACCAGAAGGGAAGGGGAAGACGCCCTAAAGCGCGCTCTAGGTAGCTATTTAGCTAGAGCTCTGCATGCGACCTCAAACTTCCAAGGCAGGTTTGCGAATGCAGCAACTTTTAGGGTTTGAAACTTCATAGCATTGGCAACTCAAAACCCTTCCACGGTTTTGAGTTGCTGCATAATGCAGCAATGGGCACGTATCTGCGGACATCACTGCCACGTCGAGCAGGCCAATCAGCGACCAGTTAAGCTGAAAGTAAGGCCAGTTCGACCGTACATCTTTCAGCCCCACCCTTATCGGACGGTGCAGATTGTTCCGATGCGTGTCCCGCCTGGGGAGCCCTTCCATTTTTGAGGAGGAAGACCCATTTTGCCCAATGCCAATGCAAGCTGTTAATCCCTACCTAGAACGGGTGTGAGGGCACGATTGTCATAATTGGGTAGTTCGTGACTCAATTCCCTTCCATTTTGGTGGTGCACGGTGTCACTGCATCTTATTGTTGACAACGCCATGGCGCGCTCCGCTGTGGGAGTGGTTGCGCTTGCATTGCTTTGTTCACTGCATCCCGTCCTTGGTTTGTACGCGCCATCGTCTGATGTTTTGACCCTGACACCAGAAAACTTCAAGAGCAAGGTGCTCAAGTCTGACTCAGTCGTGCTTGTGGAGTTCTTTGCTCCATGGTAAGTGCACCCACAATATCCCAGAAGTGAAGGAGTTTCTTAGGATGTGAACAGATGACTTTGAATTGGATAGAGGACATCCTCTCTCTGTGCCAAAACTTCTGCTGTAGCTGCAGTAATCAGGTTGCATCTAGAGATGTTTCTGATGTATGTCCTTGCTGGTCAGCCCTTGATTGTCTACATTTCGGAAAATCAAAGGGCAACGTATGCATTTGGCGGGACAATTGCACTACTATGCAACGTGCAGAGCTTCTCTAATCCACCTTATATTTCAACAAAGGCGAGAAATGCTAGGGTTGTCAAGCTTTATTAGCAGCATGGTAAACTTCAATCTCTGTAGCACTCGGTGGTAGCTTTTCTTTCGAGCTTCCATCTTCAGCATCGTATATAAACTGTTGTTGTGGAAAGTCTCTGTTTCCAGGTTAGCATTGATGTCTGCATATCTTCTCTTGTTTGATGATCATACGCCATCCTTCACAGGTGCGGCCACTGCAAGAGCCTGCAGCCTCAGTACGACAAGGCCGCCACCGCACTGAAGGGCGTCGCAGTGGTTGCGGCTGTTGACGCTGATGCTCACAAGTCTTTGGGGGCCGAGTATGGGGTTCAGGGCTTCCCCACAATCAAGGCCTTTATCCCTGGCCAAAAGAAACCAGTTGACTATCAAGGCGCAAGGGAGGCAAAGCCCATGGTTGACTGGGTGCTACAGCAGGTGAGATTTTATGCACCTCCTTTCTGGACTGAAACCCTAGAAAAATACATCCTCAGCATGGGCTGATTGAGGGATGCTTGTTTCCAGGCTCTGACTTTGGAAAACATGATGGTGCTTCATGTCCCTTAGGTGCTTCATCATCCTTGTACCTTTCGATGGGCAGCCAGGGTCGACCACCCAACATAAGGAGGCTCCTAGCATACTCTGGAATGCTGAAGCAGTTGACAGCCCCATGGTTCTTCTAGATGTTCATCTGTGCTCCCTTTTGAGTGTCGTGAATGTATCCTCCTCACTTGTTGGCCCCATACTCTCGCTCTGCACGGTCACACAGCGTAATCTACTCCTCGTACCGCTTTGCCAGGCAAAGAGTCTGGTGTCATCGCGCCTGAGTGGCAAGAAGAGCAGCAGCGGCGGCAGTAGCAGCGGCGGCGGAAAGGAGAGCAAGGAGTCGGCAGTGGTCACTCTGACGGACAGCAACTTTGAGAAGGAGGTGCTGCAGAGCGGGGATCTCTGGATGGTCGAGTTCTTTGCCCCCTGGTGAGTCCTCAAACGCCGACTCACTAAGCAAGGTTGTGCAATCCCCAACTCCTGTCCTTATTCCCTGCTGTTCGAGGATCTATTAATCCTTGAACTTCATCGTTTTCAGAGTCTGCAGTTTGCCCTCTTTGCCCCAATGCGTAGCAGGAACTTCCTGCTAAGTCTTAGGGGGGCTGTGATGAGAAGCAAGTCGTCATGTTGGTGGAATGGCCCTGAGAACAAAGGGGTCCAATGACTTCAGAGCCTGAAAGGGGGCGATTGACTTTGCGCGATCAATCTGAAGCAGGGTGGAGAATGTGTTGAGGTAATCTCAGCAAGTCGACCTCTCCATAAAAGGCGAAGGTTGGTCGAAAACATCTCCAGGCTGTACGCTGCCTTCCCTGAGATTGATAACAAAAGGGCGGAACAAAAGGGCGGCTCCTGTAGCAACGCTCATCAGTTTCAACCTGACGGGCGTATCTCCATTTTCAACGTGACACTTGGGGAAGCTATTTAAGTTGAACTTCCATAAATTTCAGTCCAATTCGCTTCTTGCAGGTGCGGCCACTGCAAAGCTCTGGCCCCTGAGTGGAAGAAGGCGGCCGGCAATCTGAAGGGCAAGGTGAAGCTTGGGGCCGTGGATTGCACTGTGGAGACGAGCTTGGCATCCAAGTACGATGTCAAGGGTTTCCCCACCATCCTAGTTTTCGGTGCGGACAAGCAGAGCCCGCAACCGTACGAGCAGGGCCGGACGGCGTCTGCAATTGAGGACTATGCGCTGCGGTTGCTGGAGACGTCGGCAGTGGCCCCGGAAGTGGTGGAGATGACGAGCCAGGTCAGTGCGGAACCACTTTCTTGACAAAGCGAGGTTGAGAAATTGAGTAAAAAGGGTGCTGGTTGAGGAAACAACCGTGTGTGTTGCTTTCGTCGTTGGATATGTCCGGTAGGAGCGATGCGACTTCGCATAATTTGAATGCATGATGTGCGGCTCGAAGCATGATTGAGGGACGATCAATACGACTGTTTCGATCTTAATCTTTCCGCGGAGCACCATTTCTGAATCCAAGACGATCAGGCCCGCACAAAGTCTCGATCGTGCAGGAGGGCTGACACAGCTCGATTCGTCCATCTCCGCAAAGCTCTTCCAGCCTTTCAGTACGTTTTGCCAAGCTCCACTCACGAAATTGCATATGCGTTTCTTCTTCCTTCCTCTTACACGCGTTGGTTCAGTTGGTTTACAATGGGTACCTCAAACCGGATCTGAATAGCCCTTTAGTCGGCGCCTACACTGCTTTCTTCGGACCGTTGTTGCTTCTGGTACAAAGAAGGTGGTCATACAAGGGACGACGCAGGCTCGAGTCCGCTGCTGCAAAGTCCGCTATGCTTTCGGCACACTCAAGCAGCGCCCTCGTAGCTCTGTTATACTGCTGCCTCCATACGCACTGAAGAAAGGTTCATGGCACGAAGTTCTTAGCCCAATGCAGCCCATTCTCAGGCTGCCTACGAGAAGGCATGCGGTGCTGCCCAGATCTGCTTCCTCTCCTTCTTTCCGCACATCCTGGACTCGGACGCTGTCGTGCGCAACCACCACTTGCTTCTCTGAACTGATACCAACACGTCTCACAAAAAAGAATCTATGGGGTGCGGCAACGCGCAATCTGCTACCTCCCCTTTCTGCAGCATATCCTGGACTGGGGTGCTACTGCTCGCAATCACCACTACCCTCCCTAAGCTGACACCAAACTATTTCTCCGAAAAGAACTTATCTATTACGTTTGCAGGCGGCCTACGACAAGGCGTGCGGCTACGCACAAGTCTGCTTCGTCTCCTCTTTTCCGCTCATCCTAGCGCAATCACCACTTTCCTCCTTCAGCGAACACCAATATCTCTGGTAAACAACCTATCCTCCACGTTTGCAGGCGGCCTATGACAAGGCGTGCGGCACTGCGCAAATCTGCTTCCTCTCCTTCCTTCCGCTCATCCTTGACTGGGGCGCTGCCATGCGCAATTACCAATACCCTCCCTGAATTGTACACCAACATAATACACAAAACGAGCCTATCTTCATCGTTTCCAGGCGGCCTATGACAAGGCATGCGGCAACGCCCAGATCTGCTTCCTCTCCTTCCTCCCGCACATCCTGGACTCGGGCGCCGCCGGGCGCAACGCCTACATCACCACGCTCAAAGCGACGGCGGAGAAGCATAAGCGGCGGCCGTATGGGTACGTGTGGGCTGAGGCCGGGGCGCAGCCCGAGTTGGAAGAAGCGGTCGGGGTGGGGGGGTACGGATACCCGGCAATGGTTGGGCTCAACGCGAAGAAGGGGGTGTACTCGTCGCTGCGGGGCGCGTTCGCGGACCAGTCGATCAGCACGTTTGTGGCGGTGAGCTTTGCGAACTTGTTGGAAATTTGTGGAGGATGTTAGGCCTTTGCGTGCTGTCAGCGTCTATGCGGTCTTGGTTTCTATGAGCGGACCAGTCGATCAGCACGTTCGTGGCGGTGAGTGATGCAGATTTTGTTGAAAAGCTGTGGAGAATTTTAAGCGTTTGCGCACTGTCAGCGTTTATGCGATCTCAGTTGGACTATGAGCGGACCAGTCGACCAGCGCGTTCAAGGCGGTGAGTTGCGGTTCTTGTTGGGAAGGATATTTGGCTGTTGCGTGCTCTCAGCGCCTATGCGGTCTCGCTTCGAGGACGAGTGAACCAGTCGATCAGCGCGCTCGTGGCAGTGAGTTTTGCGAAAATCGTTGCGAATGTTTGGAGGAGGTAAGGCGTTTGCGTTCTGTCAACGTCTGCGCGGTCTTGGTTCGCCAATGAGTGGACCGGTCGATCAAGCGCGTTCATGGCGGTGAAGTGTGCGACTCTCGTTGGGAACCTTTGGAGAATGTTAGGCGTTTGCATTCTGTCAGCCTTTATGCGATTTCGGTTCGATTATGAGCGGGACCAGTCAATCAGCGCGTTTGTGGCGGTGAGTTGTGCAGATTGAGTGATTTGTCGGAAGACGCTAGTCGTTTCGTGCTCTTTGTGTCTATGCGGTCTTGGTGTCGCTATGAGAAGGACCAGTCGATCAGCGCGTCTGTGGCATCAAGTGCTGGAGATCTAGATCCTGCAGAGGATGTCAGGCGTCTGCGTGATGTTGGTATTCTGCGCCGAATCCGTTTCTCCTGTCGTAGTTTCCGCTTCGACGATGTTGTTGTCAGGTTTCAGTGGGCATCCAGTGTCGCAGATGTGAGGCTTGGGATTGCCGCTCAGATTGGCAGCCTCGTCTCGCTCGAGAAAGCCAGATTGCTTGAGAGTGATCTTGGCAATCTATCTCTTCGACTACTTTGATACCCTCTTCGTTTCTCGACATGAAACACTTCGGCGCTTTTGTCTCTTTGCAGAATCCGTCAACTGGGGTCACGACAATCTCGGCGGTTCCCTCAGTAAAGACGGTGCAGCCGTGGGATGGGAAAGACGGGAAGCTAGAAGAGGAAGAGGAGTTCAGTCTCGACGATCTAATGAATGAGGAGCTGTAGCCGACGAAGTGAGCTAACTTTTTGTGCGCACCTCCTTGACGAAAGAAGTCGGTGTTTCGTCTGAGCTGAGTTAATACCCACCTCTCGCTTCCGACAGCAGCCATTCACAAGCCTTGTATTACGGTGGACACGGGACAGCAGTGGCTGTGATTTGCCATGTGGTCGAGCGATTGCTCTTGGCTGAGTCCGCGAATCAATCATGTCACGTGCTGCACATGTACGTACCAGCACAAATTTACCAATCAACGTGTTCATGGCGCGAGAGCTAGCGCAGCTCAAATGCACGCGTCACCAATTCTGTTGCCTAAATTCATATATATAAGGTAGAGATGTACTACCTTATGAATTTGCACATGTGGGCATGCCGGAGAAGTATAACACGCGCAAAGGCTGACCGACTTTTTGGGCCAAAGGTACAGCTATAGACTCGTAAATATATGACCCGTTGCATGAGCAACGAACCCAATCAGCCAGCCTTGACACTTGCGGTCCATGCGCTTTCCTTTCATCGTGACGCCGGCAAATGAGTCCGCGTGCCGGCAATGAGTCCAATACCATATGATCCAGGATGGTTGCGACGGATTCCATGCTATCCTGGTATGTAGTATATCTCTGATGATCCGCATCTACTAACGTACAGGAAACATGTAGTCTACTTTGCTGCACCTGTCTCCGATTATCCCCTTCGCTTGCTTCATGCCGCTGCATTTGTAAAGCAATCTTTGACTAGTCAATCCGCGTCGGAATCATCTTCTACGTCGTCACTGTGTCGCTCCCAGAATCGGCCCAGGTCGTCACCGCTGCCCTGCTCTTCCTCCTTTTTCTCGTCACATTCATAAGCTATCCTAGACCTGCTGAAATCAGCAGATACGATATGAAGCTTGCCCAGCACCAAAAGCGGCCCCCGCATCGTCATCAGCAGCTTGTCGGCCCGCCACTCTAGTTGCAGAGAGTTGTCGCCTTCCGGAGGGAAGGAGCAGATTGGAACCCCTGCAAAGTGGCGAGAATCTGTTTTAAGAAGTAAAAAGCATCGAACACGAGGTTCACGGTTGTCTGTCGACCACAGCAACCGCTTGTTAAATCCTCGGAGGGTGACGACAGCACGATGTCAGGTCAGGCGGTGGGCACAAGTTGGATTGCCGGTCGGAATAACGCAAGAGTGAACTTGAAGGAACGCCGCAACTAGCTGAACCAAGCTTGGAGCGACGAATGCATAGGTTTCGATCGAGGGATCCTAGGACTTGCCCTGAGACGGGCTAGAATCGAAGATGTCGAATACAGACTCACCCGTGTCGGCGGCTGACACGTGGACTCTGCTTTCAAAGTCCGTCCGCGTGACCACCTGCAAACGGGACGCACAGATGCTTTCTTTAGGGGGATCAGAATCGGTACAAAGGCTCCCAAATAGCTGACTCATTCCGGAATCCGTCTGGGAGCGGCAAATAGTGGCCAGCTGAACAACCGTCCGTTACAATACCCAGCATTCGTATGGACGTAAGAAATGCTCTCGGTCCGTGAAGCGGACTGGTCCGAAGGCGAGGGGATGAGGGTCACAAGCAGATGGAGATTGAAGGCAGACATACGTGAAGAGACGCGCGCAGGTGCGAACAGATGCTGACAGATTGGGCAGATTTGAAGCTTCACGGACCGGACGCAGCCAGCGAAATGAGCAGCAAGATGTCGCCCGAGTTTTAGAGCAGTACGACAGAAGCTCAGACGCGGCGACACACCTTGAAGCGATCGATGAGGATCTGCGCAACGGGCCCCGAATGTGACGTCAGTTCCGCGAGGGGCTTGGGCGCCAGGAAATCGGATAGCGTGGGATCCCAAAGGAAGACGGACCTGCGAAAGGAAGCGCCAAAGTCGGCAAAGTTTGTACAAGGTATAGAGAAATGAACGCGCGCTTCGTAGTTGAGAAACTGATTGTTTGCAAGAAAAGGACCTGTGCTGATTACGTCCTTGCGACGCCAGAGCTTGAGCTTGTTGGAGTGTTGGACGATGCGTCAGGTTAGGGCGGAAGTATACCCGCCGTAAGCACCAGACTGAAAACAGCCAAAAGGTGACGCAACGTAACGAGGGCATCTGGGTCAGTCATCAAGGAAAACTGCGAGCGCTGGCAAGGCCCGGTTTCCAACCCGTGAACATGACCAGTAAGATGAGGCTCCATGATTCCAAGGCGGGGCGCTCATCTTCTACAAAGGCAGACCATTTCATCTTTCCACTAGACGTTGTCTAGACGTTGTCTCTTGGCACCGCGATGAGGCACTCCAAAAAGGGTCAGGAAGTCCTCGAAGAAAAGATTAACCAGGTTTCTAGGAACAAATGAAAAAGCTCAAGAGCAGGAGGACGTTTTGTCTCTGGCTCAAGCTTTGAAGCTGTGCGTATGTTTGTCGTCTATTCTTCTTCTTTTTGAATCTATTATACAAAAGGGTATCCAGCATTTTGAGGAGACAAATTTTCAAAGCAGGCCAGAATGTAAGGTGTGAATAGGCTCACCCGCTAGTCGTCCCCGTAGATAGCCTGTCCCCTGCGGCGTTCAGCGCCATAGCCGAGATGCGGTCGGCATGGGAAGCGACCGGACCCAAAACGCGCAGGCTGCGACGAAAGAGGCTAACGTGTCAATGTCTGGTTGGTTCGGCCTTTGGGTTGAATCAAAGGTGTTTTCCCTAATCAACGCTACGAAGTGTGGTACGGCCTTTAAGTTGAATCAACGGTGTTTTGCCTAACAAAGCTGGGAAGTGTGGTACGAAAGTAGACATGAGGCGGATTGTGGACACTTGTTGGGGGCCACGTGCTATGAGAAGGCACTAATGTTTGCGTCTAGTGTGATATCAACTGCTGTTTGCCTTTGCATCAATTCAAGCATAACATTGCCACTCTGTAAAAATAAATCCGTGCTGTTTGACGGAATCAGTGAGGAGAGCGCAACGGTATTTGACGCGACATCCAAACATTGACGATGACCTTATTGCAATCGAAGCACATTCTGGTTTTTTCTTGCCCAGTGAGCTGTAACGGTAAGAGCAGAACGGTACAGAGAAGCAAATCCAACCGTGAGACAACACCTGGGTACTCGAAAAAAAACGACAGCCGCCCAACAAGTAGAGGACACTTGTGCTGTCGGCTTTACTTCAAGAATCACCTCGCCTTCAGAAAAGTTTTGGCTGCCAAACGGAGGCCTTTGATTATACCCAGTGCCTCAACCGGGCCTTTCAACAAAGTTTTTGCCACTCTATCCCGTACCTGTGTTTGAGAGAAATGCAGAATGCGCAGATAGGCGTACCTTCTTAGATCGATGGCCGTCACAGCCGTCTTCCCAGCGACGTAGCACACGTGGCCGCACATCGCCAGGCCAGCTGTCGGCCCGAGAACCTTCCACGTGGCAAGACAGCTCTTGGAAGCGCCTGCAGTCGCTCCCCGCAGCTCGAGGGCGGACGCAGCGTCCCACAGCTTGACGGTGCCCGCACTGCCCACACTGACGAGCAGGGACGGGTCGTGCCTGTGCAGAAATTCAGTAAGTATAAAAGCCGAAAATTGGCAAAAAAGAAAAGAAAAGAAAGCATACTAAGGTAGATGCCGACCGATTATGTCAGATTGGCGGACTGAAACGCAGTGGACAGCAAACGGAGTAGAGAAAAAGCTGTCGAGGGTGCTGCTAGGAAATCCAAAGGCACTAACAAAAGCTCAGAAGAGAAGAAAACAAGAGAAAGAGGGAAAGGAACACCCAAATGTGATGGAACGCAGATGTTGCACAAGCGACTTGCCATCACTTACCGAAGCAAGTACGGCACTACCACCAGTCAGACATCAAAACAGATCTCACCACCCAAGAGATCGTCCCCCTTGGAACAGGGCAACTTCTCACCTTGCCACACTAAGAAAGACAATCGCATCCTCGTGCCCCCGCAAAGTGCAAACCAGTCGCTGCTCCCCTTTCCTGCGGCTCCCAAGCGTCCACAGTCGCACCACCTTATCCTCCCCCCCAGTTGCAATCACTGCCTCAGGTGCTCCAGCGGGCAAGTCCAAAACCCTGTCGGTCAGAGCCAGAACCCGTTCTGGGGGGGTGGTCGAGAGCGTGCGGCAGCACCCCCTAAGGCTGCTGTACAGACGGACCTTATCTTCCGCCACCAGGAAAAAGTGCTCTTTTGGTGCTAGCGCCTCAGAGCTTGGTGTTCGTTCGCCTTTTTTTGTTCTACCAACCTCGAATGGAGTTGGGGTAATTGGCGAGTTTAGGCGTCCTGCTTCTTCCGCTCCGGCAGAAAGGCTTACTGAGGTCAGCATTACAGGGTGGAAGCCACTGTCTACGGAGACAGCAGGGCACCCCCGGAGATCTAACATGGGAAGTTCTATTGGGACCATCAGAGCCTTTTCCCCGGTCTTGCAGGCTCGCTTGTGCTTGGACACATTTCGGACGGGGGCCTCTTTGTCCGAAAATGTCCAAGTGCTCAGCTCCGCACAGGTTAGACAAGTTATGCTCTGGTCAAAATTAATAGCAATCTGCCAGACTGGAGAGAACCCCTCGCAGGCCCACTTTGACACGGAAGGATCTTGGAAGCGGAATTGGCGGCAAGCTTTCCATCGGTCGAAGAAGAGATGTCGCCATGCTGGGGGTGTTGGCTGGGCCGGGGGGAAGGGGATGCTTGGCCACTCGCGCCTGTAGGGAGTGGACGAGGTTTCTGTTTGGTGGTCTTCTATGATCAACAGACTACCCCCCCTTGAGAGAAGCTTCTCTTGGACTTGACATGGAAGCTTGGCGAGGTTGGGGTGCTAAAGTCTGATACAACGAATTCTGTGATCAAGAGGCCAAAATGCCATCTTTGTGGATTCGGAAGGAAAACTTCATTGAAATCGACGCGACAAGGATAAGGACGTGGCAATGAGTCTTAAAGAAACAAGGCTTTCTCAAACTAAAAGCTCACATGATACTTGAGAGGAACGTGTTTATGGTCTACGGTTTGCTCCCCTTCATACGCTGCTCAGCTTGGAGGCCCATGAGAAGTTTAGTCGCCAGAAACGGGAATTTCTCACGGGATCAACAGAGGGGCCAAACAACAGGTGACACACCCTCGTGATCCCCACAACCACAACCTCTACCATCATGCGCCTGTCAACGAGAGAACTGGTTTCTCACCGAAAGAGGGCTTGCCATACGGAGTCGTTGTAAGCGGCCTCTCTCATCCTGCTACAGCATTGCGCCACCATGCAAACGTCTCTGAGCGTAAGTAGCTCCAGGCAGCGACACACCGAATCAAAGTCCAGGTCAAGTAGACTGCCATGCTCGTGAACAGTTGTACCTGAACCTTCTTCTTCTGCAGAGGTGGCAGATGTTTTTTGCAATTGCCTGTGTCTGGATGTTTCAAAAGGTTTCTCGTTCGAAGGAGACTGAATTCTATCTGGACCTAGAGGGTTACAGCTTGTCCCAACAGAATGCTGCAAACCAGATCCAGTCGGGGGGGTTTCTTGAGCCAAACGCGTTTCTTCCGAGAGGACCTCAGCTTCTAAGCGAACATGATGCGGAGCAGTACTTGTCGCTGGCACTAAACCAGCTTCCACTGGCAAATCAGAGCTGGCCAGCCTTCCCAGTTGCTCAACGTCTCCTTCCTCGAAAGTATCACAACCCCCACCAGTAGAAGCGTCATTCTTGACGCTTTCAACGTCATGAGTTGCTGCATTGAAAGAATCCTCTGAAAGTAGATCAAAGTCCTCCCACGAGGACAACACCTGCTCCTCTGCCACTGGATTCGCTCGTTCGGCGGCCATTGTTGAGCACATCTTCACTGCTTCAGTATCACTGTCAGAGGTGTGATTTTGCGCAAGGTCATTGCGGACTGCAGGTACAGAGCAGAAACTACTGCTAAACGTGGTAGGTTGTTTTGGGTTAAACTCCTGACCATGTAAGTCGCCACTTCAATCTTCGAATGAGGACCGTTAAAGCTTCCTCGTTAAGAACCTGAGGTGCTAACCCAGCCGGCGTTACAGACCACCGCCTTCCAGCGTTTCAAAAGGGGCGCCTAAACCCTAAATTTGCACACGGTAATGGTGGTCGAATGGTGATGATCAACAAGTTCAAGAGAAGGCCAAGCAGCATGACAAAAGAAGAGGCGCCACTTTTATGGCGGCTGCGGTTCTTCGTTTCTCGCACAGCAACCTTGGCTGTTTGACAGGCCTTCAAGCTTCAGCCTTCAGTCTAAGAAGGAAGGTATGCTCCTTGAGATTTATACCCAACTCCCTGGTTGCTCGGCGGCGCAGCGAGAGTGTCATTGTCGCAGGGAGGGACAGCAATCACAGATTTGTAGTACAAATCTGTACTTCCGTTGACAAGCGGACTGAAACAGACCTAATTTGTAGTACAACACTAAGTTGCTGCAGTGCGGGCGGCACCAAAGTAGTGGCTGAAATGGATGCAGCCAGCCCCTTGAAGAAGCAAAAGCTACCGCCCTTTGATCTGAACGCCGCCGACGCTTCACTCACACGCCCTGAAGCCCCGCGCGTAGACATCCCAGCAACTAACCCAAGCACGGACGGTCCCATCGCTGACGTGAGCCCTACAGAGCCCGAACCCTTGATTGCAGGCATGACATCAGCATTGCCTGACGGTCCTGCTCAAAGCAGCCCTAACCCCTCACCTCCAGAGAACACCCCCAGACCCCTCATGATACTCAGATCAGGCATTCCCCCGGGGCTTTCTCCCAGGGCGCAGCGGGCCTGGGAGCACTACAGAAAGCTGGGGTCTCCATGGAGGATTGTGGCACCGATGGTGGACCAGTCGGAGCTGCCCTTCAGAATGCTGTGCAGGAAGCACGGGGCAGATGCGGCCTACACGCCGATGCTGCACAGCCGGCTGTTTGTGGACAGCGAGCGGTACAGGAAGGAGCACTTCACGACATGCCCAGTGAGCTGATCGCCTCCCTGGGTCTATAGCTGGGATGTTTGTAGTGTTTGCAGCGCCTGTAGTGCTTGTAGTGTTTGTAGAAGTAGAGATTGCCGAGCATCCAGGAGCTTGTGGCGCATGGTCTTGCTGTGGCCTGCGTGATGTGGGTGGGTTTCTCTGTCACTCACGTAGGATGAAGCTGCATTCACCTACTCCATTCACTTACTTTTCTGGCTTCGCAAGAAGTATGTGTGCCGGCAATGTAATGCTTCTTATGTAGGTCCAGCAAGTATCACCTTTGGCGCACGGTGCACTTCGAGGAGGTTGAAGCTGATTCACCTGCGGGCGGCGAGCTTGTCTAAAGGTCAATGCTCACCGTGGCCTCTGGCTGTTTCAAAGCGCTCAGATCTCCTGACCTCTTCTTCACTCTAGGAGGCTGCCCTTTCGATAAGTTTGTTGATGTCAGATCCATACGGTTTGCAGGAGGATAGGCCCCTCTTTGTCCAGTTCTGCGCAAACAACCCCGATACCCTGGTGGAAGCAGCGCGCTACGTGGAGCCTTACTGTGATTACATTGATTTGAACTTGGGGTAAGATTCTTGCCCCCACTTCTTCCTTGTCTCTCACCTCATGCTTGACTCTCAGCTGCAAATGCATTGCAGATGCCACAACATTCTGCTGTTTGTGGTTTGCGCAGATCTTTGAGCTAGAGCCTTCTTTTGATTCTCTGTTGTGAACTAGAATTGCGGCTGCTTTCATCTGGATTACCCCAGTTGCCTGCTTTCCATCTTTCATGAAGATGTAATGTTTTCAAAAGAGTATCGAGCAATGTAGACCCTTCACTGGTCCGAGGACCGAAGTAGCGCATGTACTTTCTTCTGCTTTCAGATTCTCATCAACTCCTGCTACAAGCGGTCCTGAAATGTTCCCGTCCTCCCTTTCAGATGCCCCCAGGCCATTGCCAAGCGCGGCAACTACGGCTCCTTCCTGATGGACGACCTCCCCCTCGTGCGCTCTATCGTCTCCGCCCTCTCCGCCGCTTCTTCCGTTCCGGTTGCCTGCAAGATTCGGATGTTTCCGAGCATCGACGACACAATAGCGTATGCGCGTATGCTGGAAGAAGCGGGTTGTCAGTTACTGGCAGTCCATGGGCGCACGCGGGACCAGAAGAGCGCGCGGCTCACGGCGGACTGGCACGTGATCAAGGCCGTCAGGGAGGCGGTGAGTGGAGCGTTATTGCGAGGGCCCATTTGGGCAGCAATCTGGTGCCAAAGCTGTGGATTACAAGATTTTAGAATGGTCATCAGGTACTGGTAGGAGCTCGCGGTGGACTGGCGTGCGAGCAAAGGCCTTAAGGGAGGTGGTAAGCGACTGGCTGCTTAGGATACACGTGTTGGGATTGTCTTATCTTGGTTTGTGACTTTGGGCAGCGGTTTGGTGGGCTTTGAGGTTATAGAACTGTCGACGAATTCTTGTGGATCTTCTCCGTGCGGGTTTCTGGCGGGTTCGCTCGTGAGAAAGGCCGTCAGGCAGCAGTGAGTGAGGATTTTTCAGAGTACAAGATTTGGCAGACGTTCTGTATCCGTACACTCGACATCCTTTCCTCTGGAAAGCCTCTGTGGAAGGAAAGAAGAGCGCGACTTGGAGATTCAGGTGCAGCCAGCTTCGAACTTCGATCGACCGACCGTGCTTCTTAAACGTTGACCTCCTCTTTCATAAGCCCCGCAGATGTTGACCGAGAATATAGGTCCGATTCAACTGCGCGCTTCACAGCTATTCAACCAAGCCAAGTTCTCAACCATATGCAGATCAACCGAAGTCGTCTTGTCATCATGGATTCCCGTTGCCAGTTCACCATACCCATTTTGGCCAACGGCAACATTCGCAAATCCTTAGTCGACCGGCTGTATTTTCATTTTCCAGTTCAGAAATCTAAACAAGCGTTCAACCTTGTTCATTCCGCTCGCGGTTCTCCATTATTCAGGTCAGCATCCCCGTCCTGGCCAACGGCAACATCCGCAACCTTTCGGACGTGCGCGCCTGCATGGCCTTCACGGGCGCGGACGGCGTCCTGTCCGCCGACACCCTCCTCGAAGACCCCGCCATGTTCGGCCGCGAGATCGACCCCCCCGCCGAGATTTCTGGCAGGGTGTCGGAAGCTCTAGACGTCCCCCAGCCCGGCACGTGGCACGCGCTCCCGCTGATGACGCCGCCTGACGTCATCGATGTGACGATCGAGTATCTGGAGATGGTGAAGAAGTACCCGGTGCCGATGCGTATGGTGAAGGGGCACATGTTCAAGCTGCTCGGGGGGTGGTTCCGGGTACATACCGACCTGCGGGATGGGCTGAACCAGCAGCAGCCAGCGACAGGTGGGGAGCTCGTCTCGATACCTGAGCTTGTGTTTAAGTGCTTGTTGAAGTGGTTGGTCCCAGATTCGAGTGGAGTGACTCGCTTTGCTGAACGTTGATTGATTCTGATCCTCGTTGTTGTCACTAGTTCCCATGTGTTGGTCTCAAATGGCACAGTTGGACGTATGTGCGAAAAGAACGAAGCAAGTTTTCCTGATCGAGATAGCTTCTGTGCGCTCTACTGTTGTCAAGTGGAAACCAGTATCGTCTCTCGACAGGCGATAGTTGATGTGGGGTGTCGATTCGTGTGCTGTCTCGGGTTGGCGATCCATGTGTCATATTGACGACCTTTCTGGTAGTATGTCCCCTGCTCTCATAATTACTTGGGCAGCACTTCGGTGGGCAGCTTATTGCTTCTGTGGCTGATCCATGTGACTCCATGTTTTTCTGAGATGTTATATCTTATCCACGACTAAGATATCTCGACCACTCACAAGAGTACGAGTGAGAAGACGCAACCGTGCATCCGAAGCCGTTGCGGGTTGAAACTTATGTCTCTTCTTGGCGGCCCGGCAATCGTCCCGTGTTGTTGGTCGTTTGAAGCCCAGAGAGTTGATTTATTGAGCTCGCTTCGGCCGGTCTGCCTGCTTTTATGCTCAGAATGCGGCAGGTTTCTACTCCGCTGCGCCGTCCTTTTGTTGTCTGACGTCACCTGTCGATTCTTCTTTCTGGACCCGGCAGCACACATAAGCTCTGTATGTAGAAATGTTTTCAGAATTCATGCAGAAAGGCCTTTTTGGCCCGTTCGCCGACTTGGAGTGCGCCCAGCGTATCGGTTCCTGAATTCCAGCTCGAAAGTTCGAACGATGCTCGCGCTACACTCGCACAACGCGGTGGATAGCCGAAGCGCATTCTGCACGACAGAATTCTTGTTCCGCTCCACTAAAACAGTCCGCCGTAACCATAACCTATAACATGTTTTTGCCTCTGCAGTTGACTACATCATCAACATGTGCAAGGAGATGGCCCAAAGAAACGCGGCGGACCCATTGCTCCGGCCCCTGCCCGATCCCCGCCGGCAAACGCCGCCCGAAGGGAAGACCATGAAGAAAATCATTGAGGCCGCGGTTGAGAAGGCGGGCGAGGCCATTGACCCGCCCGCCGGAAAGGGCGCGAAAACCGCGAGTGAGTATCGCGAGCAGCGGTTGCAGCTAGGCAAAGTGGCCGTCAGGGCTTAGGGTGGTGAACGTGTTGACGGGTAAAAACGATTGGTCCCAGCATGCACTTGAACGTATGCTGAGGCTCGCTGTCCGAACTTACTGCTTAGGTGATTGATGACCGACGGGGTCGGCCACTGGAAACATTGCGCAATAAAATTGCGAGTGCATCAGAAGGAAAGGCATCATAGTATGCATCATCGAGGGGCCAGCCTTGCATTCTAGGGCAATCAAGGAACACAATTTTTTTCAATTAGTCACATGCTCTTAGCAAACCTTGAGTAAGACTGCGTGTGAGCAAGTTGCTTTTGCGCCGCGGCGCTGCAGGATGCAAATTTCGTGCGCGCATGGTTGATTGACTTTATGCGAGTGCGCATTGATCTGAGGGCAGATGGACGATCAATCCATCGCGCGCGTGACCAAGCCAAATGCGCGCCGTTACATATGCCTAGACTGAATTTGCCAGGTGCACTAGTAAGCAGCTTCGACGAGACACTTCGGAGAGTATAGCAGCATACTAACCAATTGCAACGTACCTGATTTCAAGCTGCAAGATAACGATCTTCCTTTGCAAATCTCCAAAGTCCTGTGCAGCGTGCACAGGCAGCTGATCGCGATAGTGCAGGGCGCTGATGATTGCGCATGACAACAAAACCGGCTGCATTAACGGTTGCAACATGCAGGCTAGCATCAGCTGAAACGGCTTAAACGTACTGCTTTCACTAGCAGGTCCATGTTGGAAGTCGACCGGGCCGGGACGGTTCATATCTCAGTACGTATGAGTACGTCGTCACCGGCCACCTTCTCAGAATCGTCAAATTACTCTCAAACATTCAAGGTCGGCGCCTTTTGACTACAGCAAGAATGCGTCTTTGAGGTGTTCCTGCAGGCGGTTCGACCAATTACCGAGCGACGGCTAGCATGCACAAGTAGCTTGCGTTGCTGAGTTGTAGCTCTCAGGCCAAGGGCTCGGCGCTCGAGCCAGGGGCCCGAATCTTTACGCCCGCAAATAGCACGTGACGACACGTCATGATCACGTGACCATGCACAGGCGTCGAGCGGCAGTCACGTCTTCATGATGTTCGTCCGGCTTCAAGACCGCGCCGGAGTCTGGCATTCCAAAGCATGCCTGTCTCCCATCGACCCACCTGTCTTTTCTACGCATGCATTCTCTCCAGGACTTGCCGTGCCAAGATTCTCGAGAGACACCCTTCTTTGCATAAGCTGCTGCTCTTTGAAGCCTCGAAGCTCCTCTTTCCTTGGCGGCCCACACTCGAAATCGCTCCCGCTACTTTCGGAAAGCTGCCTCTTAAAAGAAGGTAAAAGCGCGCGCGCGGAGACAGTCAGCATGGCGCAGGAACACCGCCACCGCGACCGCGACATCGAGGCGGAGATAGAGCGGATCAAGAACCTGCCGGAAGAGGAGAAGCGGAAGCTGGACGAGCGCGCGCGCAACGGGGAGGTCGTGGTGCCCGGGGGAACCGGCGGGAAGTCGCTCGAGGCCCAGCTCCACCTCGCCGAAGGTTGGTCACCCGGTCTAGTTCACGTTGGCCCTGGTTCCCCAGGTGTGAGGTTCTTATGCATGTTTCGTCCATGAGGAACTGTGGGGTTCTTTAAATTGCAGGGATAAAAGAGCATCCCGGCAAGCTAAGAAGGTCTATGATTGTGGTCGAGCGAGAAGAGGAGAAAATTATTTGAGAGGTCTTTGATTTTTCCCACCTGCATATCTGGTATCTTCTCCACTCGGTCGCGGAATCAGTGCTCATGGGGAAAATCAAAAATTGAAAAGGCAGCAGGAGAGAAGGGTAACCCGGTCAAATTGAGTGGTAAAGTGTTCTGAGGGATGCATGCAGGTCAAGCAGACAGTTTGTCAAACGTTGTCAGGATGGTAAAACCCTCTGACTGCTCTCAAGGATAGAGAATTGAATGCAGTGCTATTCCACGAAGCTTTCATGTTGAGTACTCAGGATTCTGTCATCATTGTATTCAACTGTTCTTCATTCTCAGAACTGCGCTCAGAAAAGGAAGATGCGGGTTTGTTTTCCATCTCGATATTGATTTCGGAAGTTTCTTTCTCTTGACAATCATCAATACCTGCTGGTGTTGGAAACTGCAACTTATCCACTTGTGCACGTCTCTCCGGATGACATCTTGTCTTTCATATTTGGGCTCTCTTGAAAAGTCGAGATGGAGGTAGCAAGCTTTACAAGTCTAAACAATCCAATTTTGAACCTGTTTATTTAGGCACGTTTTTCCATCTGTATTAGCAGGTAAACATGAGCGAGGAACCAGATATACTTATTTGACGATTGAAGTGAGAATTGAGAGCTTTCCAGGATGTCATTCAGGCCAAAAACAAACTCCGCCCAATTGAGTTTCCTTTCTCACGACGGGCACGGACTGCTATTTTCGGAACTCTTGACCCCTTTCTGGCGGCATATGACCGGCCCCCTGGTCCCTGAGAACGGTTCTCAAACCTTCGACAAGAATCTTGATTGCCCTTCTGGCAAGTCCGTCGAACTTCAAAACAAGACAGCTTGTCGTGTTCTCATGGCATAGCACGAACTCCAGCAGCGTCTAATTCACAATCACCAGATCATTGCTCCGCTTCTAATGACAACTTCAGCAGCCAGCGATTTTGAAATGCCGTTCCGTGCTCCGCTTCTAATGGGAATCGCCACGTGTCCTGTTTGCAGGCCGCCACAAGGGCGGCATCCACCGCCGTGAGGAGCTGGGGCACGAGGGGTACCACGAGATGGGGAAGAAGGGCGGCCTGGCGCGGTCGGGGGAGGACCCCGAGCAGAGGGCCCAGGAGGAGGGCATTCACATCGACGAGTCCAAGTTCCGGAAGTCGTGATCCTAGGATGGTCTGCGTCGGTGTGAGCTGTAGATTGAGGCACTAGAAACGAAGGCACCAGTCAAGCAGAGCGCAATTCGTGATTTGCTAACGGGTCTGCAGCCGTGAAGGATCAATGATAGGTGTTAATTAGTCGAGGAAGGGCCAGATCCTGCAAGTTTACAGGAAATGCGGGTCTTAGTCTGCTTTTGTGAGGCCTGGATTTCTGGGCGCTAGAAGAGGGAAAAGGTTTGTTTGGGCAGAGAGCCCTCGCGTCCGGCTGCTCAAGTGCTCTGTAAAGTCTGCAGCGGTGATAGATCGTCAGAGTCGGACGGATTCGTCGTAAAGTCTCGATGTGGAGCGGATGGGATGTAGATGTTATGCATTAACCTTTGGTTTTGGTTTCATTGAACAGCACAGTGGTCTCGTTCGACTTCAGCCCACATGAAGCGGATTCGTGACTGCCAGATAAAGTTCTTAATCAATGCAAACAGAATGCAACTTAATTCTGCCTTCGAAGCAACCGAGTGTGCCCTTAGAAGCACCAGTCAGCATTGATGGGAAATGCTTAGCATCATGATATCATCCAATTGAAGAGGCGTTCTCTGTTCATACGTCGCGTATGCTTATCGAGCATCGTGAATGTTGGAGGATCTTTATCAAGGACCTCTTGACGTGCTCGTGACAATGATACTGGGCAGATTAACCCATGTAGCCCAGATCGAAGAGCACATGTGCATTTTGGATGCAAGGAATATGTTGAAAGACCTTGGATAAGAACGGATGCTAGCCGACAATCGAAGCGAAACCTTTTTGACATTGCGCTGTGTTCTGTCAAGCATGAAAAACAAATCGACCATGCTTAATGCTGGATAAGCGCTAGAAATATCGTAGCAGGAGACGTGTTGATGTAGGGGCCCGCTAATCCGGTCCACAAGGGAGATTTCAAGTTCTGGGTTAGAAACGCGGTTTCCGGTTTCCGGTCAACGGTCAAAACCCTACGGTCAGCGCGGCCACAAGATTGCTAGCCGGACTGGAGTACTAAGGCTGACCGGACTGACTGACTGACTGCCTGACTGGTTGGTTGGGTTGCCGAGACATCCTAACCATCCTGACTGACTGACTGACCTCCTAACCGAAAGCTACATTGAGCCTACTCCTGAATGACCCCCGGCCTGACTGACCCCCGGCCTGACTGACTGACCGCCTAACCGGTGGCGGCACTCCTGGCACCGGTTAAATAGCGGTACGTCAGAAAGGTACTAACGGTGGAGAGGGGGGGTAGGCGGGTGGGGGCCGAAGGCCGGGGTGGTCATGCTTGGGACACACCCCATAGACGAGCTGAGGACGAGCTAAAGGTGAATATCATTATTTTATACCAACAAGGTCATTCAGACTAGTTAGAGTTTTAGTCGGGAGTCGGTCAGTCGGTTAGTCAGTCAGGCTGGTTAGGCTTGGAGTATCCGCGAGCAGTCAGCCGGTCAGTCAGCCAGGCTAGTTAAGCCTACAGGGAAACAGTCAGCCGGTCAGTCAGTCAGGTCGGTTAGTCCGCCGGGTACAGGGAAACAGTCAGCCGGTCAGTCAGTCAGGTCGGTTAGTCCGCCGGGTGACTGAAGGTCCAGTCAGCCGGTCAGTCAGTCAGGCTGGTCACGGTGAAGACGGTCAAGACAGCGGCCACTTAGTCAGTCAGTCAGTTAGTCAGCCAAGGGTCTAGTGGTCAAGGGGACAGTAGGTTTCAGGAACCAGAAAACTTGATATCTCCCCTGTGGACTAGATTAGCGTGGCGGTATGTTGATGCAAGGAGCTATCATTTACAGTTCAGTGCGAAGTATCGGACGGTCCGTACAGATTGTCTCCGAGGTGATGCAGACGCGACAAAGTCCAGGCGGAGATCCAGGTGCTTTGTCGTGTAAAAGCTCGAGTCTGGGAAGGTCAAAAGCTGGTTGAATTCAAGCCTACTAGTGCAGTCAGGATAACTGACGTCTGAACACGAGAGGGAGTCTGCCTTTCCCTGAAACCCATACTGCCCTTTCTTGGACCCAGACTTCCTGGAATGTCAAGCTTGCACTGCTTAAAGACGCTTCTTCTCTTCAAGTTCACCGAAGCTGCTCCTTCTCCAGCATTGTCTGACGCTCTTGCCCTTTCACACATCAAGAGCGCGCGCGCACATTAAGCCAGCAACATGACGCACGAGCATCGTCATGAGCGCGACATTGAGGCGGAGATCGAGCGGATCAAGAACCTGCCGGAAGAGGAGAAGCGGAAGCTGGATGAGCGCGCGCGCAACGGGGAGACAGTGGTTCCCGGGGGAACGGGCGGGAAGTCGCTCGAGGCCCAGCTCCACCTCGCAGAAGGTCGGTCCAAATTGTTTGGAATCTTCTGATTTCAGAAGTGAAATTCTACCGTTCTGGCTTTGTGCATGAAGGTTGCCTTTGGCAGGCGCAGATAGATTGCGAAGGCGGGAAGCCTTTTTAAAATCCGCATTCAGGAAACGTTTCTACGACAGGGAATTTCAAAAATTCAGAATATGGCTGCTATCTTCCTTTCGAAGGGCGGGAAAGTTTGCTGAAGAACTTAAGATACCGAGAAAGCAGAAGAAGGGTTGGTAAGCCAGGCGTAAGGTGTGCATGGGGAATTGCATGCACGAGAAGCCCAGGCGCTAAGGATCCTTTTCTTCTGCAAATGCAACGCATCTTAAGTTACAAAGACAATTCAAAGGCCTGAACATGGTGTGCAAACTTTACTTCCATATGAACGGGCTCACATACATTTCTTGGTATTGTGCCAAGATTGCCTCCTGTTTGATCCTGACGTGCAAAATGCAAGGAGAATCTGGATCCGCAGGGCTGAGATTCTATCAAGTTGTGGGTCCCCGACCAAAATAAACCGAGATTCTATCAAGTTGTGGGTCCCCGACCGAAATAAAGCTCGTGTTCGTTTCTCAGATGATGGTCTTTTCAAGTCAATCAATCGGGTTTGGTCTCGTGCCCAAACCGACTGGATTCATTGAGGGTAATTCAGCTATTGCGCTCGATTCTGATCATTTCAAGATGGAAAGGAACCGGTTTTCAATTGCTTCCGAAATTCTTGCAGCCCTCATTTGGGAAGTTGTGAAAGCTGAAGAGTATTAAAGGTCTTTCATAGCAAAACGACGAGTTGATTACTTGCAGATTGACTTCACGCAAGATGACGACCGCCCATCAAGCTTTCTCTTCTTGCGAATGGGCTCAAACCTGCTTTGTCACAGGGTTAATGGCCGCTGTAAAACAGCGTGAAGATGCACGGATCCTGAAAAAAGGCCGATCGGAGTTCCAATCCTCCTCTGTCTTCCAAAGTCGTGCGACATGTGACAATTTCGACTCGCACGATGAAGTGCAGATGGCGCACAGAAAGGAGCTTGACTGTAGAGATCAACCGCTCCGCCATATCGTATTTTCATTATTACTGACGGGCGCTACGTGTCATGTCCTCAGGGCGCCACAAGGGAGGTCTCCACCGCGCGCAGGAGCCGGGGCACGAGGGGTACCACGAGATGGGAAAGAAGGGCGGCCTGGCCAGCTCGGGGGATGACCCCGAGCAGAGGGCCCAGAGGGAGGGCATTCACATCGACGAGTCCAAGTTCCGCAAGTCGTGATTGGCGAACGGGTCTGCAACGGTGAGGGGTGCAGTTTTGCTAACAGAAACGAGAGGGAATAGTCGAGGGGCAGACATGGATGAAACGTTATGGTCATCCTGCTTTGCAGCGGTCTGACCTTGTAATCTTGATCCGATTTTGATTTGTAGAGTGGCAGCGGGGCAACGGAGAGATACGCTGTCTCGCTGGTAGGAGCTCTGTGTTCTCTGCGGTTACGGATGCACGTTCGGGAACTCGGATAAGGAGCGGAAGCCACGTCCTTCGTTATTGCATGGGGCGAAGACGTCGGCTTTACCTCTTAGAGGATGGTTGTAAGTAGTCCATCCGTGCGTTCGTCACGCTGACAGCAACTAAATAAGCTGTTCTGAGGTTGTGAGAGGAGATTTGACACCTGACATTATCTATATAGGACCTTTTGGGTACAACGGATGGGCCACAGTGGTGCGGTACGAAAGCGATTCATTCGTTGCAGGATCCATTGCCGATGGTCATTGAGCAGATTTCGAGATATGTAACTACGATCCTATGAACGAACGAGCGGTAAAATCTATGGCCAGGTCAAGGCACGCTTCTATATTTGTCTTGCATCATTGCATTTCCGAGGTCAGGCTCAACGGTTCGAGGAAGGTGCAAAGTGTTAGTAGACACAAGCTGACGTGCACATTATGGATAAGGTGAGAAGATAGCAAACTGGTGGAGTCACATCATTAGGGAGATTCTATGTGTCATCGGGTGCATAATGATCCAATCGAGGGCGTTCATTTATCAGCATATAATGCACAATGGAATGCCATAATCAGGAAATTGAAACTCGTGCAAAAAATCGATGCTACGAATCACGATGCAGTAGGGAGGGTCGCACGTACTTCTAATGATCTGCGCACATACTACTTAAATCTGGCTGCGCTTGTGGACGGTAGCCGGTTTGCTTATGTAGAGAAGACAACGCCTCAGGCGACCACGATAATGGCCACTTGAAAGAAGCTTTGAACCAGTGATAAGAGGCGCCTGTGTCGGATCGGACAGCTTGAGAGCGCTAGCGCCTGCATGGCCGGGCTGCACATATGCTGGAGCCGAGGATTCGACTTAAGCTGGCAAGCCGCCGCGCGCCGCGCCGCACCCATAATTGCATAAGTGCATCTAATTTTCCAAAGTGGGCCTAGTTCCGACGCCGTCAAAGTTCCACGTCGGATTATCGGAACCGTGGAATGTGCTGCGTGGCCGGCCGTCGGCGGATTTGAGCCTTCAGATTTGCAGACTTCGCAAGTATATTTAACTAACTTCGGAGTTCGGCGCGCCGGAGTCGGAGTCACTGGCTACTAGCTCGAGCCTACGCTAGTAGCCTAGTGTCAGTGGTCAGTGGCAGTGACTCGGCCGAGTCAAATTCGATCGAATTTTAAACTCGGAACTCCGAAAATCGACGACGGCCGTAGACTTCTCCACGCGGCGAAAGCCACGGCTCAGATGATCCGACGTGGAACTTTGACGGCGTCGGAACTAGGCCCCGAGCTCACCAAGCTCAGATGCCTTATGTGTCCGACGTGCCGTGGGGGCCCGGCCGGCCGGCGGCCGGCTCAGGCTGGATACAGTACGTACCGCTTGAGTTTGCGGTCCAAGATCTTGGTACCGTAGGTTACTGTCAGGTACGAACAGCTTCAATCATTGTCGCCCTCCACGACTTCAACCAATCAAAAGACGTGCTTGTTCACATGGTCTTCATTTAGACTGCTTGTTGATTGGTCAACAGCCAAAATGTGACGGCTGTATAACGATCATGACGTAAGCATTCAGATATTCGGATGCTGTTGGCGGCATCGGACGGTCCTGATGGCTCCGGCGTCCGATTGCAATCCCCTAGGGCGACTCGGTTGACGGTGGTCAATTTTGGCCTCGGGCAGGCTGCACTGTGCACTGAGCTTGGCGGCAGCTCAGCTGGTCAAACTTCCCATTGCCCTTGAAATCCTAGCCTGCGTGTGTCCTTGAATTCTCAAGAATCTCTAGCAGTTGATGTTTTTTCTCTTGTTCGTTTTCCCTTGCCGCCTTCTTTCCTCTGTTTCCTCTGTTAGCTGCCGCCTTTCGTCCCTTTGCATTTGGCCTTTGTTGAGGAAGAGTCTCCGCTACACCAGCCGGGATACATTCTAGCTGGAGGTCTGCCGGACCCATTTTAGCTGGGAAAACTGGTAGGAGGTCCTTGAAGGTGCTTTCAATTTTTGGAATCTGAGCTCCAGAGACTGCAACAATGGAAGCCATCCGTTTTTGCAGGCCTTCCCTTTCTGTGCAAGACTTCGTCTCTCAAATTGCACGCTCAAGCACTAGGACATCAAGTGGCCCCGCAGCTGGTTTGTGCAGCTCCTTTTGCCATCCACTGAGAGTCTCAAGCAGAGCGCCGACGCAGATATCCGGTCTAGTCCGTGGAAGCAGCCGAAACTGCAGAAGGGCCATCTCTGCAAGCTACAGTCATGGTGGGAACTCAGAGCAGTGGGGCCACATCACTGACAACGACCTGGCTATTCTTCGAGAGAGGATTCGGACCATGAGGCAAGTTTCCAAGGTTGATTTTCAGTATTCAGTGTCAAATTTTCAGTCTGGAGTCAGTGACACATTGTGTTCTGAAGTCATTCACGGCTTCAGGAAAGGACAGCCCTCAGACCACGGTCTTATTCAAGATGTTGCCCCCATTTCTGGCCACTGTGCTTGCCTTTTGGCAGGCATTCTGTTGAATGCTTCATGAATGTATTTTCTTTTAGTTTTCTTTCCTGAACTGTCACAATGACTACTAGAGTTGCTGTCCTGTCCTACATTGAGGGTATAGAACACTGATAGTAAGACTGTAAATGTGATACTCAGAGCATTCTTATGCGACAGATTGTCTGGTTGTGAATCTGTCCTTTTGGCATTTGTTAGGCATTGGTCCTGCTTCTTGAGTATCTTCTCCAGTTGCCTTGTCAAGCTCTTTCAAAGTGCTTTCACAGAAGTGGCATTTCTAGAAAGTCTCTTTGAAACTCACTTCAAGGGTTGCATTGCCTGCCTTGCTTTTAGAGACTTTCTGTGCAAGTTCGAATGTTATAAGCATTCTTTGCCTGTCGTGGCTTCCATCTTCATCTCTTAGCTTGCAAAATTGGAACGTTTTCGCAAGAGTCAGGGTTCACTTCTTGAAGCCTTCTGCTACTGGTCTGGGACTCATTCACATAGTCGGCCAACCTTTAAGCATCCTTTGATGGTGGCAGCTTGAAGTTCTTGAAGCGCCAGAAGCGAAGATTTCTGTCTCCAGCAGAAAGCACCCCTTCAGGTTGTGTTGAGATTGACTGGTGATAGCACGTTCTTTGCTAGAGTGAAGATTGCAGTCAGTTGTTGATTGTCTTGGTTTAGGGTTTCAGAATCGTTTGGTTGAGCTGAGAGAAACTCTACCCAGTGTTCCTTTGCTTGCTTGGTATGCATCTTTCTCCATAATATTCTGGAAGAACAGTAGCAGAGAGTAACTTTTTGGATTGGTTCCTGAGAGGATAAGCATTCCATCTTGGTTTCCCCAAAAAGATCAGGAAGGCTTATGATTATTGGTTACCATGTAATCTGCGTTGATCACTTCCGTCAGATCGCGAACAAGTCTCTTTGATGGGAGTCCAGTTTCTCAACCAGAGCTTCACCCGCTATCTTGCAGGGAGAAAGAGCGCCAGCTGCGGATTTCCGTCAGCTGGTTTGGAAAGGACTTGGAGGCCTCATTTTTCCAAAATGCTCAGGAGGACACTAATCAAGTACAGCTGGCTGGTTCAAACATGTGAGTTCCCCACCTTTGCAGCGAGTGTCTCTGTATTCATAGTGGTTTGCGAGACTTGCTTTTGCACTTTGGAACGGTTGGGAGCCTGTACTCTCTGCTGATCTGCAAAACCTGCTTCTATGCTTGAAAATGGGAACACAAAGAGCTTGATCAGGTTACAAACAAGGTCCATTTCACTGCTGAGAGACTCTGCCCTGTTACCTTGGCCATTTCTTGGGGATACGCTAGCCCGACTCTTAGTGTAGTCCAAACCCGCAAGACTTTCTCCTTGTGGTCTGAGCTTGATAAAAGATTTTGGTGGACCCGCAAGCTCAACATATCAGCCTCCTTTGCAGGTCGTGGGTGAATAACCCCATGGTAATGAGTGCTCTGAGCATGACCCCCTTGTATCTGCTCTACGTTGCGTTTATGGTGGGATGCATGAACCATGGGAGCTTTGGTGGTGTTCCTAGCTGAAGCTTGCGGCACGAGAGCCCGGTCTGCTCATTCTTGCCGTCAAAGGTGGAACAGATTCATTGCTTTTACGAATTCCTTCGTGTTTGAGTGTTGATAGAGGGGGTGCAGATTAAGGATTGAGAAGATTCTTAGAGCAGTCTAGATTGCTGCCATCAGACTCGCTTGTGACATTAAATTGCGGGGCTGGGGATAGAAACAGGGCTAATGATATTTGATCCAGGTGTCCCTTGACAGTTGTTCGTTTAGCGCCCCAAGTTCTTGTAGACCGTTTGTTCTAGTGAGCATCGATTGTGCATAGTAGAAGTCGCAGTGGTAATTGAGTAAAGAAGGTAGGATGTACATACGCTTGTTCACTAGTAAGAATGCCCCGGGGGCAGGAGGGTCAGCATAGACCTTACTGAGACGAAATGGACCTTTGACTTTGCCATAGAATCGCTTAATTTGCATCTGATGTCAAATCCGATACGTAGTGCTTCATACTTCTGGCTGAAAACTTGCCACCACAAGCCTGCATCCTAAACTTTGAAAAGTACGACATGCGTACGGCAACATGCAGTATACACCCTGATGCTTTAATGCTTGCTTTTCTGGACTGATCCCCACTTGGAAGAGCTACATGAACGTACCACATAGATTCGAAGCGCCATGCAGCCGATGATCCTGCAATCGCAAATTATAGACGGCATGGTTGAGGATCATCAGTCAAGCCTTTAATATCAGATACTTTGCGTACATATAGAGGTATGCGATTCCTCTCAGTGTGCACATGCCCAGGTGCAAGGTGCACATGTGCTGCTTACTGAAGTACCCAGCGTCACACAGTGTTGGCGGTACTTCAGAAACGTATCAGATGTTCACAAATGACGAGTGAGTTGCAGTATACGTAACTTCAAAACAGGCGCCGGGCAGTATACTTTGCGTGCTGAGCTCATAGCTTTCTGCATTCATTGTAGACCAACGGTCCCAACTGGCGGCCCTCTCTCATGCACTAATCAGGCTTTCTGAGGCCACCAAGCATGTTCTGCGCAATGGCTATGCATCAGCGTAAGATCCCGCAGATCATCGACGGTTGCCGTTCAAGGCCAAGGAACTTCCGAGCTTTGCACATGTCGTAAGGAACTTCCGAGCTTTGCAAATGTTGTAAAACAAGTGTACGTTTTCTCCTCAGTATCTAATTCCGATTGACGGTCATCTTTGCTTACGTTCGGGGCCTAAGAACAGTCTTGGTGACGCCAGACTTTGCTATCGTCCTTGCATAATCGTGCCCGCAGTAAACTCGTTATATTCTGCTGATCTATGACCGGGACTCGAGGATCAAACCGATGAAGGACTGCGTAGTCATCCCCAACCACTGCAGACAAGAAGCCAGCCTTTAGCATCTCAGATTTAGTTGCTTCTCTGAAGGACGTTTCGTACAGCCCTCAAGTAGACCTTCATAAGAGACATCTAAAACAGAGCCATTTACGAGGTGTGACACATACAATCTCAAGAATTGATGAAGACGCAGAACGGCGAATGAGAACAGGAGACGTCGCCAAATCCTGTCATCTTCTCCACTCTAGCCAGATTGAGTTTTGAACTGAGCAAGAGACGAAGCATCCGCGCAAAGAGACGCCAACATCCAATCAAGGACTGCGTCCACAGTGAGCCCGATCGGATTCACGGATTCTCACCGTTCGTGAACGCTTGACTCAAAAACAAGGAGCCCGCCATGCTGTGGACTACTGAGTCCCGGTTGGACACGAGCTGAACCGGCTCGAACTTCCGGTCCTGCATCAGCGCACTCTTGTACACCAGGTTGCTCAACAGGGCCTGCAGGAGAAGCGGGTTAGCGCACGGTTAGCAGGCCGGGTTCGTGCCGGAGAACGAGTTCAACGAATCGTCATCAGGGCGCTCAAACATCCGGGTCGTTCTTAAGCTAAGCACCAGACATGTACTGCTTTGGTATGCGGACTCTCGGGGGAACCAGGGCTCAATAGAAAGTGGGTTAGTGCGAGGTCGGGTCTGGGCCGGCAATTGACCCAACTGATTAGTATCATGGCGCTCAGGTACACCAGGCTGCTCAACAGAGCCTGCGGAAGAAGTGGGGCAGTGCAGCATTGCGCGAAATCGGGTTTGTGCCAGGAAGCAAATCCAACTTTTACACCGGGTTGCTAATATGGCCTGCAGGTAAAGTTAGTCAGTGCACGGTACGAGGGGTCCAAGTTATGTTGGAAGGCGACTCCAACTGCTTGTCGGACTGCGGTTGCACCACTCGCCATGCTTGATGTACTACCCCGGTTCGTCTGGCTTTGGGAAACGAAGCGAAACAAAATCCGGTTGAAACGCGACACGAGCAGTACGTTTCCCCAGCCATCAGAAACAATTGTCTCTATGGGACTATTCCACCGTTGCTTGAGCCCTGACCGGCATGGTGCACCCGCGGTGTCCAATTTTACTGCAGTAGCATCACTCGGTAACGGCGTTTCTGCCTTGCTTGACAAAGACGGACGACTGGTGGTTCGTAATGCATTCTGCAGCCCTTATAAAACTGTTGATGTGGTTTTACAGCCGTCTCGAAGTCCCACCAGGCAGTTTTCGGAGGAATGTAACAACTTTTCAAAGGGACGTAACTTCGACGGAAACTTATCCGAGGGTAGCATCTCCTTCCGAAGTTACTGGTAAAGGAAGTCGTACCAGTTTCCGAAAGAAACTGGTGTTCAAAGAAAGTCGCACCTGGTCCGACAGCGGCATCCGGTCTCGTCGTTGCAGCGCCACCCGCACGGCCTCGTTCACCACAGCGTCCGTCAGCGCCCTCACCGCCTTCATCGATCCCAGCACCGCGCCATCTGAACGAGAGGGTTAAGAACATGGTTATCGGCGAACCAAACTGTGGTTACCGACGTCACACGCCCTCAGTGTCCGCCAGCGCCTGCACTGCTTCATCGATCCCAGCACCGCGCCATCTAAACGAGAGGGTTAAGAACATGGTTGTCAGCAAACCAGGTTGTGGTTACCGACGTCACACACGTCCGCCAGCGCCCTTACCGCCTTGATCAACCCCAGCACCGCGCCGTCTGGAACAGAAGGGGTTAAGGACAGGTTAACAGCAAACCAAAGTGTGGTTACCGACGTCACACGTCCGTCAGGGCCCGCACCGCCTTTATCGAACCCAGCACCGCGCCCTCTGGGGACGAGAAAGGTTTCGAACAGGTTTGTTGCCAAACAGAGTGGTAACATCGACCTCGCACGGCGACCTCTTGACACAAGTAGTCAGTACGATAGTTTTAGCCGAGATTGAAGCGGTCTCATGCCCGAGAGGAAGTAGCCCACTGGACGTGAGCTTCAAGACCTATTCTCGTAATGATCTCGAGGGACTCTCGCCACGTCGCACTCGACGCATCCCGAGGCTTGTGCAAAGCCTATCTTCCTGTTTCGACAAAGGGAGTAGGAGAACCAATATGGTGCCAGATTCAACCCGTCTATTCGTCAAAAGGTTTCTCTCGAAGGTACGAGCATAGAACGGTGCGCCCTGCCCAGCAACAAGCCCCGTCAGCAGAAACAATGGTCACGAAAGCATCAGAGCTGGCTGCAACCTGCTGACGCACGATTGTTTGAATGGATCGAAGTGCCCAAGGATCTAGAAAGGTGCCTTCAGATGAGATCTTTGAGATGGGGACGGTCGAAGGAGCGGAGGGGTCCGAGACACCAGCGAGGCAGTCCCCCGCCCCATCGAAACTTGGATTTGGGAGTTTTCGCTCTAGTACACGGACTCGTTCTGGTATTGATAGCTGTGCAAGTGATACCACGCTAGCAACATGGAGGGTGAAGACCCACTACTTCTCGGTCGAAACGAACTCAGGAGTTCCTCGCCCGCGAGCACAAATCTCGTGGAAAGATGTGTTTCTTACCGTCGATGAGGGGCGTTATGTGCTCGTTGGAGTCCAAGGCCTGCCACCACCGGTTGCCGTACGTTCCGTTCATGATGCTCTTGCCCTCCGGGTCGCTCGGACTGCGGAACGGAACCAAGCGGAGTTCCGTTAGCTAACGGACGTTGAGATGGCGGCCAGGGCGAGCCCCCAGTAGCCGCATACTTCGTTCATGAAGCACTCAACCTGAAAATCACTACCACTGCTGAACGAAACGGTCATCCGTTGGTGGACGAGGATCCTTTCGCCAACAAATACCGGACGTCGAGTTCGGATTATATTCTTACACGAGACTGCAGAAGGCTCCACGTAGATTAGCTGTACGGTGACCCCTTTGCACACCTTCCGTCGTGATGCCTCTTTCCGAAAAGTCGGCTCCCGAAGGAATCGGCAGTCTCTCGCAGCCGGGCTCAAATAAAGAACATGTCAACAGCTTTGCAAAAGCTTCAAACCATTCTCAAACAAACTCGAAGCAACCTTCACCGTCTAGAAACAGAGTGACGCCATCACCATGGCGAGAAACAATTTTGACTCACTCGGTTGTCTTCCACGGCAAGTCGCTGGAGGTTATGTACAGACCATTCTTCACACGCACGGCCCCCAAGGCGTCCCCGAGAACGACGGTGTTGTCGACTTCGGTCAGGAACACGTGCTTGTATCTGCAGGGATGAGAGAACAAGTTGCAATCTCGCTGAATCCGTGCCGGCGAAGAAGTGCTCGTAATTTCTTTCATGAGTCACCAGAGTCGATGAAGGCAGCCCACAAGGAACACGAGCCTCTGCTTTAAGATGATTTTGACATATGATACAATGTTTCAGAGGCTTGCAGTCATTTTCGAAAACGAGCCGCTCCATCTTCCAGTCAAGAAGTCCTGCGGCCGAATCCTTTATGCAGAAAGGCGAGCTATGGCGGTGCCACACTTTGAAATCGATATACGCCTCTCTTCCTATATCGGCCCACTTAAGCTGCCCCGAAACTCTGCTCAACACCTCTTATCCCCCTGCTTACAGAGGGTCTACGTAACGCCATCACCCGGGCAGCATCCAAGCTCGGGGCAATGAGTCTGATACTGACTTAAGAGAACAGACTGACGAGCCTCTTTATCGCCCTGTGACGTCAGGCAGTACGGATGAAGTGTTTAACCCGCTCCTAACCCTCCCTTAACCCTCACCTGTGTCGGAGCCTCCCCAGGAGCGTCTGGTAGCACACCCACCGCCGCAAACCCTCCGGCACCGGTTCCATAAACCCTTCCAAGCCCCCCAGCAGATCCAACTCGTCCATCGAAAAGGAGGCCGTCGCACCCCAAGAGGGACTCTCCGGGCTCAGGAAATCTTCCAAGTGTTCCGCCATAGCCGTCCGGTTGTCCTCCCCCCAGACGTAGCTCCGAAGGTCCTCGTCGAGGTTTGGGATGACGAGAGGGGCGGCCGCAACTGGGGGTATTTGAACGGGAACGGCTTGAATGACTCTGTGGGAAGGGGGAAGAAAGTATCTGTCATCCGAAAGGGATATTGACAGGCTGTCAGGAGCGCCACAACGAGGCCGGTAGCCTTCGGTGGAACCGGCCGCTTCCAAATCTGAGGAGATCCAGAGATCTGCCAACGATAAAGAGGCCACAACAGAGGCCCTGTGATGACTGTCTGGCGCAAAACTTAACCAAGCAATACATAGAAAAGCAAGCTCTAGATGCAAAACGAGCGGAAGCAGGTCCATCTGACACTCGTCGGAGCCATGCATCATGAACCATCTCGAAGAGAAGACAAACACTTACCGTATGCTCGCTCCATCTTTCAGCGAGGATCCCGTCTGCGCAGCCCGCTGTATCGTCCCCTCGTCCACCGTAGTTGTGCTCGTTGTGTCTGCCGAATTCGCCAGCTCGTTAAGCTTCGCCCCACTTTTACTCTCCGGATCCAGATCGGGGGTCTTCTCCTCCCCTGCCAGCCGCCCCCCATTCTGTGCAACTTCGCCTTCAGCCGCCCTAGTTGCTTCCCCCTCTGTCGCACCTTCCTTTCTGGTTTCCAACCCTGTTTCCTGCTCCAATAAAGCCCTGGCTCTTCCCGCTTCAATCCTCATTATTTCCGTCTCCTTGAGCCAATTTTCCGACAACCCAGCTTTAACCCGCTGGAACGACTCCTCCTCTTCAGCCGCCACTCGCTCGAGCTCCGCATCAGGTGACATCAGCAAAACCAAGTCCGCTCGATCCTGTGCGCCGCTGTGCTTGACTGACCGGAGGAACAAGCGCAAGGACTCGGGCTGACACGCCGCTGACACGTGCGCGATGATGAGCTCTGACACTGGCCGGTTGCCCCTGCCCCAGAGGTGCCCCATCCCGGCCAGGGCGGTGTCATGATCCAGCTTCTTCACAGCCGCTGCATGGCTGCTCTGGAAGAACACGGTGTGCGGATATTCGAGGTCGAGGAAGAATGCACCAAAGAGAAGGGCGAGGCAGAATGCAGTAGCGAGCCGCCGTTTGGTGCCAGGGCGCCGGGCGAGCCCCTCCAGGATGAGCCAGAATCTGGCCAAGACGGAAATACGGACAATCAAGACTGGAATCTCATCATCGGACGGCATTTAAAATGTTGGAATGCACAAGCTTGTCATCAATCTGCCAAAACAGAAAGCCATCTGGGATTTGATCCGCCCTCCTTTGTAGTGCAACACTTGCTTTTTAAGGAAACAACCACCACTGCAATTTGAGCACTATTACAGGCTATCTACTGACATCAAAACGCAATCGTCTACTCGTCTGGACATTCTACTAGCTTCGACATTCATAACGTTCTTGCTACATTCTGAGTTGTCACAAGAAGCAGTCTCCGCTGACGGTCACCACCAGACTGCATTTCAGGAAAGGATGCGAAAGATCCATCAACCGGTGGAAAGATCAAAATGCATCATCCCCCACCTGTGACTGCGGAGCCTGCGCTTCGCTCGCCGTGGACTAGACGCCGTCGCAGGCCTTGGCAGCTCGAGGTTGTCCGCAAACAAGTGGTGTGCCTGGTGCCGCAGCTTGGCTCCCCCCAGGGAGGTGGGGGTGCCGGGGGCCCCATCGGCACCGTCGCCAACCTGCACCTGCAGGGGGCTCAGCCGGTTGGATAGCATCCCCCCCGGCATCCTGACTCTGGCCGAGCGAGCCAAAAAGCAAAGGAGCGAGTGGAGATCTAGACAAGCATCATAACATTCCGATCAAGGGGCTTGGATCGCGTTCTTGGCAGTGTCTTGTACATGATGAGAATTGTATAGCCAGATTGTTGAATGGTAGCCTGTTCCAGAATCAAAGTGAAGTTGAAATTCCAAGCGGGCTCGCTCTTCTCAGGCTAGCTTGTTAAAGTTTGCAGAGTAGGCTGCGTCGAAGCCGCGCGGCGACGCGCGAGGCCCCATGGCACACAGGCTCGATCCGGGCCGCCATGACATGCCAGTCACGTGATGCAAGGCTGGCACCGGCGCGGCCGGGCGCGGCCGCCTCGCGCGGGCCGCACGCGGGGTGACAGCTGGGCCGCCGGTACAGGTGTGCAGGTGTACCTTAGTAGGCTCGCTGGTTTACTAATTTCGACCAAGTAAAAACGAGCCGGGCTCGAGGGATCGGCGGGCATTGAAGCAGCTACCCTGGAATCGGGTCGTAACCAAGAATGACACTGAAGGCCAGCGAAGGCTGCCAACGATGTGCTTTGACCTTCCAAAGCGAAAGCACTGAAGAGAGTTGGACGAGTCTGAATTCAAACACACACACTTACAATCGATACGCTGCACAAATCCTGAATTTCCAACCGCGACGGATATCTGGATGACAATGTCCCAAAAGCGAAGGGCGTCCTTTATGCAGCAGCAGGGGGCGCAGCCAGATGCGCAAGATCGACTGCCGATGTCGTCCTCTAAAAGATGCTTGCAAGATCGCAAATGCTCATCGAAAGCTCTTTTGGATCAGGGCAAGCTTCGCCAACCGAGAGACCAATGCTAAAAAGTTGCACCGAACCGAGTTTCGTTTTGCGGCTCCACAACTTGGATGCATGTACACAGAGCTGGTAACCTTTTCAAGAACGGCGTCGTTGATCTCGCATATATTTAACATTTGTGCAGGAAATCACCACTCCTACAGTAGCCGTGTCCGGCCCGCTTTTCTCTTCAGTCCCGCAAAGTAGCGCTTATAAGACGTATCACCCCTCTCAGCATGTAAGTGATTCTAGGAAGGTTGCGACCACCATTTGTCTACCGTTGGATCGTCCTGCAAGGCCAGCGCACCGACCCAATGTTGTTTCAATCCTTTCTAGTACCCCTGTGTATGACAAGCCAGTTCCAGTATGATGATGAAGCGTGATTTAACATTGAGATTGATCCTACCGCACCACGTTACGGAACACCTATCCAGTCCTGATCGAAGCGGGCGTATTACCGTTATTAAAGGCCTCCGCGCAGAAACCGTCTACATATTGAGCTACTTTCATACGGCACAAGGCTGCAGCTTCCTGATGGTCAGACCTCGACAAACGCAGAGAGAGTGACGTCGTCGTCCCCCTGCGCGACGTCATAGCTCATGGTCACCCCCTGCGGCGAGTCCAACTCCGACGGACTCACGACATCTGCGCCCAGCATCTCGTCTCCCCCCAGGGACAAAAACCGCGCCCGGTTATCGCTCCTCTTCTTCTTCCTCTCCTCCGCCACCAGCTTCTCATAAGCCGTGTACGGGGATAGCGTATGCAAGGGCCCCGCCTGGCCGGCCGTCCGCCGCTCTAGTTCCTGCAGCAGCGCCGCGATCTCCGCCCCGCTAGTCGAAGACAGCGTGGCCCGCCCGGCCATTCTTTTGACGCCACGTGGCGCTTGCTCGAGCTCCTTCACGGGGCCGCCGGAATCTGACTTGGCCGCCATTGCCTCGGGAGTCGCCTCCGTTTCCATCAGTTCGTTGAAAGTCGGCGACCAGAGAGAGGGGCCACTCCCCGAAGGTGTCGCCAAGTCGCTCGCCCCCTCCGTCAAATGTTCTTCCTTCTCTTCTGCTTTGACAGATATTTCCTTACTCAAAGGGATGGTCTCCTTTGCTGCGCTCTTAAATCGAGTCGGCTGAAGCTTTCTCGCCCCGAGCGCATTCTCCTTTCCCCCTGCCAGTACAGCAACCCCCGGACCCCTGGCTACTGCCCGGTTCTCAGAAACGTTAAGCACGTCAACCGGTTGAGCGGTGCCAAACGTCTTCACCGGCGACCACAGCGCGCTCTGCTTGAGGGGCCCGGTCGCCCCCGGGATATCCAGGGGCGTTGGTCGGAACGTAAGGGCTCTCCGCGTTTCCGTTTCCGGCGGAAACTTCCCCTTTTCGCCCGTTTCCGCGCCCTCGGTTCTTCTGATCTTGCCCGGTTTTGCGATTGGTGGAGACACGAAGCGCACAGGCGACCAAAGCTCTCTATCCGTCTGCTTGGTCCGTTTCGGCTCGTTTGCTTTTTTGGGAGCGAAGATGCTTGCTTTCCGGGACTTGGGAGTTCGAGATTTTGGGGGATCCCCCTTCAGGGAGCGCCGCTTCCGAGATGGGGGCCTTTCCGCGAAGGCGCTCGGAACGCTGAACGTCAGGGGGGACCATAGAGCGCTGCCATGGCCCCCCTGCGGGGAAGGAACGCTGGCGGCTTCGTCACCAGAAAGAACCGGCAAGTTGCTTTCTCTTCTCCGTCCAGCCACCTGATTTTCTCCCTCATTGTTTTCCGAATCCCTGACGGTTTTGGTCCCGTCCGAGGTGTCGTCTTCTTTCTCTGTTCTCAGAGTGGCGCCGTTCCGAACGGTAGACGTATCTGCACCTTCCGTGACAGCCCCTTTTACAACTTCCGTCTCTTCGGCTTCGTGTTTCACCGGCCGGCCTTCCTTTCTCGGTTCACCTTCAACCGGGTCTTCCCTTGTTCTGTTCATCTCCCTGGTTGCGTCCCCTGCTTGATTCTTGCCCTCGACAAACACCTCCGTTCTGCCATCCTCTCCGCTTTGTTTGCTACCCTTCTTCGCCGCTTCCAGGTTCTTCTCCCGCAATTTCTGGACGGCCATCGACAGCAGTCTCGGGGAGTTCTTCCCCGTTGTCCGGTTCCGCCTTACCCCTCCCGTTTTCTGGCCGATTTGGTCCAAACCCGGACCCCCGGTTTCCTGCACCGCCCACAGAAACGCCTGGGGCCCGGTTATCTCCCCCGAATTCTCCAAACTGTCCGGGACAGCCTTAGAAACCCCCTCGCTCTCGTTCGCCCCTGCTTCCGCCCCGCCTGCCTGCAAATCCGCTGTACGTTCTCCCCGTGCTTGTTGTGTGTGTTTCCTCTGCAGATGTACAGCGAAAATGGCAACCCCGATGGCAGAAGCAACGAGGAAGAAAGAGACTCCTCCAACAAGCCAAGGCCACCCCGGAAAATCGTTACCCTTCTCGCTTATGGTCGCCCAAGTTTTGGGTTTTGGCGCGGTCACCGTGTCTCGGGTGCTTGTTTGGCTGCTTTGAGCGGCGACAGAAGCTGCGGTTTTGATGCTGTTGCTTTGTACCGGTTTGGGGAAAACTGTAACTGGGATAGAAGCCGCTGCCTGGTTATTGAGCACCAGTTGCAGGGTGTAGTCTCCCACCTGCACCCGAGCAAGAGACCGTGTCAGGAGTCGGAACTGATAGAAGTTCGAACCACGCTCAAAACCGGGTTCTCAGAGTTGCAAGTGTTTCGCAGAGTGCTGAGAAGCCCACTTCCACGGGATTGAGTTTCTCTTTGATGTTTCCAGATGTTGCTGTGCCTCTTTACGAAACCTTTGCCTGGTAATTGTGTCGAAGCACATTACTTGTTCATGTCCCGTTTCAGAGGGAGCGGGCGCTTCTGGCTAGCAAGCAGACTGCGCCTGGTCTGCTTGTAACGTGGTTCAAACGTTGATCATGTTTCGTGTCTCCTCGAACTTTCAAAGTTGCTCTTAGTTACATTATGTTCTCAGATGCAACATCTGCAATGCCCGATCATTTTCCCAGCGTGCCACCCAGCGTGCCAGCCACTACGTCAACTCTGATGCCCCTCCATTGATAAAGGAACCAAGTCATAAGCTTACCTCCTGCAAGACTGATGTGACCACCGCGACTCCTTTCTGCAGCGCCCTAATCTCCAGGCCCCGCCCTAGGACGACTTTCCCACCCGTTGGCCCCAGAAGAAAGGAGCCCCCCCAGTCTAGTTCCAATCCCTCTGCCTGCTGAACCACTATCCCATTTTCGTCTACCAACTCCACTGTCACGCTGCCTAGCTGTCCCGATCGAACGTTCAAAACGGATACCACCCGAACGGACAGTCCGAGCCCGTCCGGAACCGGGGGAGTCTGAGCCAGAGAGCGCCGGGGTTTCTCGCTGGTTGTGCTCGCCCCAGCAGAATCGTCTCCAAGACGTGCGCCCGGGTTCAGCAGCTTGGTCACCACGTCGCCCAGGGTGACGTCAGCAGCGCCCGGAGTGACGTCATCCCGAGCGCTGGCGGCCCTGTGCAGAGCCGCCACTCGGTCGAAGTGCCTGACGCTGCCGGCGGGGATATTGAGCTTCCGGGGAGTGACTGGTGAGCTGTGAGGGGAGGTCCGCCACCCAAACGTAGAACCGACTGTTTGGGCCACTTGACCCAAAGTAGAACTCAATTTGCTAGTATCTTCTGGCACCCTTAGGCTTCGGGTTAGGGAACTATCTTTCCTGGAAGTTGACAGAGGTGCCGTCATGTGCTCAGCTATATCTATCGGCTGGGGGATGACGGTTTCGACTGTCCCTGCATGGCAAAGGGGGGAAGGCTCTGGATTTGATGTGGAAAAAGCAAAAACAAATTCATGACAGCATCACTTAATCCAAAGTTCAGACGAATCCTTCGACTTTTGATTGGAAGTGACCGGCATGACAGGCACAACTTCTTTTGTTCCTTGCTTCTTGTGGCAACAGCCGGTTACTTGGATTCTCTGTCCTCCTACTCGTACTTTTGCTTGCTCGGATCTGCATTTACCCATCTGAGTGCTTGGCTCCAGAACTCCCTGATCAAAGTATAAGCTTGCATCCTTCTAAGAATTGCACCAGACATAACCTGCGATCAGAATCTGGTAATCTACATGCACTATTGCACAGCATACAAACATCTTCGACAGACCTTGTTAAGCACAGAAGCAGCTTCACAACGGATTATTAAGAGATTGGTATTATTCTTCAGTAGTACTTTTTATGCTTGCTCACCCTCCTGTTCGCCAGCCAAGAAGGCCCCTGTCTGGCGCCCTAGCTGCACCACACCTACACACACTGCTAACAACAGCAAAATGCGCAGGCTTCCTATGATTCCCATCTTTCCCTGAAACTTGTTTGCTCTAGGAGTTGTTCCTCAGCATGCACTCTGTGCCATGCAGACTAATTGTAAGGGCGTTGGTAATTGCACCTCGGATCATCGGTTCTCTGTCCAGCTCCTATCAATCCCTCCAAACTGTGCCAGCAACTCGCTTGTTGTGTCGTGCCTTTGTTTTGGACACTTCTCACTTTACCGCGACCATGTATTCCCTCTTTTTGCAGGCTGATTCTTTGTTTACCAAGAACAGGAAAGCTCTTCGGCCAGCTTCTTGAGCTGCTCCGATGGATTCAGATGTTCTTCAGGCAGAAGCGCTAGCTACCTTGGTCCTGACGCAGCTGCTTTTGTGGAGATGCTGGCGGCGGCAGCGCCTTGGGGGCGCCAGGTGGGTATGTCCAGGTTCTAGCCAAATGACCAAACTTCAAGTAGAGAGTCACACCCAATATTTAGCACCACTACAACAGGTAGCTACTTACCCCTGTCTCGCGGTTGTGTGACATACCTACAGCAGTGAGTTAGCATGATCATGTAGGGAGGTAGGTAGTGTGCACCGTGACCATACAGCTGATACAGCAAGCTCTGCAGCAGCTCCTCTCTGGAACAGCTGCTGACCCAGTACTGAAGCTTATATTCCACAACTGTCCAGACTCGAGACAAGATCGAGGGTGACTTCGCAGCATGCTCGCGCACAGCTTTCCTTTCCAGCGCGATGCGGTCAGCGGGAGGTTTTGAGGGATTCGCAGCCGTCCGATCAGAGTCCCCTTGGTTTAGGAACCGGTTCGCTTTGACCATGTAGAAAACCTCAGTGACATCTGGCGACAATGCAGTAAGTTTGTTCCTATCGTGGTCGCCGCCCAGCTTTCTGGCAGCCTCCTACATAGGCTAGCGCCGGCGGTGCCTCCTCAGGCTCAAGCCTGGCCCTTCGCATTTGCTTCAAGAAGTCAAAGCCATGGCGGCTTCCTCCGCTTCTGAGGCGTCCGTGTCTCTCCGCGTTGCTGGTTCCTGGTCTGGAGAAGTCACAGTTCAGCTCAGCACATGCCGACTGTCAGAATTGAGAAAGAAAGTTGCGGAAGCGTCCGGATTTGATGAGGACGGAATGAAGCTCATCTGCGGGGGCAGGATGCTCAAAGATGATGGGGGGGACAAAGTACTGTCGCAAATAGGCGTGACGGAGAAGTCGAAGCTGCTGGTGACCAAGGTGTCTGCTGCTCAGGTTCAGGATATGGCAGCGGAAGCGGAGAATGCCAGGTTGATGGAGGAGCGGACCCAGCGGCTGGCGCGATTGAAGTAGGTGTTGTTCAAGTGAACTTTTTATTGAGGGCTTGTACAATTGCTAATCATTGCTGCTTGAATGCTGAAGCTCTGAGGGCCTGTCAGTGAGTTCTATGGTGGTGGTGTCACCAGATAAGGCCTGACGGCTGGCTCACTTTGAAACAAATGTGCAAAATGATGTCAATGTTGATGAATGTGAAGGGGCATGATAAACTGTGCTATCTGGTCTGACTCCAGAGGCTCTAAGATCCCACTATTTGACACTCAGACATTCAGACAAAACAACAGCTAAGCCAGCAAACATCAGGTGTTCAAGCAACTCCTTGGGCCCTTACAAACCCCCTGGATTTGCAATTTTGTTCAGGACAATAAGTGTCTTGGTGTCATTGTTGCAGACCTTGTTGGAATATAAGTTGGACAGAACTGAATTCACAAGACAGCAGTGTGTTCATATTCCTGGAATGCTCCAAATAGAGGTTATCCAAAGCTTCAGAAGTCTAGATTGGTCATGACCCTTGAAACTTGAGGAAGAGGCCTCGTTCAATATCCTCACTTTCCTCCCCCTCATTGCTTGCACGCAAATCCTTGGACACTGGCCGTCCGTTTTCCTGACCTCTTCCACTGTCCTGCATGGCTCCTCCATGTCTGATGCAATCTTCTCATCCGACCTTAATTCATCTTCTGTTTCTCTCCAGACGATGCTTCAAGTACCTCAGCCAGGATGAGGACAAACTCAGAATCCAGAAAACACAAATCTGATGGAAGAAGTTCTTGCTGCAGATCCGCCGCAGACGCTATGGCTCGCAGGAGTGGAGGGGACCTGTTTCCCAGTGATGGATACGAGCTGCAGTTGGAAAACCAGGAGGGGCAGCGCCTTCAATTCTCTGATGAGGACAGAAGGTCAGTTGGAGGAAATGAAATATGGACCCAGGCTCAATGTGTTTGTTCAGTTTGGTGTTAATCCCTTCAGAGCAGCTACTAAAAACCTGGAAACCTTGAAGCAAAGCCACTGAACATTTTTGATTGTTCTGGGCCAATTAATTTGCCAAATTATTTATAGGGGACCTGCATGGGTATGGCCCGTCATATGCTTCAGCAAGGCCTTGCCAGTAACTTTTTTTGGCATTCTGGTGTTGAAATGGACACTCAGGTCTAGCTCATTTCTACACTGCAAGACAACCCTTTTCTGGTCGACTCTCAAACAGGCCTGGAGCTTATCCAACCCGCCTGTGGAAAGCCTAGCCATTCCCCATGGAGAACGCTTTATTGCGTGCTGTCCGGTCATATCTTGCTTGAAAGCGTGTGTGAGGGGCATAATAATCAAAAAGTTTCAAATGTATTCCTTACATCTCTTGCCTGGGCAAGCCAGTCCTCTTCGTTTCCACGTAGGCTTTCTCAAGAAGGAAAGAGAGTCCCTTGTTGGTCTCCTTGACCCTCGCCTGCCCTTCCTCGTCCAATTCACAGTCGACATATTGAAATGGAGATGTATTCCCAACGCTCTCCCGCCTCTGGGGTCACTCCGTAAGGCAGTCCTCCCTGTCCGCTGTCTTCCATATGAAACCTTGATTTGAAACAAAGACATTCTCCATACCTTTTGGTTCTTATTTCCCATCCCTTTCTCTTCTAGAGCTCTGGTCATGGGGCTGGCGCTCCATGCAAAGGCGGGCAAGTTGATGGAGCGGGAAGAGTACAAGGATGCGCTTGAAGTGCTCGAACTGGCAGAGGTACGAACCGACTGCTTCTCAGGATAGGAGACAAACGGTATAAATTTGCACGCGGGAAGCCGTTAAAACATGTTGATCCGCTGGGAACAGGTTGAGCAGCCCGGCATTCCGCGGACAGCTTGACGAGAACGCTCCTCCGAATGCAACTGCGGCTCGCTCATTTCTCCATAAGCGGTCACCCTTCGACTGCCTGACGAAATAGCAATCATTGCCGCCTGGAGCCGCACGTTGTGCCGTTTCTGCAGTAATTGCGTGCTGTGGTCCCGTCTTTGAACCTGCCGGCCAATGGATGCAGGAAGCGTTCGCTCTCTGCAACAAGGTGCACCTCGAGGTAAGCCGGTTGTCCTTCGTTACCTCATCCCATCCCTGCTTTCTTCGTCCCGTGGTCGTTCTGATCCTGCTTTCTCTAGCTCTTCAACGCGAAGGGCGTTTGACGGAAGGTCATCTGCAATTCGCCGATGTTGACGCCTGTCGATTTCTAGACCCGCGGGCCCCTTTTCCCGCTCAGGAGCACTACAGCCAGCCTTTCTCTGAGTCCACTTGGGGCCCCGTCTCTCCTGGGATTCAAGTAAAGGCCTCGAGGGGGCCAGTGAGAGAAGTCGCTCTTTGCGACCCCAAGAAGATTCTGGATCCCCTCAAACCGAAGATAGTGCTACAATTCGAAGCGTAAGACAAAGCTTAGATTCAGATCAAGATCTCGCTCCTTTTCCCAGATGAAAAAGCAGAAGAACCAAGTACTCCCTAAATCCACTCAATCCATACCGATTCAGCCCGCATTCTCTCCTGACAAGAGAGCTCCGCACTTTGAGAACACTCTGAATTTAGATGCCTAAAAATACCCAAACAATCGTCCGATTGCTTTCCAGGCGGTGGACAACGTGTCGCTCCTCCAGATCGACACCGTGTGGTGCCTGTACATGCTGAAAGACGTGGCGCGCCTGGCTGTTGCGCGCGAGCGGCTCACGAACGCGCGCGCTGGGCTCCGCAAAGCGCATGGGGCGCACCTGGAACGGCTGCGGATGCTGCAGGGCGGCTTTTGCCCCGAGCTCGCGCTGTGAGTCGGTCGAGATTTGTATTTTTCCTCCGAATTTCAGGGCTCCAACGGTGGATTCATCCAAAGGTAAAACGTGGGCGTCTGATCAAGCAGAGACGTTGTGAGGCATGTTATTCGGAAAAACTCAGGGTTTGAACGGTTCAAGTTGAGGGTTTCTGAGCGTTTGACGAAGCGGTGATTCCGTCAAAAAGCAATGGGACGGTTGCGGATAGTGCAGGGAGGGCTTTGCATCGGGCTTGCCCCGTGAGTAGCCTCAGGCTGAGCCTTTTCCCAGGTCCCGCTTTCCAAGGTTTGTAATGATTCGAGGCTTCTTGATTTTGGGTGGTCTTGTTGTCTAGAAGTCTAGTGTTCTAGCAAGTTTTTCCAAAATGGCGACGGAACTGCGTTCCTAGGGCTGGCGGATGCGGCAGGAACATGGCCCACCAAGCTCGCTGTGGATTGTCGATAAATTGCATATCCTTTTCCGAAGCATTTCAACTGTGGTACGCTTGTGGCCACTTGACTAGTCCGTTGGGTTACAAACACTACCATCGGGAAAAGTGGCTTGAATGCCGATCGTTCGGTGCTGCTTTACCCGGTGCTCACGTCATATATCGCCGTGGGAAATCACTCGGCCAAGAATGTGACGCGGCACGCTTTCCTCACAGGTATGTGAGACTAGAGACGCTGGAGGGAGTGGTGGCTTTTCACAGCGGTCAGCCAGTGGCAGCGAAGCAGGCACTGCAGTCAGCGGAGGGGAAGTATAAGCAGGTCCGGAAATTATCTTCGTCTTGCTGTCTAAGAAAGCAAGTGATCCTTCTGCTTGGCTATCGTTTAGCATGTGTCAAGAAATGACATTCTTGTTCTTAGTGATGCAACTCTGTTCGAATGTTTTCTTCTACACAGTGTCAAGTCCCTGCTTGCAGCAAGTTGGCACAATTAATCTGACCAGAGAGTCCTTAGTCTGAACTTTCCCCAATGCCAATATTACGGAGATAGGACCCCCTCACTCGACCTCTGGTTTCTGCAGCTGCAAAAAGTCGAATGAGGCCCTTGGTTAACGTGGTGACCCTATACATCCACACTCCAGAATTTACCCTGGAGAAGTCAGTTTCTAGACGTAACTTGGAGCTCGCTTATTCCGCAGCTACAAGTATCGGACGAGTCCCTGGTGAAGCTAACCGGCATGGGTTTCTCATTGGCGGAGTCGCGGCGGGCACTGCGCGTGTCGGGCCAGGACCCCGAAAGGGCGACCATCTTTGCTCTGGAGCAGAGGAGGAAGGACGCCGAAAAGCGGGAGGAGGACAAACAGCGGCGGAAGGAGCGCAGGTGAGGACGGCGGGCCCTCAAGCTGACGTTAGATGACGTCGTTTTAGTTGTTTGGAGCTTAGTTAGCTGAGCTACCGCCTTGATAGTTCTCGAGCCTCGACAACTCTTCTCAAAAATGGGCAAACGTTAGAGTTGCAAAAATAAGGCTAGGTTTCGAGATCGACGCCGAAGCGCAGTCAGGAGACTAACGATCGTATAAAGCTACAACGGCGGCGGTGCCAAAGGAGCACATGAGGGCAGGATGTCAGGGCACGTACCGTGTCGTCGTTGCCGAAGGGGTCGGAGAGCGCGCACGCGAGCTCGCGCAGGCCGAGGAGCGAGAGGCAGGTGAGGAACATGGCGAGGATGGACCAGTAGCGGGCGAACATGGTGTACGTGTACGCCAGGAGCAACAGGTAGATGATCAGAATGAAGTTCTGCAGGTGGAAGAACGCGAACGGCACCGGCATCAGGACATGGCTCCGGAGCACAGCCAGCTGAGTGCCGACCTGCAGGCAGAAAACGATTTCGTAATGAGACATGCTTTCTGCATCGGTCCGCATCTCAAGAAGAGGTAAAACAGCAGTCTGTTATGCCCACATGCCATGCGCCGGTTGTCGACTTGCTGTGACTTTCCGTTGATGAACGTAGAATCAAGAGATTTTTAGATGGAATCGGTGCTTCGTTTACCATATCGACGAACCGTTGTTTGTTATGACACATGTTAGTGCGTGCTAAAACTTTATCTGCTGTTAACCGGCTGATTCTTAAGTTGGGGGGTGATGGCCGACATGCAGCAGCAGGGTACAGACTTTTCTCTGTCTGCTGAAGATCCAGGGGGTTCCATGCAGACTCAGCAGTTGGAATGCAATTTCGACTTTCGAAAAGTCTTTGATCCTTGCTTGTGACATGGAAAACTTGATGGGTATGTAGAGGACACAGGCAACAAAGATTTTCAGAAGAAGTGACTCACTTCGTAGAGCTGATCAATAAGCCAACTGTAGATCCCCAACTGGAGGTGTCCTGCTTCGACTTGGCCGTAGAGTTCTTGCGAGACCCAGGATGTGATCTCACTTGCCACCTGTTGGTCTGAAAGAAACGAGACGCAGGTCAAGCACCAAAGAACTCAGTGATGTCTGCGCAGATGTGCGACGTAAGACGCCATTCCCAGAAGGCAAAGAAAGGGGAGATCTTGACATTGTCAAGGTTTCATGAGATAAAGGTATTGTGGTTTTCCTGAGTTCCCCTCAATGTACTCGTAGAATTCCAAGATAAGCAGTTTGAAATCAATGATTCCTTTCTAGGCAAGGTCACGCCGTTTATCCTGAGTTCTCTTGGCACACCTCTGGGAAGGGCCTTGAGCATCTGTGCCTCCCTGACGGTCAGGACCTGAAAGTCAACCACCTGACGCCATGCCCAGTCCAAGACGCCGTTGTCCTGGTACTCAGGAAGGGTTGCTAGACCCATATACATGATGCCAATCATCCACCGGGCAATTGTGACGCGCTCCAAACGGGCCTCGGGGAAAGCTTTGTCCGGAAAGAAGGTCCGGAGCTCAGAACAGATACGACAGGTCCGAGCCTGTACAGAGATGATGGAATTCTCAATCTACAGTTCTAGGAACAACAGAGGCTCCTCAATCACTTCTAGTTTGATGGAGCTGACGAAGCGCGGAAGCGGGTTTACGAATTCAACGTTCGCTTCTTCCTGGATCGTTTTTGGAGACTGCTTGGAATGTGGTAACACCTTCTATGATTGATGATGTGTTTCAATTGTGGAAATTAAGAATGTGTGAGGAAGGAATAAAGTAGAATATGAGCTAAGGGCATTCAGCTTACCTCGGCACTTCTGTAGGCGAGATACTGCGTGAAGAACCTCGTGTAAGCTTGACTTGTATGGAAGACCAGGAAGAAGACGAGCATGCTGCCGGGAATGGCTGAGAGGAGAGAAAACAACAGAGACATGGAAACAGAGGCAGAGAAGTTGTGTGGATCAAGACCAATCAACTCATGCGAATACAGCTTCAAAGTGCTTGAAAAGAACATTGTGTTGCTTCCTGGGTACTTTGCTTCTTTGTGAAGCACGATGACAGTCTGGAAGATGTAAAGTTGAGCAAACAATACGGTTCCCCAGATCTACCTGTATTCTTATTAAGGCTCAGGATATATCAATATACAAGGAAGAAAATGCTCACTGAGGGTTGCAGCCGCCAGGAAAGGCCACGACTGCTTGCTCCCAGTCGAGCCAGCTTCCACGACAGGGTTGTGCCACACATCGTAGTAGAGGTAGCTGAGCACGATATGCAGCAGCATAACGCACCAAAATTCTGGACGCATCAGAACCGTCTTGAGAGCTGTTCCACCAAATGCTGTGAGGGCCGTGGCGGGTGATGATTCGTCATACTGCAAACACGTATTCATGGCAATGAGATGGACGAAGGATGTATAGTTTCCTGGTACAAGCATCCATTGAAAGACTTCAAGCATAGGTTGTCTACGCAAGGAGCTTGCACGATGTAAAGCTTTTGCAACAAAGCATCTCGAGCTCCCTCTTCTTCGGTACATGCAAAGAGAATGCTGAGCAGGTTGCTGAGTCTTACCATTATGGTGGGCCTAGCAATTATTCCAGCCTTTCTCAGATGCTCCAAGCATCTCTCGTCAACCGGAGGAAGCTCTAAAACAGAGTCACTGAGCGAAAACCGGTCACTGACTCGCTGAATGCCAAATCTGTCGGTGTCCACAAAGACGTGTGAATCCTTCTCATTCGACATAAGGGGAAATTCTGCGTCCGCCATTGTCGAGATGTTTGTATACTGAGAGCTCTTCAAATCCATATCCCTTTTCCCACTTCGCACGAGAATAACCAGCAGCTACGAAGGACCTGCAAACAAGTAAAGCTTCATCAGCCATTTCGCAAAGGTTGAAGTGGACCTTTTCATGATTCTGAATCAAAGAGAATAGATGCCGTACACCTAATATCTGTGATAGGAAATCTTATGTTCACATTGCGGTGTGAAAAGTCAGACGAATGTGTGAAGTAGAGAGTCATCCATGCTGGAAATAGAATGGAGTTGCATGACTCCTTCTAGTGGTTGCACCGCTCGTTCGAACAATTCTACAATCGATCAGAGTTGGACAGGTGAATCTGGCCCGGACCAGTGGCTGGATGTCGACCAAAAATTTCTTCAGGCAATCACACTTAGCCAGAAGAGTTCGTAAAGGCTGGACTGGAGGAGCTGAAGGGATGGAAGATTCTCATGAAAAACATACCTAGCAGCCAGGAGGACTAACAACCCATTCTGCTTCCGCTGGTGTGCCTTGACAGTAGACAAGTCTAATCTCCGAAGTTCCAGTTGCCTTGAGTCAATCTTCATTCAGCGGTGCAGTCGCCTGCTGAACTTTATGATTTCACCTGTCGTGTGAAGATGGATCGAAAACTCTGCGGGCGGACTAGCAGCTTACATTCATGATTCTCTTGTCATTTATGCTGTGAAGCGCGCTAGACTCCTCCTGAGAGACTGCACAGACGTTAGTCTTTCAACTTGGGCGCTTGGTCTTGGGATTACAAAGGTTTGGATATGATGTGCATCTAGGTCGTGCTTGGAAACGAGCCAAGATGCGAGCGGCGGCACCAGACGTTGCGGCAGCTGTGAAGACGTCAAAGATTAACCCCGTCTTTGTCGGAGCGCGGCCGCTCGTCCGGACCGACGCGGCCGCTCACTTTTTGTCGCAAGAAAGTCTTGGCCTTGCTTTGAACAGGCTCCAACCGGCCGGCGAGCACTGGAATCCGTTGCATCTGGACGAACAGCATGGCATAAGTCAGGACTGCTGAGCATGTGAACGGTCATGCATGTGGATCTGCTGATCACGAGTATGGACTTGACGATGGAGGCTGGTTGACGGTAGGACGGTGCCGCCATTTGTAGATGTAAGCCAGGGATGTAAGACTGGTGCGCCCTATTTCGGATGTTTTCGATCCCGGACGGGCAAAGTTCGATCCGATTTTCGGACGGGTAAATGCAGTCTGTTCGATAGCTTTTTAATCGCGAATCGAAACGCGGGTTGATGACGTGGCCACTTTTCGATCTGGCAATAAAAGGGTATCGAATCGACTGCAATTTCACCGAGTGAAACTCTGGTTTTACACGTCCGAAAATCGGATCGAACTTTGCCCGTCCGGAATCGAAAACATCCGAAATAGGGCGCACCAGTCTTAGGTCTGGAGACAGGCCACCATGTGGTTGAAAAGCAGAAGAAGACTCCTTGAGGACTCGGAGCTCAAGCCAGGCTCATTTACGTTAGACTGAGATGGACAAAAAGTCAGCATCGGAGCTAGTCCGGCTCTAGCTAGCTGCAATTATTGCCCGAGGCAGTCGACCCGTTGAACCTAACATATGTGCGCACCGCCTTGAAGCTAGCTGTCTTAGTACATCAAGACGCGTCAAGGTCCGACGACTGTGCCTTGTCCTATTCAGCTCGTGGCTTAATATTCTGGACACGCATGCGCAACAAGGCAGATTGGAGCCGCGCTTATACATGGTACAGTACAGTAGATGCATGGCAAGCCACGAGCATGACCAACGCCTTATTCAATGATTAGATTGCATTGCTGGAGGGTAGGGCCCCAAACATCCGTACAATCGGAACATCACTCTGGAATCCCGCATTCTAACGATCCTTGCCAAGCCGAAGCATCTGAAATGTGCATCAAACAACTGGTACTACCAAACCAAACATGAGGACCTACGCATTGGGAGAATGTTATTGAGGCTCCTCTTTAACTGCATTCGAAAGTGCTGTGATTTGCGATCAGTCCAGAAAGCTCGTCGCGAACAACCGAGCATTTTCAAATCCTCCATGGTGTTTATTTTCCATACAAAGCCGGATCAGGCCTTTCTCCAAGAATTAAGCGATAAAAGGATCCAGTGGATCCTTCGAATGCAATAATAAACTTGAGCGTCTGTTCGCAGATTTCGTCAGCATGTGTACGTTATATAACGGGTCTGCTTTTTTTCCAAAGGTACGCTCAACGGCTCCCTACCATACACAAGAAGTGTCATACAACCCATGACACGAAGCAGCTAACGCACACACCACGTCTGCTTGTCCTAGCTATTTATAGGGCCCTGCTTTATGTATTGTACCATGTCAAATCCAGAGACCTATGAAGTACAATCTTAAACATATTGACAACTCTAAGGACTCGACCAACGGTGCTTGTGATACAGGTTCAGTAAATCGATTGATCCTCGTCTTCATCCTCCTCGTCTTCGTCCTCGTTGAGTTCGTCATCTTCGTAATCGTTGCCGTCACAATCGTAGCCTTCGCAATGGTGGCACTCGTTGCACTCCACGCAAAAGTCCACGTGACACGTGGGCTGTAGGAAGAAGCGAGAGATCAGAACCCATGGCTGCCAGGATTTTCCACTTTTAAAAAACGCTGTACTGCTACATGCATAAAGCAAGTAAGGGTTGGAAACTCTGCAACTCAAAGCCTTCCCTAGGTCAAGGAGAAAAAGTTTGTTCATGATCTACAAGGAACGGACTGTGCGAGGTCTTAGGAAAAAGCACTGGGTCGGTTTGAACAACACTAATCAGCAGAAATATACCACATTCTGCTCATGACCTGGTCTACTCTGCAGGGAAAACCAATCGGTAAGCGAAAGGCCCGCAGCCGTACTTGCATTCGCGCACCAATCTTGTTCAATCGGTGTCTCAACAACCAGGTGGCGGCTCTGGCGCCTCATGCTGTACAATCAATCTTCTTTAAGACTACCTCAAATCTACGGCATGGATTGCAGATTACCAAGGCAATTCCAAACAGGATTGTGCTCACGTTTGGCTGGCATTCGCTCCACCCGAACCGTCGGCTTTTTTGAATTCTGAGGATCTCCAGCTTCTCGAGGGGGCTTGAAAAATGGAGAATAGCAGAGTAAAAGCGACAGATTGTACACGTACCGAATGATTGTTCTCTTCCTCCTCTTCGTCGTCGTCCTCTTCGTCGTCGTCGTCGAGCTCCGGGCTCGGAGGCCTCTTATAGTGCACACAATTGGTCACCATCAATAAGTGGGGGTGGGAGACGAGATTATGAAAACGTCGAGCAACCAGTAGGCTGACTCAAATCGACAAGGTCGTGTCCAAGGTCGGAGGTAAGAGTAGACAGAGCAGAATAACCCTGTGAATGTTCACTGAATAGCATTTACTGATGCCGGAGGAGCAAGCTCCAGAGGAAACCATATTGCACCCGCACTTGAACCTTCCTGTCTAGCTGACACAACTTCCAAAAAGCCCAGCAACAATAGCTAGCATCCTAAAATGACTTTCTTGAGTGTCCGGCATCCGTGCCGTCCTGAAAGTCCAGTGGGACTGTGTCCAGTTACAAAATTATTCATAGGGACCCCGGCGGCTCCGCTGACCGCATAAGCAGGTGCAATCTTTGGCCAGAACTTGGCCTCTTCCCTTTCCTGGTCATGAAAAGTACGTTCTAGTCTAGTTTCGACAACCTCAATTGCAATTACAAAAAGAGTCAATTGAGAAAAAGGAAGGACGCTTTCTTTACCCGCGTCGTTGGGTCGTTCTCCTCCGACTCTTCGTCATCGTCGCTCTCTTCATCATCGGAGTCGAAGTCCTCGGGTCGAGTAAGGCTCCAGGCAGCATACTGCGAAAAGACGACTCAAATGTTTTGAACAATGCATCACATAGCAGCATTGCGTGCCAGCACGGTGACAGGTTCAGCAGCACGGGATCTCATTTCAATTGCAAAACGTTTTGATCTCTGTCAAAAGCGCAAGCATGCTTCAGGTCAGCCTAATATCATGTAAAGAGCTCGATAAAACTGCGACTCTCCTGCATTTCGCAGTCAAGTACGATGGGCACAATGGACCAAGATTCTTGTTGGCTTTTTACCGGTCGCCGGTCGACTGGAGCGAATCTACACTTGTTGAATGGACAGTGTCCGCAAGACGACGAACCGTAACAATCAACAACCAAAGGGAATTTGTCCATGTAAGCGCCCCAAAGTAGATGTGCGTCAGAAGACGACGATTTGTGGCTCGGGTCCGGCTAATCAGACCTCAAAACATCAAGCGTCGAGTACATGTACCGCTCCTTGCTTAACCAGGTAGCTTAGCTTCCTTCTGACTTTGCTGGTGTCGGTGCTGATTTGGGCTCGGTCTTCGGCTTTGGCACCGCTCTGGGCTTCGGCTGGGGCGCTTTCCGGGGCGCGATATGGCCATACTTGGGGTTCTAAGTGAAAAGGGTTTTAAGCGCGGGTTGCTTAACCAGGTAAGTAACCACTCTCTCACCTTGCTAATGGCGGTGGTGCCGGGCTCGGCCTTCGGTTTGGGCACCGCTCGGGGCTTCGGGCTCGGGCGCTTTGCGGGGCGCGATGGACCAAACTTCAGGTTTGAAACTATACGGGTTCTAAGAGCTTGAGAGTATAAAGGTTCTGAGCGCGGGCTAAATAACCAGGATGGGCATTTTCTCTCACCTTGCTGGTGGCAGTGCTGCCGGGCTCGGCCTTCGGCTTTGGCACCGCTCGGGGCTTTGGCTCGGGCGCTGTACGGGGCACGATGGACCACGGCTGCGGCGCAACGCCCGCGACTGCGCACACCGCGTCGGCCTGCTTGCAGATGATGCTCAGGTCCGCGGCCGCGGCGTTGCGGCCGGCCAGGTCGAGCACTGGGTCGTCCCAGAAGCAGCCTGGAGTGGGGTTGCCAGTGTTTGAAGGTTTGTGTGGACTGACTTTGGATGGACTCTGAGGGACTTTGAGAGGAGAAAGGACTGGGAGAGACAAGTCGAGCACGGGGTCGTTATGGGAGCAGCCTGGAGTGGAAAGATGAGTGTTACAAAAGTTCTGTGAACCGACTTCGGAAGGACTTTTGAGGGACTTTGAGGATCTCAGGCGGCATCCGAGATAGGTCGAGCACAGCCCGGTCGTCACAGAGGCAGCCTGGGATTCAAGATTGAGGTTCGCGAATTTGCGGGGTAGGGTTTGTGGTCGGTAGTCAATAGCCAAGTCAAACTTTGCGTTTGAAGCGTGGCTGTTCCGCCACAAAGAAGATCCAGAAGCAGAGTGCAAGGGTGGACCTAACAGAGTTGCGGGTTTATGCGGATTGGGGCTTTGAAGGTTGCCGGCGGTGACTAAGACAGGTTGAGCTCGGGGTCCTCCTAGATGCAGCCTTGGCGTGGGTTTAGGAGTGTTCAAAATATGTGAGACTTGACCTTTTAAGGACTTTGAATGAGGAACTCATGAAAATGTCGAGTACGGGGTCAGCCTAGAAGCAGCCTGGAAGGCGATCACGCGAGACATAAACTGTGCGAACTGACATTCTGAGGACTTTGACGATCTCAGCCAACATCCGAGGAATCTGACGAGAAAAAGCTTATGTGCGCGAAATGCAAGCGTGTACAGAGAAGCAAACAAACCTAGTTGACAGGTCGAGCACGGGGTCGTCATAGAAGCAGCCAGGGCGTGATGTCCAGGTGGTTCAATAAGTGAATACCTACGAGTTTGGGGCCGCCGAGACGACAGTTGCGCACAAATTTGTTCCACGAAGCAGCTCAGGACGCGAATCTGCGGTTTGGATTCTCATATTTGCGGGGGTTTTTAAAGTTCGAAGGTTTACAGCGGCAGCCGAGATAGACAATGCGCAGGCTCACCGTAGTGCTGCTGGAGGGTCTTGGTGAGGCCCTCGGTGATCTTGCCGGTCATGTCCCGGATCTGCACAGCCAGGTCCTCCAGGGCAGCCAGCATCCTCTCGGAAGCGTCCTCGAACATGGTCTGCCGCTCCGAGCTGGAGAAAGCGAAAGCAGAAGTATTCAATGACCGTTTCGGTAATCATATGTCGTCACACAATTTCAAGGCGCCCTGTACCGCCTATTGCTGGGCTGCTGACGCCAGAGGACCGCTTGCAAGCATCCCCCAGAGGGGACATCGTTAGCAGACAGACAGCTTCCACTTGACGCTGCAGATTGCGCCTTAATTCTGCAGTAGTTCCAGTCACCTAGGTGCCAGGGAGCGGCTTGCTTACTCGACGTGTTTCTCCATGATTGCCTTCATGCGGTTGAACGAGCCTGAGCCCCGCTCTTCCGTGCAGCCAATGTAGGCGTCCTTCATCCGCTCCTGGATCTGTTGCAGAAGAAAGTCCGAGCCGTTCAAATGATGGCCTCCTGGCACTTGTTGCTTTGAAGAGCTCTTGAAAGGTGTGAATGTTGTAGTGAATAGTCAACAAAAGTGTTCACCAGAAAGCGTTAGCAAGATGATCTGTCCGGCGAGGAAGGAGAGGAGAGACGGGGCGCCCCCGGAAAATGAGCAACTTGCATCAAGACCCGATCCAGCAGATCGACCGCAAAAGAAACAGTTCTGACTCAGTCTGCGGTTGCTCGAGCGCATCCTTTCTTTAAACGACGCGTTCGAAGTACCACCAGGAGACGAGCCGCGCACGACACGTATTACACGCGCTCGTGCAGCCGAGACTGGCTCACACAGTCCGAAATTGACATCTGGATCGGTCGTCCAAAACGAATACCGTCCGAAGAAGGCCGCACCAATCACGAGTAAGCTTTGGCGTACCTCTGGGTTGAGGGCCCGGGAGATGTCCCGCTGCTGCTCCTCCATGAACTTCAGCACCTCCTCGATCTTGGTCTCCAGCTTCTCGGTGTAGTCCACCTCCGCCTGCCGGCATATACAATAAAGTCAGCGTTGTTTTATTAACGCAGTTTCCTTGTCAGTCCCACCATTGCGTACATATGAATTATGGTGATTATCTGAGGGCGCACATCCTGAAAATACTTCGTTAGCAAGCGTACGAAGTGGGGCAAAAGAAGAAAACGTGCTGGTCTTGGTCTCGGCTTCTCGGTGTAGTCCACCTCGGCCTGCCGGCATGCACGATAATGCCAGCGTCATTTTAGGCGTTCAGTCGCTTTGTCAGGGTCACACAGACCAAAAGCGCACGAAGGGTTGCGAACGAGATTACGGTGCGAGCCGTGCGCAGTAGGTCCAGTAAGCAAAGTTCAAAGGCCAAAGTCTGCCAGTGGCGTTCGATCGCCGATGCGCTTATACTGGATAAGCATACTAGCAAGCTTTTGGCGCTAGCTAGGACCTATACACAATCTCTTGCTTGTGTGCAGAAAGATAGGACCTCGCAGAGAATGTAAGAGCTTGAGATAAGTCTTTCAATCAAGAGCAACGATTACGGGCAATGCCTCACCGTCCTCTCAACCCGGAGGATTCGCGGCTCTTCCACACCGAGGCCCAGCAACACCTTTCGCAGTTCCCTGCAGCGAAGAGAAAAAGATGAAACGAATGAGCACTAAGACGAACGTCTTTTCGAGACTGAAGGTGAGAGTAGCCAGCTTCGTAACAAGTCTGTAAAGCACCAGAATGCTCAGCAAGACGGACCTGGGAATGAGGTGATGCTTTTCAGGAGACCAGTCGAATCAGAGGCTGATTCTCCTTTCTCAAGCGACCCGGTGATCAAATAGACCCCTTCATTCGGAATCGTTGAAGACCCTATTCTTTTGTTCTTCGTACTTTTCGAGCCCTGCGTGGGGAACCAGAGTGTGGACTTATGCGCGTGTTCGGAGTGTCACACGGCTTACTTGCAAAAGTCGCCGAGAGATCCCAATACCTCCGTCTGGTACTCCAGCAGATGCTCCTTGGCCCGGCTGTTCATAACCGTGTCCCTGCGCAAAAAGTTGTTGCATTTGAGGAAGAGGTTGGCAAAAGGAGTCTTAGGATGGGTTTGAATCGACAACGTGAGGTTTTCGTTGGGTCCTGAATAAGAAGCAGGGATGCGGTTTGAACAAATAAAGGTCGGTGACAGCATTGCCAGACGCCGTCTCATGGGGCAGGGCGCAGGAGGTGAGCCTTCGATTTTCTTTTGGTTTGTCCAGGTTGACAGCAACTTAGCATACGTGCCAATCGGGTACTGCTCACGAAAGTCTTCCTTTGATTCTCTCAATCCATGACAGCTAGGTATGTTAAGAAAACGCGTTTCGGAGTGAAAGGTACTTACCAGGCGACTGAGACTTTGTTGTGGATGGGCTTCGCCAGCGCCTCGTTCATGTCAATCTGCCCAGCCGTGCGGGAGGTGTAGATGCCAAAGCGGCCGGGTCGGACAGCAGCCTGCATCACAGTCGCGGCTTTTGAACTTGCAATTTCGTAAGTTGAAGGACGAGAAACGACAAGTTGGACTCGACGCAAAGGTGACAGCAGTTGCATCGCAGGGGTATACGAGGTAGCTTCAGAATAAAGTGTGCCACACGTGTTCTGGCCCTACCAAAACGCATGTTTAGCCGGAGGCCTCCCCCGGCTTTCCCGCAACTGTGTCCCTCGCCCTCCGAATGGCGACTTCTTCTAGACATGGTCAAGCGACTCCCTCTGATGACGGCACTTTGACAGAAGCCTTTCTTTCACCCAACAAAAATGTAAGCATGGAAAGATCCACGGGCAGAGTCATTCTCGACAAGCACCACAGTATTCCCGTCCGAGAAAAGCCGGCAAAAACCCGTCGCGGCCCACCTTGTAGGTCGCCCAGTGGAGCCCGCGGTCCCCCGGGTTGTCCGCCCGCGCCGAGTTGCCCCACTTGCGCGCCGTAGAGACCGCCCGGTTGACTGCGTCCTCGACGCCGGCGTGCAGCTGCGGCTGGATCTCGTCCGTCGTGAACATGGCCTGCAGCTTACACGGCTCAAGTCAGTAAACAGTTTCGCAATTAAACAGTGAGTGGAATCGTCCGTCGTAAACATGGCCGGCAGCTTATACGGATCGATTCAGCAAACACTTTCGCCAGTAAACAGCGACTGGCACAAGTAGGGTTTGTCAGGTGGTCAGGATGGGTTTGGGTGCGGAGCCCTAACCTTCGATTTTAGGGTCTACGTTAATTTCAACAAGCTTCAAGTGGGCTACCTGTTCACCAGATTGGGAAATACCTGCAGTTTGCCGCTCGACACTGCCAACTTCTCCTTAACCTCCGCGTCCAGCCGCCCCGTGTGGCGCTCGCACAGCTCGCGGATCTGCTCGCGCACCTCGCTGTCCAGGGTGCCGTCGTCGCTGCAGTTGAAAAGAGAAAGCGTTATTGTCAGTGGTGATCTCCTGACGGAGCCACACGACGCAATCTGCTGCCGAGTTCAATTCTGTATGGGTCGGCTCGCGCACCTTGCTGTCCAGCGTGCCATCGTCACTGCAGGAAAAGATGGGAAAAACCGCAGAAGTCTGAGAATCTTCGGCAGAGCTTTCGTAGCGGTCGCTGAAGGTAGAGCGGGGAGACGCGTCCGACTAAAGGATCCTGACGATGTTTTGGTTGTACATGAATCTGCTCGCGCATTTCGCCAGGTCAGGCGCAGAGCACAGCTTCTGCCCGGCGACGAAAACGGACTTTGAACGCGGACGACTTTCAGAAAGGGGTGAAGGAAAGAGTCTGCAGTGATATCCAGCCTAGCTGCGGAAAGTTGTCGTGGCCGCTGCTTCGGAGGGGCGTCGAGTGTTGTGCTTGTTTAGACGGGGCTGGCGGGATCGGTGTGTTTAAGCGTGACTTTCGAAGCGTGTTTGTCAGGAGGCCCCCTGAAGGTAGCCAACAGCGAAAACCAGATTTTGGTCAGAAATTACAATAGAGACACATACTCAAGCGAGTATCCTTTGTCCTTTTGATAAAACCCTAAGGTCTAGATTTGCGCTTCCTTCCTGCAATTTGACCCTTCGCTTGGACACCTGCTGCCTCGATAAGGCACTCAATCTGCCATCAAAAGCAAACGAAGCAAATCTGCTATTAAAAACAAATGAAGCAAAGAGGCCTCACCTGAGGTAAGTGCAGATGCCGGCGAAGTAGCCCGTGAGAGCAGTGGCCATGCGCTTGGCCCCCGCCACCTGCTGCTTGCCAGTGATATCGTGCAGGTACGACCGGAGCCGTGGCAGGCCCGTGTCTTCAACATTGCTGAAGACCTGCGCGCTGCCACTGCGCCGAGCCGTGCGGGAGAAGGTCTGCGCCTCCTTAGCTGTGGTCGGGAAGAACAGAGCGCGGATAAGGGGAACGCAAAGGCTTAGGGTTTCGATAATGAAGGGAGCTGTCTGAAGCTCGCTCGGAACGGGCGACGATTGAAAGCTCTGCGGCCAACGAGTGGCGAAGCCGACGGGTGGAGACTAAACTTATTTCGGCCGTCAGCTTTTTTTGGATCGTTGAGACTGAACAGCCTTTGCACGCATCCGCAACCATCTGGTTTTCTCGTCCAAAAAGGCATCCCTTTTCTGCTCGCAAGAAGCGCAATGGATTCTGGTACATCCTGGGAGCCGCTTCGAAAGGTGCAGTTGGCTCCTTTGATGCAAGAGCAGGTTTGAAAGGCAGAGTAACCGCCTGCGCCGGAGAAATATACAGAGGAACACAGAAATAGAGATTCTCACATGAGATGCAGAAGACGGGCAGGTCAAGGTCCTGCGCCTGAAGTGCACCGCTGTTGCCGGCTAGCTCTTGCATCTCCTCCAAGCCCGCCTGCGATTAGAGAATATGACCACGGTCACAAAGAGTGGAAGAAGCGTTGAAATGCCGATGATAGCGCAGCAAATACTCAGGCCGAAACTTTGAGAGGCGTATTTTCCGCGAAGATAGATGTTCGTCTAAAGTCTCCGTTTGAGAAAGAGGAAAGACCTCAGAATTGACGCAAGGAACTTGCACAGATGCTCAAGGCTAAGGAACACCCCGCGCTCTTCACCTTCCATTAGCAGCAACGCCTATGCCCTGACTTCCTCCACAGCAATCTAGATCGTGGGATGCTTGCATACGTATGCTGGCTGTCCAGGTGCTCAGGGATCGATCAAAGACCCTCTCTGAAAAATCCGACTTCGAGCCTGACCTTGAAGTCCTCCTTGAGCTCGTGCGTGGAGTACTTGTTGCGCGCGATGACGCACAGGTACTTGAGGCGCTTGGTCAGCCTGGTCAGCGGGCCCAGGACGACGTTGATCTCCGCGTCGGTCTCTCTGACCACCTTGGTGGACAGCTGGAAGTTGAGGTGCAGCTTGCGCAGCTTCAGGTTCAGCTTGCGCCGCTTGGCCTGCAGCTTGCCGGCCTCCCCGGGCAAAAACGCCTGGTCTGCAGAGAGGGAGACATGCAAAGTGAGGTTTCCGCTTGACCGTGTTCCGTTCGATCGAGTTCCGCTTGGTCTGCAGCATGCCGGCCTCACCGGGCAGAAAGGCCTGGTCTGCAGAGTGCGAGAAGTACATCGTTAGATTTTGAGCTCTTCCGCCTGACCAGAATCCGCCTGACCGATTTCCGCCTTCGCTGGGAGCATGCCGTTCTCCCCGCGCAGAATTGCCTGGTCTGCAGAATGGGAGAAATGCATTGTTAGATTTGCGCTTTGCCCGGTTCCGCTTGCCCGGATCCGCTTGATCCACTTGACCGGAGTCACTTCAACGGATTCCGTTTGCCCTGCAGCTTGCCGGCCTCCCCAGGCCAGAAGGCCTGGTCTGCAGATTGGAGCAATGCATGTTGAGCTTTCCGCATGACCGGGTCCGCTTGACCGACTTCATCTGACCGGATCCGGCTTCGCTGCAGCTTGCTGGCCTTTCCGGGCAGAGCGCAGACATCCATCGTGAGTTTCCTCATCGTGAGTTTCCTCGTCTTAAGAATCGCATGCACATCTCTGGACCGGCCAAATACGTGCCAGTCTATCACCGTAACCAGGTCTGATGTGAACGAGTGCTACGTATTGTCTGATCAAATTGTCGAATTTGGATGTTGACATTCATTACGTTGCACGACAGCCTGCGCACGTCCTCGCCCAATCGTTTGCAGTCTCTTTTACAAACTGTGTTCGTAAGTTCATGTTCCTCTAAAGCAACTCTGGGGACAGCAACTCACCATGTGTTGGCAGTTCAGGATCGACCCTTGCCCGCTTGGTGGCTGGCATCCAGTCCTCGTCCTCGTCTTCAGATGCGCCGTCCTCTTCGACTTCAGATTGGTCGCCCTCGTCGGCCTCGCCTGTGTTCGCTTCACCTAAGGTTGGGCAAGAATCAATGTCAAAAGGAGTGGCCTAGTCTTCAAAGATTGCGAGGTCCTGCTTGCTACGTTGGTCAGATCATCACGCAACATATTCAGCTACGCAACGTGATCGGATACGTGAAGCCAAGCCAAGCACTCATACCAAGAAAGACAACCTGTACAACGCGATTCCATCGCGATGCTGCCTGCTCCACGACAGGATTTGACAGGCAACAAAAACCAGAACCTCTTCTGAAGGTCTTCTGAAGGTCTGAAGTAGCGCGGCGACGCTGCCCACTTCAAGACAAAATTGGACAGACAAAAGAAAGTAGGAGTTAAAGGGCATACAACTCGACGGATTTCAAAACAGTCGGCTTAGTAAGTACGACAGCGTCCTCTTCCCGATCGGTCGAGGTTCATTTGCAAAGCGTATTACCTGCAGCTTCTGCCGCCTCGGCGGCCTCAAGGGCAGCCACCAGGTCGTGCGGGAGGCTCCTCTCGGTCTCGTCCGGCACTCCGTGGTCCAGCTCTAGTTCCTCCGACAGGTTGTCCCGGACTTCGGTCCACCTTTCGATCTGCTCCTTGTAGCGGTCGAGGCGCTCCTGGTGCGTCTTGTTCAGCTTTTCCGCCGTGTACTGATTCAGTGAAAAGAGGCATAACGTTCAGACTGTCACAAAACTTCGAGGTTCCTTTCGAATATCGTCATACCCAGCCTGCTTCATGACATACAATGACTGTGCAATATCAGAAGGCTGCAGTTTCATACTCTTGAGTGTGTTGCTTGCCAGTGTTGTCTCTAGCAGGTCCCAAGAAGACTTTCAGAAAACTTTGCAGGTTTGAAAAGGCTTGCTCTGACCGGAGCTCGAGTTACAGCATAAGTGTCGATAAGGGTTCGAGTGTAAATGGATAAATCTGCTGTGAAGAGGGGAGACAAGGACCGTTACCTTCTTGTCTTCCAGCTCGTCGATGTCTCTGGTCAGCTTGTCAAACTCCTCCTCGCTAACGCCGTTCTGCAGTGGCGTTCGGAAGAGCAAAGTCAGCCGCTGGTACATTGAGAAGGCGGTCAGGAAGAATATTAAAGTTGTCGGATGGACCTTGTCCTGGATCTGAAGAGCGGATTCGTTACACGAGGAGTTGACGCCTGTTCTGACACAAAAAAGGCTCCTTGGACAAGAGACTCTGAACAAGGATCACTGTACATCCACATAAAATCGAGTGATACATGCAGAACTTCTTCGGTTTGACTTTGACTCATTTCGCGTTCGTTGAATATTGAAAATGTAAGCAAACCTGTCATCGCAGTAAAATTGTATTTATCGACGAGAATGATCTAGGAAAAGCATGGAATTGGTTCACTTACGTCTACATCCACCAATTATCTTTTTTTAGGAGTAGTAACGGAAAGAGAGACTTTCTGCGGCCAAGAAGTACGTTTGCGTCACATCGACATGGCGGTCGTACACATGCTAGCTCGCATGGTTTATGAGCAGTTGACGGCTCACGTCTTCGCAGATCCTCCTCACGCCGAGGGTGTTGATAGTCTCGCCGGTGTTGATGTCATCAACCTTGGTGCAGATGAACGCCAGCTTCCCGTACTGCCCGTCCATCAGGAGCTGCCGACACACGGAAGGATGCATCAGTTATGTGGTGCGCAAATCGGGCTTACTCGTAGGGAGAAGGGTGCGATCGGCCGTCTTTGTTGAACCTAGCTACTCTCAGATCATGATCAAATCCGATTCACATTGGTGCTTTCGAATCGAAGAAGGATACTAAAAGATGTTATGCTGAAACGAGATCCTACAGCGAAGTAACGTTCGTGATTTCAGCCTGCTCATGCCGTAAACTTGAACGTCTGCGCAAACGACGCAAGCAAGAAGGAATCCAACTTTCTCCAAGGGTCTGAAAGATGGACACTTGACACGTGTCAATGAAGCATCGAGGTGCCGGAATATTTCTCACCTGGCGCCTGAAGTTGTCTCCTAGCAGATTCTTGGCAGTCCCGTCATCGACGGCACGGCAGATGTTGGCTGCGACCCAGATGGTGTTGCACTTCTTCAGGTAGCCCTCCGCCACCTGAGCAGCGAAGTGCGATGATGAAGAAGACACGTCGTAATTCAAAGCACTCGATTATAAAGCAGACTAGTTCGTAGAAGATGCTTTTCTTATCCTTCAAAATTTGCTGCCCGCTACCTCCGTTTGGGATCCATTCTCGTCGCTTTGATCCGCTGACAATCGAAGCGGGTTTGCAAGGGCATTTCGAGAGAGGAACACTTGACCAGCCAGCTCGAGAATATATATGAGACGAACTCAAAGCGGGCCAAAATCCGGACTGCCGAAGTCCCTTCGATGACAACTAGACGGGCGACGTTCTGTTACCGAAACAGCTCACCTTTGCTCTCGCAGCATTGGCGTCCCTGACACCGGGCCTACATCGATGCAGAACACGAAAGTAAGCTCAAGCGATGACGGCACAGTCATCAAGAGAATGCCGTCCTTACGAGGAACACACGGAGGGCTTCTAAGGCGCCCATGCTGTAGAAAGACGTGCTCGTCAAAGCACACCGACAGCAAGGTGAGATTGGAAGCTTTGAGTCTAAGATCCTTTCAGAGTCTGCTACGCTTACAGATCCACAATGATGGCACCGGACTCCAGCAGTGGCCAGGCGTGGCGGATGCACGCCTCCTTGACAAGCGGCCAGAAGGCTCCCCCGGTCATCTCGTTTGAGGGCGTCGAGTCCACGTACTTGTTCATCTCTTTCGAGAAGTCCTGAAGTACGATCGAGAAGGGATTAGCAATCAGCTCCCTTAAATGCGTCAGGGGATGGAGCGTTTCTGACTGCCTCAGGAGCGAAATCGCAGTATGCCAGCAAAGCGAAGGCGGCCCTGTTTTAGGCTTTAAGAGTTGCGATTAGTCATAGATAAGACAACCTTCCGACGCGACGAGAAACGTGAGTTGACGCGACGAAGTATCCAGCATGCTCGAGACCCCGAAGAGAAGATGCGAGCTGAGAAATGATGAGCTTTTCGATTATCCTTCTTCCACCAAAGATTAGGATGGCGTTGCTGGTTCTTACCTTAGCTTTCGCATTGCGGATGTGCTTGACGGCGCCCAGGACACTGGTGACGCCGGGGAGGCCGAGAAGGTAGTCGGCTGTCAGATTGGGCCGCTGGATGACGTCCTTGCCCCAGATGGACACCAGCTTGGCAATGGCCAGCTCCTTGGCGCTGTCATTCTTCAGCCTGCGAGCCGAGATGAGACAAGAGTTTCTGTGTCTTTATTTTAGTAGCTACGCAATCTGCAATGGTCAAAGCGGATTGCTTGCTCAGTCTGCTACCGATTGTGGACACAAGCTAGTCGTTTGTGAGAGGTACGGTTCAAGGGTGCCGTGATCTTTTCCTCTGGCAGGTTCGCTTGAGTACTTTTTGACACCTCTTGGGTTTTCACAGAGCCAATACTGGGGGGGGTAGTAATGAGTTGTCATTGCAGAACGAGTCTAAAAAGGAACACCAACAGATTCCTTGCCAGACTCGTTGGTGCAAGTTGTATCCTGTGATGCTAGGCACTGGGCTAATGACAAGATCTGCTTCATGTTCAGAGTTGGGTTTCGTACCTGGAGCCAACCTTGATTGACGTGCCATCTTCCTTGGCATCTGCCAGCAGGAGCTCCACCTCGGCACGGAGTTCGTCCCTGAAGTGGCCCAAATAACACACTAAGGTAAGTAAATGTATGTTGATCCTCCATTATTTTAATAATGAGAACCATCTAGTGGAAGTCCGTCATTCAGAATATGCACATATGCTTTCAATCGTCTTCTGTGCAAGTGTTACCTTGGACTCCGCTTTGAATCTCAAAGTGCAAGACCTTCACGGCCCAAAATGAAGGGGAGAGGCAATCAGTCCACTAACAGCCAACTGTTCGAGTTTCTCATACCTTGCCACAAAGTGCACCTCCCCCTCGTAGAGACGGTTCGCAGTGTTGTACTCCAGCCTGATGACTGTGGCGGTGCAGGCCCTCATACCTGCACATACACACCTTCTCCTGTTGATATAGGGATCCATGACAGCATCAGCTACATTTGCCCCGAATCTGGCCAACTTCTGAGAAGCTCCAGCACATGCTTTGAAGAACCATTTTGTGCTTTCTCTATATTGGCACTGAGCAAAAGCTTAACGGAATGTACTCATCGCAAAGTGGTAGCAAAAGAAGGCTCTCCAGCAACTTACAGCACATTGGCGGGTTGCCATTCTCGGATACTCACCGTTGGTTGGAAGGATACTTTCTTCGCCAAGAGCAGCATTGATCAGGGAACTCTTCCCCGCACCCGTGTCTCCAATAACTCCAATCCTTGTCGAAGGGACTGCTGTCTGTCTTAACAGATCGCCAGCCGCATCCGTCCTGTAAGGCAGAAGTTGAATTGAGCGACATCAAGCTCCAACAATCATGGATAATTGGGATCCATTTTCGAAAGCTCAACAGCGATATTCTGAATAGATTTTCCTAAGCAAGCCGCTCTTTCGACAATTTGGTATGGACAACAGCCTTTATCCGATCAGAGAGCTCCAGAAAGCATATCATGGCGCTTCTTGCAATGCAGCTAAGATGCAGCTGATAGCCAGTTCACCAAACTCGATGAAGACAATCTGTGATTACATTGTCAATAGATCATTCAGCACAATGCCTAAAATCCACACAGGAAGCAAGGCAACTTTGCACCTCGCAAGCTCGCTCAAAACAGACTCACCATGCCTTCACGCGGTTGGTTGGTGCCAGGCTCTTCCCTTTCTGCATGAGCAGCATTTTCATTGTCTCAAGGGCTTGCTTTGCCCCATCTATGGTCTGCTTGAACATCTGTCTGGGGGTTGAGGCCTGGGCCTTTGATTTCGGCGCTTCTACAGACTCCGGTTTGATCTCAGGTGCGTCTGCTCCAGGCTCTGCTTTCACTTGCGCACCAGCAACAGCGGTCTGAGCTGGGGGTTCAGCGCTCCCAGCTCTCTCAGAGTCCGTCGTCGCTGGAGGCACAACTGGCCCAATGGGGACGTCAATCTCCATAGGCTCTGGCTTTACGTCCGAAAGCTTCTGCTCCACAGTGGCAGCACCAGCTGTGACAGAAGCTGAAGCATGTGCTCCTAGGCCTGTCTGAATGTCCTGGGCGGGAACTGCATTGCTGTTTCGCTCAACATCAGCACCGGCTGCTGGAGTCCTGGGAGAAGCCATTGTTAGAGGCACTGGGGAGAGCTTGCTCAGATCCTCTCCCTCGCCACTCGCCAGCACTGGGGATGGGGTTGGAAGCACAACGGGAGACTGTTGCTCCTGAGCCGTGCATTTGGTGAAGTCCTCCTTCTGTGGGATTGGGAAGGCGCTGGTTAGCGAATGCAGCGTGCGGACCATACAACATTGTTTCCTGGCTGGCTCTGATGGCCACACATTGACTGATATCTGCAACCAAACTTTCTGCTGTAGCTGACATTTGAGAGGACCTGCACGTGTTAAGCACAGAGGCATGATGAGATTGAGTGTGCTTTGAGGTCAATCAGAAGGTTCCATATTGCTGATATCTAAGTGGAATCTTGAATGACTGCAGAAGGCAAACCTAGTAGCTCCAAGTCCAATCAATCTTACCTGAGAAGCTGGCTTTGGAGGTCCGTCACCCTGGTTGGTCTCTGCCTCAGCAGAGGGCTGACGTGTGGACTTAGGGCTGGCATTGGGAGCTTCTGACGAGTGGCTGGGTCCAACAGTACTGCCGAGCATCTTCAGAGCAGCCTTGACTTTGATCTTTGATCCGAACGAACTCAGCTGAAGCTGCGCAATGAAATCCTCGGGCTCCTCTTTGACCAGAAACAACACCTGTCCGTCGCAGCATTGTTCCCTGATAATCTGCAAATGAAAAAGGAAGATCATGACAGCTCAGTGAAGTTTTTGGAAATCCTACAAAAATTGTCAACAAACGGTTCTAAGGACATGGGCACATGAAGAGATGCACATTCTGTCTCGATCGACTTTTAGCAAAACTGCTGCAGTAGGTAATAATAGTTTGCCAGTCTGGAACACTGACAACCTCTGCAAGATCTCTCCAACTGGTGACTGAGCAGCTGCATTTTTTGCCCTGATCAAGGACGTGATGCTCACTTTGTCAGCCCGTGCAGCCTCATCAGGGCTGTTTGACAGGAGGGCGCCTGTGGCTGCAGCTACTTCTGCAACGCTGCTTGTCGGGCTAAGAGACTGTAGCAAAGGCAGAGGCCGATCAGAAGAGTTGCAAGGAATAAAGCGGATCAAATGATAGAGTAAGAGGCAGTTTACATATGGCATGCCTCCATAAGAATGAACGTACATCGAGCATAGCCTGCATTAGACGAGTTGCATCTTGCGGTTGCCTCAACCTTACTGGCGTTGCCTTCTTTGCGGAAGAAGTGTTAACAGCCAGCTGAGAAAATTGTCATGAAGGCAATGCAAGAGCTGCCACTCACCTCCATTGCCACTCGGCCCAGCTGGCCAAATCGACACCGAAAAGCTTGAGGGCTCGCTCATATCAATGTGATGCCCAGCGTGCGCTGGCCTTGATCAAAGCCTGCTGTCGGTTGTTCAGCCAGTAGTGGCGCCTCACTGCACCTTCTCAGGCTTCTGCATTAGCGCTTCAGCGTCGCATTGCCAACGATCTACGGTACGGGGCCCGGGTACCTAGCACGTCTGTTCAGTGTTCAGGTGTGTTCTTGCTGAGTTTGAAGACTTTCCAATTTCAACTTCGACTTTGACCAAGGCTCAGACTTCAAAATCTGGCGGGAGTGTCCCGTCCAATCTGACCGTCAATATCAGGGGTTTCGATGATCATCGACGGCCTTAAAGCTGTGCTGGAAGACGTTCAAAGTAGTGCCAGGTGTCTGCCTTGCATTCGCTGAATAGTCTGACGTCAGGATACGAAACCTATAGGTGCTTCTATGGTGTCATTTACGTCAGCATGCTCCATATGCACTCCCTCAACAAAGCTAGGTACCTATAGGGCAAATTGGCTCTCTCACTTCCAAGATAGCCATCAAACGGCGCCATTGTGTGGCGCTGACTACTAAGTCGGTCCTAGAGAACCCTTTGCGTCAACTTTTTGCATACAACTTCTCACGCCCCTCTCCAGTGCCGATCTGTGCACTTATCTCAGTTGGAAAACAATGGATCCTAAGGAACAACAGGAAGCGCCCATGTACCTGCGAGGGCAATGCTTCTGCTCCAGTGTTCAATTCGAGATCGTGCAGATGAAAGCACTGGCGCAGGTGAGATGCAGTTGATGCAGTGCACAAAGTCTCTTTCTTCGTCACAGTTGAAGCCTCTTTTCCACCCAAAGCTCGTCGTTGAAGGTGGTTGATCTTCTCCACAATTGCCTGCAATTATCAGACTGATTACCCAGACAGCGTCCACCAGCTTTCAATAAAGCTACCGACTCTTAGTCCAACTCAAACTGCACCTCATATCAGAGAATGATAAGGAACAGAATTGCTGATTGCTGTCCAGAAAAGCGGCTTGTACATGTAAGCACTGGTGGCTGCTGGTTGTGGTGATGCACCCTCTCTGTCGATACTACTACACTTGGCGGGTCCAGCATTGCAAGCCTTTGTGTTGGCAGAGGTCGCCTTCTGAGCAGTTCCGTTGGTTGGAGCCCTGGAAGATAACGGTAGACTCTTAGATGTGGGCCCCCTGGCGCGTCAAACATTTTGGGACTTGCGACCTTCGTTCAAAGGCTGTTTCAGCTGCTGCTTGCTGAGCAGACCAATGCATGTGACACGTTCACTGTTACTGACGAAACATAAGATAGAAAACAACACAGATCTATCCAGGGAGTTCGTTGGTTAGGGAGCTGGTAACACAATGCTCAGGCTTACTTCCGTTATCTGAAGTGCAGGAAGTTTTGACTTTTGACCCTATACTTTGGTCAGCAGCTGACTCGTTTCTGACCACGACAATTTGATAAGCTTTTGTGGGAAAGTCTTTGCTTATCATAGTCACAGGACCTTGCAGACTTGCCCACAAAACCTTAAATTACAATTTGGATTCTATCAGGCTTTTATCCATCCAAACGAAGCCCACTTTTCCCAACAGACCCTGTGTCACTGTGAGTCTTGCCGGCGGTCCCACTCAACCGCGTCGCTGGCTTGCATGACCTTCCCTATCAAGCTTGAAGATGGAAAGTCAGCCGACAGCGAGGGCAAGTAAGTACATATTTGCACTAGATCGTGGGCCACCCTTATACAATGTCTGCGGCATACAATCCTTACTTACCACTGCTTCAATGGATTCTCCAATTGCGTGAAGGTATTTCTCAGGTTGGACTCTCAAGGGAGGAAGTTTTACAAGATTGTGCGAAAAGTGCGTGTTTAAAGCTTGCTGCAATTGGCATTGGCAGCTGCAAGACTGCAATCAGGGTTTTGCGCAACATCAGTTCTCTCAGGCACGAGTAGCTTTTCAAGGGGATATATACGATTGGTATTCCTGATTTGGTTAACACACAGCGCCCGTTTTTGCTTCTGCGCTCAGCCAAGTGGCCTTCCAGAGATCTTCTTCTCATCTTCTTCTCAGTTGATCCATCTTTCGATTGTCATTCTCAAGCACAGGACTGTCTGCAAGATCCCATGAATACGGCCGCTTCTCCCTGCAGCCTGTGCGATGTCAGACATTCACTTGTTCCCACACATTTTGCAGGCTTAGGATTGTGAAGGGCGAAGACAAGCTCAAGCTATACCATCACACGCCCAACAGTTACAGCCGCAGATATCTCTGCAAGGAGTAAGTATTCATTCCGATTTGCATTACGAGGTCGACCAGATGTTGCTGCCGTTATTGTTTCAATTTGACTTTCCGAATCTCACCGCTTTGTTGTTTGTAGTCAGGCCTGGTAGCGAATTTGGTTTTGCCCCATCAAATATTCCCGTTTGTAGTCCCAGCTGAATTTTCTGTCGTGATCAGTCTACTTGCGGACTTGGAAAAGCCTCAAATTGTGATTGGATTATGAACCCCAGCACGCTTGGCTTTCCAACACTAAGACAGCTTGCGATGCGAGATAATGCGTTCGCAACGGGCTTTTCTGCATCCTCATGACATCCGCGTCGTGGCTTTGTGCTGCTGTGCCGGCATGTCGGATCTAGAACGATCCTGTCGGGTGAAGGATCGTTAAACTCGATCGCGTTTACCAGATTTGGTTAAATAAAACCAAGCCCGGACTTCCATGGGCAGAAGGACGGTCATCGAGGCTGAGGGCAAAACGTCGTGGGGGGTGGGGGAAGGGGAGAAGGGGCAAAGGGGCAGAAAGGGGGAGGGAGGGCGGGGGAAAGAGGGGACGCCGAAGGAGAAGAACAGCGGAAAGGAGAGGGGAGCTGAGGGGAAACTCAAGAGAGCCCCTTACACTGAGAGAACTCGAGCTGCTGGGTTAGAACATGAATCCATGTCTGCTTGCAAATCAAATCATCAAAGCACTGACTTAAATTTACGTTCCGGCCCATGAAGCGGAACCGGATTGGCATGCGTTGACACTCGAACCTCGTTCAGACGGGGAGGAGAGCCCGATCCTATTGTACCGGTCTCAGTTCGATTCCACTTATTCCTCATCACCCAATGCACACGTTTGTTGGGGCCCAGGGCAGTGTCGATCAAGTTGAGCTCAAGAGGGTGGTCAATTTGTGGTGGTGTGGTTCCATGGGGGAACCCCGGTTCGGGGGGACTGCCCACCTTCCTCCCTGCGGGGAAAGAGAAAAGGGAAAAGGGAAAAGGGGGGTGGGAAGAAAGGGGAAAAAGGAACGATTAGTGACCAACTTTGTGCGCAGGTGCGGAGCGCACGTGTTTAACTCCATTCCGGGAATGGGCATGGTGACCACCTTCCCAACCGTCTTCGGAGGAGCCGTCGACTTCAAGTGAGCCGAAACCAGCTTTTTGATAGCTCTGAATTCTCCTTTTGACTCCCTTTTGCCTTGTGAAAGGTTTGCCGAAAACCTGCTCTTTTTGGAGGCCAGGTTGTCTTCAAGTGAGCCATTACTAGCTTTGAAGTAGCTTCTTCTTTGACTCCCTTTTGGCTTGCAAAAGGACTGCTGGAACACTGCTCTTTTCGGTCGCCAGGTGGTCTTCAGGGGAGCCGACACTAGCTTTCAAATAGCGTCTTCTTTTGACTCACTTCTGGCTTGCAAAAGGAACGACGAAAGACTGCTCTTTCTGAACGACCGTGTATGATTCAACATTTCAGCCGTCTGTTCCTTTTTTTTCCAGTCCTTTTTATGTCGCTAGCATGCCTGCTGTATGTCGCTCGGCAGCTCGTCTCCACGCACGATCATCCCTCCTGCTCTTCCAAAAGAACTGAAGGTTGGCTTTTGAATACGAAGTATGAAACACCTACCCGTAAACTGTCAAGTCCAGCTGTTTCAAGCACTGGAAATTTTGAAGAAGGGGGTCTCGCATGGAGCTTTACATTTGAAAAGCCTACCGACGGTTATCTGCAGGGGCAAGCAAACCGAGCAATCTTGGTGATTCCATGTTCTCTTCGGCCCCTGACGCCGTCAATCATGTAATCCCCATTGCACGGCAAGACTCCCAAAAAACAAGTCTCAACTTGTTGATGATGACCTGGTTTGATGTGCTCCATCAGTCAGCGAGAACGCTGAAGACCGGGAGCAAAGCAGCGGCGGATCGCCGGGAGCTGGTCGAATACACGTCTTCTCATCTCGGGCAAACAACTTTCAACCGAAAGCTTTACCAAAAGATCTGAGGGCTGGTCCGCATCACTTTCGGGACAACCTCTTCTTTGTCTCCTTCAGGCCCGACTTTCACGTCAACTATGGGGAGAAGATCTTCGCCGTTCGGGACGGGCTTCCAAAGTACAAGGGCTTCATGGGCTCTGAGCGGCTAGACGATGATGGGCAACCAATTGCCGTCTGAAGACCAACTATAGGCTTTAAAGAGTTAAGTAGGCCCTCATTTATTCAAACGCGTGCTTAACCCTAGCTAAGTGGTGCAGTCGCGTTTCAAAAGCTTCAAGGGCACACCAACGGATGCGTCCATCCAGCCGCCCCGGTAAAACGGAAGTTACTTCGCCCGGGCGGGCCTCCGACGTTTACAGCTAGCGCCGCGGCAACAATTCTAGACGCTGTGGAGTCCTTACCCAGTTGAGAGCTCGCTGTCCGTCAAAGTACGAGACGACAGGCTGGCGAGGAGGCATCAAGTCCGCGTTGGAATCAGTGGTGTTAACGAGGCCATGATCATGCGGGGATCATGCACACTTGCATGATCACAATTGCTCAGCTCGCTCCTTACCGTCATCTCAGTTAATCATGCATGCATAGTCCTTGGCTGGTTGTGTACTCCCTATGCGTGGCGGCGGCCGGCTGTTCGACAGCTATAGCCTAGGTCGATCTTCCGTGCGGCCGCACCGATATGGGTGCGCGGCCCGCTTATAGGACGGCTGGATCCGAAGATCGACGCGGTATGTACTATGTATTATCTCAGATTTGCACATGTGCCAGGGATCTAGCTATAGCTCGTCGATTATACTGTCTTCATGTGCATGCATGCATGCGGCATCATTGCATACGTATGAGGATCATCGTCAGCTGGATGCATTGCTTTCGAAGTTTGTCTTCATATATACATATTCGTGCGGCTGCCTCTCTCAACGAGCGTCGCAAAGTTGATTGATTCCTGCAAGGCACAAACTGATCTCCGATCATCCTGCTTTTGGCACATGGTTGTGGTCAAAATACTCATTAGTCAACCTGGCATGCTATCTACGACCCTACAGTGCGTCCTGGACATGCGATTAAACTACACCAATGCTCACCTTTCACTGTCTCTTCATGGTTGCGATAGCTTGTGGATTTTCACAACAACCCTCCGGTGCCAGTATGAGCTCAAAACACGACGACTGCCCCAACCATCATCACAATTTGCTTCGAAGAAGCGTCGACTTCTTCAAGTAATCCTGGCCACGATCCGTCAGAAACTGCGCAAATTTCGTGCCCTTTCCGGAACCATAAACGATATCTTCTTGCCCCGGTAGGTTTTCCAGAATGTGCCCGGGGAGGAGCGTCGACGCCGGTCGGGGCAGCGGCGGAGGGGGTGCAAGCGCCCAGATGGCAGACAGTTTACTATTGGCCGTGTTGAGGGGCTCCAGAAGGCCCACGTTCAGACCCCCTGAAAGGAGCAAACCGAGCTTCTGTCAGTATGGGGTTTGCAAGCATTTGCTTCTGCTTTCGGCTCCCACTTCGCTTCTGTCGCCCACGAAGTTAGTCGAGTGTAGTCTCCTACGAGAAGCAGAATCTCGTAGCACAAAACCACAACGGCACAATGTTTCGAAAGCGGGCTCCAGAGCCCCCGCCAAAAGAGAAGCCAGAGACCCGATCGACTGTCGTCCGAGCAAGTTTGAAATCTGATCAGACTGGGATCCCATGATCCCAGAGTCGGCAAACGTGGATCGGCGACACGTCTAAGCAACTACGAGTGTCAGGAGGGCCTTGCAAAATGTACCTGACTTTCCGAAATCGAATACGGGCTTCAGAGCCTTCACTGAACAGAAGCCCATATCCGGCCGACTCTCGTTGCCACAAATGCAAACCTTGTACAGAATGTTCGGCTGATTTCATCACGTACATAATCAGTTAGAAATGCTTCACGACAATCACCTGAATTTGCGAAGTCAAACACGGGCTTCAGCGCCTCCACCGGTATGCTGAAGTTGAGGTGCGGCAGCATGCTCCCCCCGCTGTGCCGCGCCGCTGACGTCACCAGACCGATCAGCCGGCCGCTGACGTCAACCACGGCGCCCCCGCTGCCACCCGGGTGGACGGCTGCCGTCGTCTGCAGCATCGCCACGTGGCCGTCCGATTTGACGAGCCGCGAAACGACGCCGGAGTACACGGACGGTCGCAACTCTGCAGAAAACGAACTTTCGGACGTGAAGAATGTTTTGGGCCTGTAAGTAATGACCGTGGATTGATAGCCACGTGGCCGTCCGATCTGACGAGCTGTGAGACGACGCCGGAATATAACACGGGCGGTCGCAGATCTACAGGGACGCGTTTCTGAATCTGAACAATTTGGCCTGTAACTTATCGACTGTGGATGCGTTGCCACCTGGCCGTCGGATTTGACACGACGCCGGAGAACACGAACGGTCGCAGCTCTGCACCGGACGAAATGGCATTGAAAAACCCGCGAGTTTGATATTCTTGACTGATTGAAAGTGTTGACTGTTTCGATGGATGACATAACAACATTGCCATCAGCGCTTAGTCCTATATTTCGCATCTCGGGCCGCGGTACGGCGCCAGAGTAACGAACGGACGCTTGCGGCTCTGCAGACACGGCACGCAAAAGACACGAAAGCTCGATGAAGGAAAGCAACAGATATGGGTTCAAGCGGGAAAACGGGAGCGGGAGGACTGCCTCTTGGAAAAGAGTGCAACTGCTTCCTGTCTATAACAAGACCGCTGAAAGCAGCGTGGAACTTTCTGTGAGTGACTGTCCGCCTTCTAAATCAATACCAAGGCACGAAAGAACCCTGACTCCTCTTTTGAGTGCAACTGAGATTGAGAGGAAAGATTAGGTGGCTGTCTCATTAATACAACGAGCCCGTCTCCTTTGCAGACTTGCGCCTCAGGCGTCTAGGACTACCTCGCGAACAGAAGGCCCGCCTAAGGATTGGTCCGAGTCAAATATCGATTAGCTAAGTTCCAGCATCTTTCAGGAGACGAAACTCGATGACGAATACGAAAGAAGACCCACGGTCGCGGGCTGACAGTCAAACAGTCACGTCGACGCGAACTCTTCTTCTCAAAGAGACCCCAGCGTCGTCGATTGAAAGCAGACAGCCAGACAGCGCACTTTCAGCTGACTAACAAACCGCTAAAAACATAAAAAGGAGAGCCTTCTCAGAAATAAACGCACCAGTCATGGGCCCAAACAGCCCGTGTCCCACGACCAGCGCCGTCGCGCCGGGGGCGGAAGCCCGTTCCGCCGGAACGATCGGCCGGAGTCCCGTCGGCGCGTTCAGCAGCTGCAGAACGGCTGCGTCGAAGGGGCCCTGGGAGACGAATACTACGCGCGCGCTCTGCCCCGTGGCAGCTCCTCCGCGGTCGCTCAGATGGACCCTGACGGGGCGGTAGTAGCGGGGCGGGTTGGACGCCGTTTTTCGCAATGACAATGGAGGGGGGGATGGCGAATAGACGGGCGATAGCAGCCGAGGGGATCCCCTTTGCGCAACAGTTTGAATGTCAAGCGAGCGTGCTGATTGCCGTGCACTGTGCGCGCTTTCGCCTTCTCGCAGGCTCCTCTCTGGATACTCTATTCCTGGAGGGAATTCACACTGATCGCGACTCTCAGCTGCGCTCCCTGAGCGTTCTACTTCCGTTCCTGACCAACGGGACAGCGGTTGGCTAGCTGGCTCGCTCTGCTCCTGACACGTGGCACTTGACCTGGTGTCACTGCCACGTATACAATCCCAGTACGCACCGCGTTGGGTGGGACGCTTTTCAACGCCGCCTGAGTCACTACCTAGTTCCGGCAACGCCCTCCGCATTTCCCCTAAGGCTTCTCGGGTTCCGCCGGAAAAGGACGGCCATCCCGCACCTTCCGCTCCGCCAATACCTCCCCGGATTCCGGCCGCCGAGGAACCAGCTGCCGAAGCTGCTCCGCTTCCAACATCTTTCTCAGACCGTTCCGTTCCGTTCCGACCCGCTCTCCGCTCGTTCGCCGGACTCTCTGCCGGCCCCTCATTCCGCCGCCTCCGCGCTTTTTCCGTTTCGCCCATTTCCCGAAACCCCTCTTCCCCTCCCGTGAGCCGCTCTCCCATCTCTTTACTCTCCTCCCCTGTCCCCCTCACTCCTCCTACCGAAGCGCCGAAGCGCACTCGTGGCTGCAGCTTGGAGCCGTGCACTTTGGGCTTGGTCGCGAACCTCCAGGGCTCGATCAGGTGCGCGTTGGTGAGAATAAGCCCCTCGGCGCTGAGCACGACGCCGGAAGCCCACGCGCCGTCGTCCATCGAAAGTAACACGACGGACTCAGCCGCTGACTCAGCCGCCGCGGGGACGCCTTCCGAGGTGTGAATACCTCCGGGAGTTTGAACACCATCCGGGGTGTGAATGCGCTCCAGCATGTCCAACTGGGCAGGAAAAGGGGTAGTGTGGGCGGTGATTGGATCGGGAGTGTGAATGCCTTTCTGGGTGTGAAACTGCTCTCTGAGAGGCCGCTTGCCTGGACTCTTCTCAGAGGGCGCAGTGGAGAACCGATTGCTAGGCGCTGCGGAAGTGGGGTGCATTTGGAGTATTTCCTGATGGTTGACCGGATCCGCCACTTGATCGCTACCAAAGTGTCCTGCGTCCCGCGCGGTACTCCCGAGCGTTTCGATGTAACCCATATTGGGTTGCCCATTCACACCACTGCTGGTCGTAGGCTGGGGTGATGGTGTGAACACGGCTTCAAATGGCCTGCTGGCGGCTGCTTGGGAGGCGGCAAGTGGAGCTACGGGGGCGAGGGGAGAGGAACGGGGGACGAAGTCGATGCCGAAGGGACGCAAAGCTGGAGCGAGGGCGTCTGACGTGATGATCAACTGCGAAGTAGGAGGAAAAGAGTTTCAGCTCACAGCAAATTCCGCAATCGAAGAAAAACAAGCCAGCCTTGGTGGTGCGGCAAACTTCTGGGGATAATTTCACTTTCTATGTCGTTGCCAATCATGAATGGAGAGTGTATTAGGTTCAGCTGTTGAGGTGTATGTACGCAAGGGACGAACGATCAACCGGGGAACGCTTGAACGATCTGTGATTTAAACGTATGGTTACATTGATGCGGACGTGAGGTTCTGAGCTTTGTCAGATTCTGAGAGCACGTTCGGAAGGCACAAGAACGGACATACTCGTCGGCGTGGACTGATGGACGCCTGTACCAAGACCAGAAGGCTGGAACACAAAGTTGCGCCGAATCATGCATACTGTCAAGAACTAGTCGAGAATACATTTACATCAAATCAAGACTTTGACCGGAAAGTACAGGAGAAAAAAAAATGTTCGGGTATAATCAGAGTAGGTGGCAAGAAAGTGAGGTTTAAGTTTCAAAAAGCTACACGATAGTCATGCACAAAATGTCTTCCAAGCGTCAAGCCAGCAGAGCAATGGTATTCTGATTCGAAGATTGACAGAGAGGTAAGCCAGCAGTAACTAGAATCTCAGGATCCCTTTGTATCATGCTAGACAGTGATCACAAACGGGAAGGATGATATCGGAATATTGTCACACCCACCTGCACTTCAGCCCCGCTGTTACGCTGCCTGAGTGGCCGCCACAGCAGGCCCACCAAGCCGCCGCTCCCGTCCACGACAGGGCCTCCCTCCATGCCTGGCAAGCACCTCATGTCCGCCAGCAGAATCGGGGCCCTGTTTTCGTCCGCGTGCCACCAGTTCGACAACACGCCCACAGAGACACTGTTGGCGAAGTGGCCCGGCGACAGGGCCCCGAACGGAGACCCTACGGCGGCTAGGAAGTCGCCTCGGCGGAGAGGCCCTGCTGAGACGAGCTTCGGCTGGGGATGAGCCCTGTTTGTGAGAGGGGAGTTCGAGAACAGGGCCTCGGTTTTTGGACCCCGGGAAACTGCGTCTGCGTCTCTCGACCCCCGGCTGTCGTTAAGGTTTAGTGCCGAGCTTGAAATCATCCGTTCAGTAGGAAATGCTGCCGGTAACAAGCTTCTTCTCAAAGTCGACTCTTTTGAGGGATCATCCAACTGCAGCTTGGCAGGAACCCACTTCCGAGCAGACGCAAGGTTTACTCTAAGCACCGCAAGCCGCACTCGAGACGGAGCCCCCACTAGCCCGCTCCCCTCCTTCTCAGACACCGTACTCCGGTGCAAGCTCCAAGGCTTCGGCGCCGAGTCTCGAGTCTGCACCGCGACCCCGGCATCCCGTACTTCCTTTCGTGACGTCACGCTGTCCCAACCAGAGCCAGACCCCTGAATAGAACCCTCTGAGTAGAAGCCATGACCAAGGTTTTCGGTCAAAGGATCTGCGGCTTCTAAATGGGACGAAGTGGGGGCGGAGCGGACTGGTGGGGGCGGGGGCCTTTGGTGGGTGGGGGCTTTGTCAACTGACACGAGATGCCAGCCGAGTTGCCAGCCCCCGCTGTCGATGCTAGAGTGGGAGCTCAGAATGGAGTGAAGCGCCTCGGTTGCAGAGGGGACATCGACCTGAGAAAAGAGAGAAAGAGAAGGGCGGGTAATGAGCAAGTCACATAGGAGCTGGCAATTCGTACAAGTCCTTTTAACAGCTTTGCAGCGGATCGCAACTCAATGGAGTGCCTCGCAGGTGCAAGCTTGTACTGAAACAAATGCTGCAGGAAGGGAGTAGCTGAAAAATGCAAAAGGCTGGGCAAAAGACTGATCGAGATTCTTTCAAAATTGCCAGAAAGCAGTAACAGACCTCAAGATGTTTCCAAATGGAAAGAGAGAAACATCTTTTCGTAGTTCTAGATTCGAGAACGAGGTACTGTCCAGACCCCTGAAAGTGACCCGTCAAACCCCAGCTGAAGGGTCCATCCTTCTGTCAAAGCTAAGACTCCTGTCATCTCAAACACCGTACCGAGAGTTGACTGAACAAGGAGCATCAAGAGAAGGAAGGTAACTTAGGCCCCATGCAAGAGGGCTCAAAACAATATGCTAATCTAACCGCTACAGGAACACATCTACATCAGGTGACTTGTCAACGAAAAGACCAGCTCACCACTGCAACAAGCTCCCCTTCTTGCCACCCTTGCACCGCGCTCTCCTCGTCAAAGAGCGCCACAATTTTTGTTCCTGGCAGGAGCTCCTCCTTTGCCCCTCCATCATATTCCCTTCTCTGGACAGGGGCTCTTACAAGGACCCCTCTGCTGCTCGGCCCAAAAGGACTTGGCAACTCTGGCATCGAACTGTGAGCAGGCTGAGTGCTTGGTTGGCGGAGAAAGGGCTCAACAAGCGACGCATCCGTGATGATCAGCAGCTCATTTAGGGGGGTGTTCCGCAGCTGGTTTGGAGGGGGGGGGGAGGGGAGGCAGAGGCCAGAGGCGGACAAGGTAGTGATGCCGTTCTTGCTCTGGAAGAAGGCGTGCTGGCGCATCTTGCGGCTCTTGGGGTCCTGCATGAAGAGCATGCAGAGTTCATTTTGGAGCTGCTTTAGGTGCGGTGATCGCTGAGGCCTCACTACTGCAGTCTTCGTCTAAACAACGAAATTTAAAACTTCTGATGCCACCTTGCTATGGATGCTAGCACGCGCAGACGAAGGGGCCACAATCAAAGGTTTCATCCACACCTGATCTACTGAAGCTATGTCCTCTTCTCGTAACACACCACCAATTCAAACAACAGAAATTCTTTCAAGAAACAACAGATGCCTAGCTCCTTGGGCACTAGCGACAGGGCTTGAAACAGCTTGCTAGGGGCCTGAAAAGGGCTAGACATGGGGCGCATGATTGAGAAAGTTGAAAACATACCACTGTATCATCAACGTTACAAAGAACCGTGAAAGGCAGAGTGGTTACTCACAGGCCCGGAGATTCGGAGCATGACGGCCAACGAGCATGCTTGTCTTACAGGAGAAACAGCCATGGCGCTTGACTGCACAAGGCTTTGGAGGTGGCTTTGCTGGCGACCACAACCGCAGGAAGCACTCTTTGCTGAGGAAGTGATGCGTCAAGCCACACGGACGGTGGTTCTGACAAAAGCGGCTGGAATCCTCAGAGTCTATCACCCACGTTGCAACTCTGTGTCTCTGGCTGCGAAGTTCTCGCTAAGATGGGGACCCGCAGCTCAAATCTTAGATTTTTTGCATGGTGCTGAGCTCGAGGAGAAGCCAGTTGAGATAGGAGCGGAGATGTCACCACAGAACGTGAGAAGTGAGCTACCAGTGCTGGCAAGTGGTGTTGCCCATGTGCAAAGCTCCCTAGGTAGCTTCAAGTTCAACAACACTCTATGAGACATGGAGTGACTCAGCTCATCACGGACGGGGTAGGGAAAGCTAGACGAATGCCGATCTGAACTGTTGAAACTGTGATGATCTTCTTGTCTCGGTTAAGAATCCGGCTCTTTCAGGAACCAGAATAAGGCAACGCTTGCAAAGATTTTCTATAGATCTAGAATCTAAAGCACGTTCGGTTGGTGGGGGCTTCTGCTGCTGGATCTTCCTTTCCCCACCTGTCCCCGCCTCGCTGCTGTTCTTCGGGCTGCTGATGGATACTTCTCTTATAGCCCGTGCGAATCAAAGGCATGGGGCGGAGTGTGGGTACAGGGCATTGTTAGTGCTGTTCGCAAGGACATGTTCTTACGACTTCTGATGTGATTTCTAAATATGACTTCACAAGTCACATTTAGAACTGCGAGTCTCGTGCAACTTTCAATAGAAGGGCGCAGGCTTCATTGGTTATGGCTTCGTCTGGAGCCGTCACGCCTTACAGATTGATCTTCTTCCTGTCGCCTGTTGACCCGGGCTCCTTTAGTGTGGCAGTACCTTCCCTGAATTCTGCATTGGCTAGGGAGTGGCAAATAGCAGCATAATTGAAGGGCACGATGGCAAATGCAGCGTGATCTTTCAGGCGTCGTTTCACTTGTGCAGAAGTGTTTGTGCTTAAAACAATGGCTGTTGCTTCGAAACCCATCAGCGGTGGGCTCACTAAACTTCCTTCTGATGCTGTGTCCTTCCTGGACACTTGGTTCACAACATCAGATAGCATTTCGTCCGCACCATTCATCCTGGAGTCCTTGACTGAAGAGCACACAAACCTTCTGAGAAGAAACACAAGGTTGGAGGCGCGCTTAGCCAGAGAGGCCGCCCGCGCCTGCGAACAGAGCGAGAAGGCGCTAGCAGCACTCTCAAGCCTGGCAGAAAGGGTGGGAAGGACCAAGGATGATGCGGAGGCGGCGAGTGCGGAGTCGACGCCGTTGGTGTGCAGGCTGGCCGAACTAGCGCACGAGGTGGCACGCGTTGAAAAGGTACTAGAAGGCATGGATACTTGGAAACTTCTTTGGTGGTGCCTTCAAACAATTTGCCGTTCAGAGTCCTGAAAGATATGTGCAGTGCATGCAATCTAGATAGAAGACAAGAAGCTGAGTTGGCAAGAGGCGCTCACCAAGTCTTGTCTGCAATGGCCTTCAAAGGTCCTGACTAGCAGCATGTCAAATATTACGACGTGCATGTGTCTGAGTGGTTGCCAGGCTTAGCTGATCTTTCAGAATGAGGGATCCACATTGAAAAATAGCATCTACGCTTTAAGTTTTGCATTCAGTCTCTAGAGCAACAGAACTTATTCCTATCAACGGGTGCGTACTTCTTTGAGTGACTTTAGGCGCTCTGCGGGTGAGAAAAGAGAAAGTGACAAAGAAACAAAAGATGACGTAGATTGTCAAGTAGAATCATCCCTTTTCTGCCTGGTGCTGTTATGATATGGAGCTCACGTTCCCTGTTTTGTCTGTCAGGTCCGGATCTACGTCCAGGCACTCCTTCAGTTGGAGAGCTCTGTCATTGACATGGAGGAGCACATTGCTGAGGCCAACAGGGCTCGGAGCGGAAAGCTTGACAGATTGGTCCCAGCGGTTGAAGCGTTCAAGAATACCACCACGCTGGCTGCTGACTTTGCAAGGACGCATGTAAGTGTTGACGCTCGCACTGCGATTTTATGATTGGGCCGTTTGTGAGTGTCGATTTGCGGGCCCTTTGCAAGGCGCCCTCTGCAATGAAGTCGGTTTGCTTGTTACAACCGATCACTCTCCCTCATATGGTAGCCAGAAACAGGATATGTACACAGACATTGATCTTTGAAACAATGCATGTTGGAACAACGTCAACTCTGCCGAAGTCAATCGCTCTCGCCCCCAGCCTATCGTTTATTTGACCGAGGTCGATCGCTCTCTCGGCCAGCATATTGTTCGTTTTACCATTCTACAAATGTTTTTGAAGATGAACTGGTCTTGAGAGCTTGGCGGCTCTCAACTGGTCCTGAGAACGTGGGGCTCAAAGCGAGGCTTCCGTTTTCTCTGAGAGCTGTCGAATGTTCGATTGAGTGATTCACAGTGCTCCAAAGCCTACATAGTGATCTCAGAAAGCGACTCTCCCTGTATGCAGCCCCAGTGGTGGCGGCTGTTACTGGCTGTTGACCTGCGATTAGACCAGGGGTTGGCTGGCATCCGCCCCGCCCTTGACCAGATCTACAGGGCCTCTCTCTCAAGTGTGAATTGGCCCCCGCCGCTTCTTCCCGGCAGCGAAGCCACAGACGAGGACGGCACACTTCTCCACTTTGATGGATCCGAAGGAAACGAGTTTCGCAGCAGTTTCGGGACCCTCTCGCTGCTGCAAGTAGTTCAGAGCGCACGGGAAGTGCGGAGTCGGTCAGGAGGGGGGTCGGTTCTCGAGAGCACTGGGGGTTCGGGTTTAGAATCGGATCCGTTATGGACGTTCCAGGCCCTGGTCGAGCCAATAGCTAAGCAGGCGGAGCCGCACCTGAGCAAATGGGTCGACCAACCGGAGTTCGCCTTCGCCCTCTGTTTAAAGGTCGCTCAGGACCATGTCGGGTTAGCGGATGCGGGGCTGCAACTCCTGCTGGAAAAGGCGGGTTTGGTCGGGGTTAGCGCGCGGGAGGAGTGGGTTAAGGCCGTGGCAGGCGCGCTAGCTAGCGCGCACCTGAGGGAGCGCGGGCTGCCGTTCCTGATGCAGAAACTGGAAGAGGACAGAGAGGCATATGCCGTTCTGTGGTTGCTCACGGTCGACCAGGCGCTGGTCTTCGACAAGCAAATGCAAAAGCTTGTAGCAGGGAGCAGCGGTATCCGGTTAGGGCTAACGGAACCCGGTTACCCGGCCACCGTTGGGGTGTTCGCCGAAAGGGACGCGTGGTTAAGAACTTGGTCAAGGCTGGAACTGGAGGACGCGCAGAGAAAGGCCAAAGCGATCCTGGTGAAAGACAGTGGTTGGGAAATCGTCCACACCAAGGGGGAGAACGGGGACGATTGGTCGGAAGAAGCAAATGATGTCGGGCCAAGCGGATCGGAGTTTCGCCCGCCAATGAATGCGGAGGGGGTTGTAGGACTCCTCCAGGCAACAATCGAACGGTGCAGAACGCTGCCCCGGGCGGATCATCGGCTGGCGTTCGTCGAGGCGGTCACGCTGCCGCTGCTGGCACGGTATGAGGAAAAAGTAAAAGACAAGTGAGTGACGGTCTCTTGGTCGAGAAGGAGACTCCTTAGTGAACAAAAACCGTTCCGTTAGAGTCACTTTTCAGTTGTGCACCCTGGAATAATGCGCCTCATTCCCGGTTCTTTTGGCCACATATTCTGAGCCTTTCCGCAACCCTTGGAAATTGTGTTCGTTCAGTCCTGCTAAACGATTGAATTCGATTCGTGAGGGGGCAATGAAACGGACTGGCTGACGTGGCGGCCAACTGAGGGGCTTCGTGAAGACAGTTATTGTGATTGTCACCGCCATTGATGCATCTTCGTCTTTCGCTTGACCTTCTTGCTCGGGTTTTGAATACACGGGAACCAGATTAATCGTGTAGTTGCGGTACGGTTCGGTTCGAGATTTCGCCAGGTCCAATCAATCACTTCGCCCGAGACTTTTTGCTCTTCACTCGAAGCACTCACCCTTCTCCATCTATCGTTCTCTTTTGTCGTCTCGAAAGCAGAAGACATGCAGACATACACAAGCCCTTTTGCGGCGGTTGATGCCTTTGATTGTTATTCCCATACTAGGCGCATTTAGTTGCTGTTGCCCCACCGCTCATATGGTTGCACGTGCCTATTCACATAGGTGCCAGGAGATCCAGGGCCTCACCAGCCTGGCCCATGACGCCGACATGGTGAGAATAGCCGCAGGCCTCAACGGGCTTCACTTCATCGAACAGCAGATGCACGATTGGAGCGATGAGCTGTTCTTCATTGAGCTCCAAGCAGCGGCGACAACTAGAACAAGGACAAGCGGTGCCCCAGTCGGTGATGGGTGGGACTTGGACGTGGGCACTTCTGCGGCAGGGGGGTCGGAACGGGGGGCCGGGGAGGGGGGGGAGACGGGGAGTGTGTTCGACGAGGAGGTGCGGCGGGCCCAGGAGCTGCAGGAAGAGTGGCTCGGGAAGCTCGTCAGCGCCATGGTGAGGTGACGTCAGCACGCGTTTGGCATTCTCTAAAGTCTATGGAATCTGCTCGGACTATCCGTCGAGGTTTTGGGCGGCTGTTGCTGGATTGGCAGCTGCTCAAGTTACTGTAGCAAGTTGCTGACGTTCGTCCTGTCGCGTCAATGCAGAGAGTTACGTTCCAAATTGAAAGCCCCGAACTTCACTGACTCTAAGCTGGATCCGTCGGTCGTTGACTTCTACCCGAACTTCTGCTCTCGAAGGCCATACGGGCAGATCCACTCTTTTATATCAAATGAATGCTTTTGGTGTAAGCAGATACAGTGTCAGAGGCCTCGTCAGGCTCTTCGTCAAGGTAGTGTCGACTCTTTGGGCATTGAAAACAATCTCTTTCGTTTTTCCAGGTCCGCCAATTTGAGAGCAGAACGGAAGAGTATCAACGAAACAAGAAGCGCTGGTCCGAAGACTCCCACCCAAGCAGTCTCCGGGACGGAAGTCAAGACATCCCAAGCACCTCAGCCACTCCCCGCTTGTCCGGGGAAACCTCTAGACGTCCCTCCCGATCCGACACAGCCCACACTCCCTCCCCAGAAGACAAGGCCGCTGCAAAACGGAAAAGACGGGTGACGTTCAACCTCGACAACTTGCCCGACAGAGGGGCAGGCGGGGTTGAGAACCGGGTTAGCGGTAACTCGTCGGCGGAGCCTAGCCCGCAGCCCGGGGGGATCCCCCTAGTGGTGGACGTGTCGCCGACTCTGGTCGACGCCCTGTCGGCGTTCCGATCGCAGCTCCTGGCCCTCCACGTGGCGCTCGATGAGGAGCTGTTCACGAAACTGTGGAGAAGAGTGGCGGCAGCGATCGACCAGCTGCTTCTAGATAAGGTGGGCTGTTGTAGCGTAGATCTTGCGGGGTCAATACGATTCCTCGTTTTGCAGATTTCCAAAGATTGATCCATCATTTTGCAGGTCGAAACGCCGTGAGCTTTCCCTCCTGTCTTCTTCTGTCAAAGAACTCCGGAAGACACCTGTCTCGACAGCCGCTTATTGGATGTCGAGACAGGAGTCTTCCGGAGTTCTTTGACAGAAGACCCGTTGTCGGACCTCGCTAACTGACTTGGTGTTGCAGGCACTCCCCCTTTTGGTTAAGCTACCTTGTTCACACGTTCTGTCGATCCCTCATCTGGAAGTGCGCAGCTATCAAGTATGGAAACCAGAACGCAACAAGGTGTGCCTGAGGGATTGTCCGTTTCTCTCACCCAGCATTGTGTAATCCGTTCAGGTTGTACTGGGCAGCAGCCACTTTGCAAAGACCGGCACGGCGCAGCTCCAAGCGGATTTGGAAGCGCTGGCGTCCGTTTTCCGTCCGTTCACGGGTCGCCCGCTTGCGCACTTCCGGTTGCTTTCGGACGCCCTGACGCTACTCAACCTGCCGGGGCATGCTGCACGGTCGTTGCAAGGGGCTCTTACGGGGCAAAGCAAGGAAACCTCCGCAGTAGAAGAATTGAAAGGCCACGGCATCCGGAGACTGAGTGCCGCACAGGCCGAATCTATTCTGCAACATCGATAAAGCATAAAAACTGCGCTCTCTTTGCGGTGCATCTTGTTGTCAGCACATACAGGCACAAGGTCCTTGCATGAGGTTGTGCTTGGTTGCATGAAGCGTGGGTTTCCCAGTTGCTGCATGACACGTCTCAAGCACATGGTTGTTGTGCCGTTTTAAAGTTCGCTAGTGGCGCCTGCTCTTATCGAAACAAATTAACACCGGGAGTGAAATCCTTCTCCGCCCTAAGCTTGCTCCATGTATGTGCAATTAACGTGTCGCCGCGGTTGTGCTAAGACGGTCACTGCAACTTGCGAGCGACCGCCAACACGATCAATGCAGTGCCGCCTCGACCCTAGCTTACGGTACGTCCTTGGATCATGCAGGCATCCCATCATGACTCACACGTGCACGATCGAGCACGTCGAGTGCATGTAATGTCTGTAAAAGAACCCAATGCTTTTTATTAAGTATTGGACCGTCCAATATAAAGTTGGACGCCCGCATAGGCGAAAGTGTGTACTGACTTGCGAGCTGTATAGCTCAGTTTGCCACGCACATGCACGACGCATGTTTACGTGCCGAGCTCAAGCTGCACTTGCGCAAAAACGCCGGCATATATTCTCGTCCGATACATTCCGTGATTACATCCGGCACGTCCCTATCAGTGCATATGCGCAATTGAAACATGCATAATTCGATGGCGTACAGACCGTCATGCATAAAATAAAACCTCTGGGCTACTAAGCCTAGTTTCAATCTGAACTATAACGCCTGGGCGGCGGCCCTTCGCTGTACCCAAAATCATTGAATCTTTTGAGGCTTAGACTGCACCAAAGTTGCATCGTGTATGCCGCCGCAGCAGAGCATCACAATCGAAACATGTTGCGAGGGATCGGATCGACTCAGGCTACAATTGTCATGCGAAGTTGCAAATCAATATATCGACAGGGATGACCCGCCTTGTTCTATATAACTTTAACATTGTCGTATAGTCAGTAGGTTCTATCCTCGGACAAACTCACTGCATCATCAATAAATAACTGTATAAGGAAAGTTACTCAGATACATACGAAGAGCCTTAATGGTCAACACAGCTTATCATTTTCAACAACGGCATACCCAAACACATATTCAAACAAGGCCGGTGGCCGTTTTCTCTATTCAAGCTTCCTTCTTACTCATATACCTCGCGATAAAGTCCTTGCACAGCGGCCACGGCTCTTTCCCAGGACCGTGCCCAATCTTCCTCTTGTTGTCACTCCTTTCGAGCTTCACTTCGTCCGTCACGGGAGCATACTCGATTTTCACGGGGTCAGCGTACGGCTGAATGATCGCGCCACCCGGGTCCGCGCGCGTGACATTGGGGGTCAGCGTATCGAGCCAGTTCGGCGAGATGCCAAACCGCGGGTTAAGCACGTTACCGATCTTGTTGACCAGGGCGAAGTCGCGGCTGAAGGCGGCGCCAAAGGGTTTGGGGGCTTCGCTGAAGCCGCTGAGGACGTGCAGGCAGCACTCCAGGTTGTGGTACGAGGAGATTTGCTTGGAGTTCCCGAGCGGGTTCCGGCCTGCCGCACAGAGGTTGGAGGGGTCAGAAGGTAATTTCGTTCCTAACCAGAATCGGTCAAGGGGTACGACGAGATTTGCTTGGATTTCCCGAGCAGGTTCCGGCCTGCCGGGCGGGGCTTGGAGGGGTTAGAAGGTTCCGTTTCCTAACCAGAAGTGCTTATGGGGTTATGGTAAGCTAATTATTTACAAGCTTCGTCTGGTAGAAAGGCGGATATCCGCAGCCTAATCAGGATTGGTTAACGTTCTTGGCCCCTGTGAGGAAGTGGAAATTTACGGGGCGTTTTAGGGCGTCTGGAAAGTGAGAGCTTTGGACAACGGTGAGTTGGAACAGTCAAGTGAAGCGGAGTCCTGGCTTTAGAGCAGCGATTTCTACTGATGGCTATCAAACCTGCTCGGGCACCTTAAACTCGCACCAAGATGTTGCACGGCCAGTCTGCAATACATCAGGTGCGAAATCTGCGGAAATCGCCAATATGTCAGATTCTTGGCGCCTTTGTGGGCACTGGCGAACCATCCGTCGAAAACAAATGTTCAAGGGGCCCAAGGTGGTCCCGAGTATCCCCCTACTCAGGCAGCTCAGAGACTGAGATGACGGGCGTCAGTCAGTGGGCACGCTCATGGGCCCAACGAAAAAAGTCGAAACCATCAATTGATGGGGGCAGCCCCCAGCTTCCGACCTTTGAATCGTCCGATCGGATTCGCATCTAATGCTCTCTGCCAACAGCGAAGTAGGGCCCTAGATTGTGACGGCAACAACGGACGGTGTTTGTGTGAGGTGGAAGACGGACGGCATCTTCGCTTCCGGTTCGGAAGGTTGTTCTTCGTTACCAGGAGCACGAGCAAGAAAAAGATCCGCAGCTTTGTTCGACTTTAGTTTTATGTCCTTTCTACTCAAGCAATTTCCTGGTGGTGAAATACCGTTTACTAAGTTGATTAAGGAGCAAAACCTTCCTGCGGCACTACTCCGTCGCAGAAGAACACCATCAACCATTCTAGAGTTCAAGCCTTCAAAAACGCTCATAGACTGCCAAACGATTGCCAATTGACAAAGCGACACGTTTCCTCGTTCAGTGCTCACTCTATTTCTCGCATGTCCTCTCTCTGAACTCATTGAACGCTTTTTCTGCTCCGTTTAAGCTTGGAATGCAAAGGGAGACAATTAAAGCCATCATAGTAGATTACGAGTCAAAATAGTCGAAAGTTGCACGCACCTTTCATCTGCTGGATGTAGTCCACCTGGCGCGAATCCATCGGGATCTCCACGCCCACGTGCTTGTATGCTGACGGCAGCCGGAGCCCGTAGCTGACGTTCTCGAACCAGTTAATAAGGGAACAGAACAGATTCATGTTAAGAACCGCCCCGAGCATGAAGTACACGTTCTGGAGGAACAGCGCCTTTGGGACCTGGGTTACGACGTCGGGTTTGTTGACCACGCGGATCGCCGTGAGGCCCTGTGCCTTGAGCCTGCGGCGAGGAACACGGAAGCCCTCAGGCACCCAGCTGCGAAACAGGGCTTTTTGAAACAGGTAACTCCGGTGTGCCACTAACAGCTGTATGACCGACTTAAGTGATTCCCCAGGAATCTACCGAAACCTTTCAACGCAGATACACGCTTCCGCATCTCAACCCACCCTAGTGAACACCGGCCAAACCCACTCATATACCGGACGTCTGTTTTGAGGTGCACTACGGTCAAGACACACGAGAGTGACCAGAGCCCGTTTGCAGTGCGGGAGACTCGTCCGCTTTGGTGACTAGGGACTGACAATGGGGAATGCCTGTTTCCTGAAGAAAGGGGCGGAAAGCCAGACTGTGATTGTGATTAGCATTGGGAGGAACAGGGCCTCAAATGCCCTTGTGCTCATAATAACTCTACCGCTGGAGACGTTTCGAACTTCGTTCTGATCTTCAAGCTTTGAGTTGTGGCCCGCAAACCTTAGCCGTCAGATCATGCCTTTCTTGTCTTCGATCGGTTGGTCAAAGACGAGAAACATCGTCTTAAGCAATGAAAAGCGGTGGCAAGCTTGATGCAAACAGCTGTACAATCAGCTATAAATACAAACGGTCCCAATGCAAGTCACACGGGTGGGCAATACAGTCCAGGTAGGTCTTGATCAGGATTGCGAAGTCAAGCACTTGTGAAACGGCATTAGAACGGTCACCGTTCAACCGTTTAGTGGACCGATGGCAATCACGGTCTCGTGAAGCACGAGCTGAGAGAAATGTACGATGATGGAGGGCAACCATGCCGCGTTACATTGATTCAGCCGAGATCAGCCGCTTTCCATCCGACCGCCTTTCAGTCCGTCAAGCAAAGCACAACGCCTCCGTCGAAGAAGTGCCCGGCGGCATTCCCCGGGCACAGTTTGCCCTACCCTGAGAATCCTTATTGATTCAAAAACTCGCACTACCAACCTCGGAAACTCTTCGCGAATAGGACTTTGCCCACGCGCGGCCCCAACAAGCTGTAGAACCTCGAAACTCGAATTCGTTAATATCTAAACCCAAAAGGAAGACCGAAACCCGAAAACCCTAGAACCCAAAGGAAGCGGAGAAACCGCTCCACCAACCTGGCAAAGTCTTCCGCGAACAGGACATTCCCCACGCGCGGCCCGTCGAACGCTAGGATTCCGAAAAAAAAATCCGAAATCCGTATAATACCAAAAAGCGCTCTACCAACCTGGCAAAATCTTCCGCAAACAGCACGTTCCCCACGCGCGGCCCCTCGAAGCTGAAGCAGGTGACCGGGACGCGAACGAGACGTCCCCCGACCGTCGTTTCGTTGGTCCCGCTTTTGACCAGGTCGAAGGCGCTGACAACGGCCAGGGCCGCCCCGAGAGAATGGCCCGATACGCTGATGGTCTCGACCTCGATCGAGGCGTCTTCAAGGAGCGCTTTCACCGCTTTGTGGAGAGTGTCCTGCGAGGAACGAACAGGTTCGGAAAACGCACCTTCTTGTTTGCAGTAACGGAATCGGGTTACAAGGAAAAGACGCAGAGGGTCTCATGGAAAAATATTTGAGATAAAACCGAGACAAGCTGGTGACATGTGTCTCGAGAAAGACGGAAAAATACAGGTTAAAAGTACGAAGATTAGCCCGTTGTCATTTGGCGCTTTAGCGAAGTTTGGAACGGATCTGGGTTACAAGAAGGGAGTTTAAGCTTTTAAGCGAGACGCAGTCAAGGTAAATAAGTGCCAAGCTGATGCCACAAACAAATCCGGATCGTTGTCAATTGCCGCCTCGTCGAAGCTTCCCGACCCAGCACACGAGAACCTCAGATCGGGGCACTCCATAGACGAAGCTGGTTCAAAGCTGGTAACATACCGATAATCAGATCAATCAGGAGCGAAACCTTCCTGGCTAACCCGGTTGCTCATCCTGGGGGGCTTACCTCGATTGTGTCAGTTGTCTGCTTGGGTTCCATCTTTTATACTACTGTAACTACACGAAGCAATGTGGACAACCCTTAACCAGGTTTGATTAGGAGCGACGCATTCTCAACGTGACGGTTAACCAACGGGACGGCTCACCCGGGGGGCGCTTGTCTCAAACTGTGTCGTTGTTCCTCCGTCTGGGGTTTCACCTTTCTTCTAAGCGAAGCTGGTAAAAAACTGGTTAGTACTCCTTAACCAGATTTGATTGGGAGCAAAACCTTCCTGATCAATCCGGTCGCTCACTCTGGGCGAGCTTATATCGACTGCGTCGTCATCCTTTCCCTGGGGTTTCATCGTTCTGCTACAAGCTACTTTGAAGCTGCTTGAACACCCCTTCAACAGAGTTGGTTAGCAACGAAACATTCCTAACGTAATGCTTCACCCGGTTGCTCACCCTGGGTGCGCTTCTCTCGACGGCGTCGTTTTCGGGTTTCACGGGAGGTTTGCTGTACAGCTCGAAGAAGCCCTCGTGCACACACGGGCCCGTCTCCGCCGCCCCAGCCCATGCCGCCTGCCCTGACGTCACCGCCAGGGGCACGAAAACGAACGCCATGATAACCCCGACCGCCCGGTAGAAGCTCCCGGGGTACCAAACCGAGACCGCAACGCTCGCGCACGCTGCGATCAGCGCGTAGAATCGGTAGCCGTTTCTGTCACGGACGTTGAACAGCTCGAGGGCGGGGATCGCGGCCAGGAACGCGAGGGGGGCTGTGGCCAGCAGCGAAACGACCCCCCCGGCCTGGAAAGCCGGGAGCAATCGGCCGATGGCGTAGATAATCGCGGCGGGGGGGACCAGCGTGACTATGCCGAGCAGGGTCGCCGCCCCCCCGGCGAGGAAGGAGTAGCCCAGTCTGCGGAAGGCTAGAGGGATCGCCGCCCAGAGGACAACCGCTGCTGTGGCGGGATATCCGGAAGAGGGGGCGGCGACCTGGCTCTCGAACGCGGTCGCGAAGGAAACGAGAGCGCGGGGGAAGTTGGCGGGGCCAGATTTGACGGCGAGAAAAAGCAGGAGGGGCGAAGCCCAAAGGACGGCGATGAAAAGGGGGGAAAGCTTCTGAAGGACTGAGAGCTTTTTCGGGCGAGGAGGCGGGTTGGAAGGGTTGGGTTCTTTTGGATATGCGAGGTAGGGAATTTGGTCCAGCCTGCGCGGCAAAGATAGTTAGGTGTTTGATTTTCCTCGAAAGTTGATAGAAAGACGGAAAAACGGGAACGATCAACGGGAAAGCAAAGCAAAGGGACGCACCGCATTTGGGTCTCCACCGGCGACAGACAGGCATCGACTACGTGGATTTGTTAGATTGGAATGTAGAGCGAGATGCATTACGCGATGGAGAAGCGGAGAGGAAAACGAAAAGGCGGGTAATGTTGTATTCCACGCAACAAAACAAGGAGGCCGACAGCGTACGCCCCGGCCCCAGAAGAAACGAGGCTGCTTACCAGAACCAAGTCTCGGGTTACTGGACAAACAGATCAGGTTTTAACCTTGTTCCAAAGCTGGTTACCTCCCAAACTGGTTGTTGAATACACATAATCACTTCCTAACCAGCCCATAAGCAGCTCATAACCATCCATGGTTAAGGGCCAAAAATCCTGTTGGGCCCAACCGCTGTGACAAGCAAACGAGGGCGTTGCAGAGCCACCTCACGTCGTGCAGAACACGCTGCGCAGTGCGCACCCTTTCACCCACTTTAAACCTTCTGAACAACCATACCGGTCCTCCGTGCACTTTCGTTGGTCAACATGGCCATTATGTTATGCATGGAATTGATAACAATTCTCACGTCGCGTCGGATATCCACTCCGCGGGCCTCTGCGTCCCCCGCCATGCCACCAGTACGTCCTTGCGCGCCGCCGAGTAGGCCACGTAGCCGATCCACACGTTATCCTCGACGTCTTGGCCTTTCCTTTCTTTGATCAGGTCTTTCGTGATCTGCGCCTTCTCGCTCGCAATCAGAAACGCGCCCTTTTCTGCGGAGTAGCCCTTTCCGGGCAGCTCCGCGAAGAAGGACTCGTGTATGAGATGGCCGTCGTCCAACAGGCGCTCCTTTGGAAACCTGGTGGGAAAACACGGGGAATTAGGTTTGGCTGCTAACCAGGCTGATTACCAGACTTGACGCTCCGGTTTATTGGACAATGACCGGGCTTTAACCGTGTTCAGCGGATGGTCAACGCCCGAGTTTGGTCACTGGACATATGACCAGTTTCTAACCAGCCCAGAACCGTTAAGGGCCAAACACTCCTCTTATTTGCCCTCAACCAGATCAAGTTTTGGAGTATCAGTCAGCTCTAGCTAGAACTCTATAGACAGGGTTCGATTGGCAGGAGGGCAGCTGACAGAAGCCTCTTGCTCAACCTGTTTTGAAAAAGACAAGAAAGGATTTCGTTTTCAAGCAAATCTTGTTCCAGGGGACCTATCCAGCTCTTGGTCAGGTTCGACTGGTCGGAGGGCACTTGGCAGAAGCTCCTTGCTCAACCTGTTTTGAAAAAGACGGGAAAGGTTTTTGCATCAGGCAGATCTTGTTCAAGGGTGACTAACTAGCTCTTGATCAGCTTTGATTGGCAGGAGGGTAAGTTAACGGAGCCTAAGTGGGCTTGGGTTATCAGTCGTCTCGCCATGTCTGAACGCTCGGAAGTTCTTGGAGTTCAGACACCTGATTTCCCTGTTTTCCTGGAGCTCAGGCAGTCAGAAGGCCCGGACAGAATCGATGGCAGATCAGGAATGTACAGAATCTTGCTTGACACCAACCTGTTGCGGTCCCTGTCTCGACTCCAGTCACGCAGGTCAACGGTGTCATACGTCGCTTCGGCTGCCTCCCCGTATAGAGTGACCTCCTTCTTGAGCGCTTTATCCATGAACGATTCCGGATCCTTTGGGACCATTCCTTTCCAGTCGTGCTTCCCCCGGAGTGCCGTCCAGCCAGGCTCGTAGATCGGAACTGCGCCGCTGCTTGCCTACACAAGGAGATTCAATATCAGGAAAGCGCAGCAGCTCTTCGGAATCTACCAATCGTAGAATCTTGATTTGAGCCCTGGTCACGTCATATTAGTTTCGCTTTGCGGAGTGCCTTGGAAAGGCCGTTAACCAACGCAGGATGCAGCGATCCGTTCTTCCAAAGTGTGTCACTTCTTACGTGAATCTGGCAGAAGTGCATGACAAGTAGGGCCTCATAAGTCTCCCCGAGAAGTTACACAAACCTACCTACTTTGAGTTTCATAATGTGCCCAGACATTGTCAAAACAATATGCAGACACTTTGAGTCGCACGCAAGCTTTGCAGGATCATTGCTGCTATGAGAGCCCATATGCCTTTACAATTTCTTGAAGAGCGGTATGTGTTGACCAAGCTGTCGCTTCTCCGATCTAGATCTCACCCTGAGTCTATTGGGCTGTCCGATGTCTCTGGGTTTGAAGCCCTTAACAGAGGCTCGCAGCATTCTGGCTGTATAGGTGATGGCATGGGAGCTTGCTAATCGGGTCCTTTGATGGTAGGTTGAGGGGAGGGTTTGGGCAGGGCAAGTCTGCAGGGATGCCAGATGGGGTCTGCTGATGGATTTTGCCATGGTAAGGTAGAGGGGGATCGTCTGCAGTGAAGGAACATGTCTTGTTTATTGAGTGTACAAATTGGCAATGAATGCAGAGAACACCTGTTCTCATCTAGACATCAGTGTGGAGCAGGCTGCTGAGACAAGGAGTCCCTTACGGCAATGCCGTACACTTAAATGCCGTACACTTGAATTCGGCGAGTTCCAGAAAGTGTCTTCACCAGAAGCGACTTCTTGTTTCCTTGTAAAGCTGGCAACAAGGTGAAATCTATATTGGGCATTGGAAGAGGGGGTTGATGGGATTCAAAGGGAGCTGAGCTTCTGAAAGTCTGTGGGTCTGCACATTCTGGAGTAAGCATTGGAAGAGCTCCAACAAAAAGTGGAACAACCTGATGGGTGAATACGTTGGGCTGGACAAAAGGCTATGTAGGCAGCGAGGGGCAATTGGTTTTATCAGTCAAAATTCTATGTGAGTTTGTAAGAACATTCTCAACGAGATCACTCTCTTGATCCCACGAAGTAAGAATTACAAGCAAGAAAGTCAATCTGTATCAGCATCTGTCACTTGGAATTGTCAGAAAAAGGAAGGAGTTTGGGGCAATGGGATGTAACAAGGAGGATTTTAAGGGACTTCGCTATAGACAACATAGCAATGTCTATTGCAAGGATGTAGAAGGTTTGCCAGACGCTGATTGGCCCGGACTCTTTATCGAGCAGCTCAATGTTGCTCGCAAGAGTAATTCTATTGCACTCTCTCATCTTATAGTGGGTCTGTTCTCTTGGTTGACCACTGGTCACGTGAGCAGAAAGTAAAATGTCGGGGCACTCAGCCCAATAAGGTCTTTTTTTGGATTCAAACAATGCACGATCAACGCGTAGCTCCGATCTGTGCCCCCAATCTACCGCCACTTCAATTCTTTGTATCCTTGACAATGTGTAATTTTTGTTGGCTCACACAAGAAGGTTCAATTCCTGGCTCACTCAAGAAGCTTCTGACAATTCTGCGCAGTTTGGGCCAAGCAGCAAAGCCCACAATTGCAGGCCTCATGTGAAGAGGACAAACATTCGATGGCATTGATCGCACCCAATGCAAGCAGGCCTTTACCTCACCTTAAGTTACTCCTGAATGCACATCTCAGATTGAATGGGTGCAATTATTGGGAGCTGGCATCGCAACTTCCACGGCAGAATGCTAGATATCCCCGCTGTAAACGCTTCAGAGGGACCTTCCCCGGCCCGCATTCTCGTGTCAAATCTCTACTAGTAGTCGGAATGCAATGCATTTTGTTTTCTTAATGCTCGGACAAGTGCCAGGCTTGATACGAGTATAACAGACTCCGAGATCTTCAAGGCTTCTGCTCCATAACATTTTGGAGGGATTGGCCAGAGAGCAGATACCGATGCTGTAGGAGAGCATCCTCCAGCCTGAATGCGGAAGTTGGGGCTCACGCGAGGGGGGCTGTGATTGGCTGAGCCTGAATTCTGGGTAGCTCTAGCTAGCTGTGTCAGAGGCTCAAACTTGTAGCTCTGGCAAGCATTATGCACCAAAGTTTGACCAAACGAATGTGCATTAAATGCCCGTCTAGAATTCGGAAGCACTTGATTCGTCGACTCAAAAGACCACGTGATAAACGTGGATCGAGTCCGAGGAGTTAGCTTCATGATGCCGTACACGGGCCCAGTCACGGTCGCGCCGCGCGGCGGCCGCTCGGCGCGGCCAATCAAAGCATGCCGCGGCCACCCGGGGCCCGGGCGCCAGTGCGCAGTTCAACCAGTGGCAATGCCGCAAAGCGGCAAAAGCGACGGTATTCTGGCCGCCCTTGTAAATCCTTGTAAACCCAAGTCCAATCCTCTGAATGGAAGTGATTGAAACACGCGAGAGGAACCACAGTTTACCTGATTTTGGGTCCCACTCCTGATGGGGCCCGAGCTGTGGGCCGGGTGTGGGCCATTGTTTGGATGCAATTAGGAAGACCGTTATGTACACACAAAGTTGAGCTGAGTCCGCCTAGCGCAACAGCTCTCTTAGGCGCCCCGGCCCCCACCTTGCCCCTTAAGTACTCGCTCGTAAGGAAAGGCCGCATACAAGCCCGCGTCCCCCATAGCACCATGAAAGCGCATGGCCGCTTCTCACGGCGAATGATGACCAGGATCTTGCCGACAGTACGTCAAGTATAACTCCAACCCGCTTCTGGTCAATTGCTTCCGCTCGTGAGCCTGCTCGACATTCTAGCACTTCGACCATCATTGCGCAAGCTCAATTCTTTGAACCATAACAACAAACGCGGCAGCCCACAACCACAATGATCGTCGTCGACACTCACCGCTTTTAGCTGTGCACTACAACGTTTTATTTTATACCAACAGCGTCCGCTTTGATTCAGTAACGTCACTCGATGATTCCAGGACGCCTGCACTTCATAGGCGTTAGCAATGTCCGGCGTCCCTTGCCAGTGCGCAATAGAGGCAGGCTGGGCCACGTAATCCCTCACCCAGTTGATCGCGAGTTGATTCCGACATGGCCAAGCATCATGTTCGAACTTCGGATCGTATGCCATGACGAGTTCCTTAGTTGAAGCGGTTGGCATCATGATAGAGAACTCGCTCTTGTCGAACTTAGCCTCAACAATTGAATCCCTTTGATTAGAGTAGTGATCAGTTCTCAAAAAGGGCGTCTAGCATCATTGACCTGGCTCAAAAGGCACATGAAAACATTTGACCAACTTCGTCTCATCGCGTCCGTTAATGCGGACCATTGAACGCCAAAAAACGAGTTCCTTCAAAGCTGTCGAACCCCGCCGACTCGACTCTATTCCTGGAACATCGTGTCAGCACGAATGGTCCCCGTGCCGTTGGAAGTCTTCATTTATTATCCGCAATCACACCCTGACCACAGCTCCTTCCCGGATATCCCCCACGTTCGACAAAAAATCACGCGCATCTTGCTAGCTCTCTGCCGATGGCTGTAACGTTTTCATAAGCACGTAAGCATGCGGCGGGTCTATCCTCTTGTAGTAGTTTTCCAGCGTCTCCACGATCTCAAACCCGAACTTCTTGTAGAACGCGATTGCCTCGTAGCGGCTGGTCTGTACGTGGAGATACGCCTCGTGCACCTCCGCGTTCCCATGACACAGGTCCAGGCAGTGCTGTAGCAGCTTCGACGCTGCAGGCAAAAAGTCATCCAAAATCTACGTTTGCAGGCATATCGGGTCAAATGGTAACAAGTAACGCGACGAGGACGGGTCGGATTAGTAGGGGGACTATAGTGGGACTATGGTTTGGAGCACGGCGCATATAATGCTCAAGAAGTAGTGTCTGATACCACGATAAACAACTCCTTACTACTAATATATTATGAAAATGCAATTGATTGTGCGTGAAAGTGAGTCATGCACGTGCTCCTTTCACCGTACGATTTGAGTACCTTGCCAGATCGTCGACGCTGCATGCACAGCCGCAGTCTTTCCGGTTGCTCCGAGCAAAAAGCTAGCCCCTGGTTGACTACAGCACTACCAAAGGAAGAGAAGAAAGGTCTGCAAATGCTCACAAGTGAGGCAATGAGGTGCAACCATGCGAGAGCCGCAGTTTTATCGCTCCCAGCGAAACGAATCGTTTGAATGCCTTAAACCCATTCAACGAAGAGCGGAACCTTTGCAGATGCTTAAAGTGGGCGTCGGATTTCATAAGCACACTAGTGAGACTGAGCACTGAGGGCGGCTTGAAGAGGCTAGCTGTGAGCCGTCCGATAGATTCAACTCTGCTGAAACGCCGTCTATTTTCCAGATGAGCTCGCGAGCCCTACGCCCACTTTAAAGCCAAGCAGCCCTGGAGCAACTTCGACCGTCACCTTGACCATCCAAGTCTATCATGAAAATGCTAATGAAACTGCAATCTACGAGTCAAGTGCAGAAGCTCCGTCCGTAATGCATGGCCGACAGCTAAAGTGTTCTTTGCATCTATTCGTAGTCTAAATGTTGATCAGAGGGAACGCCAAGCGACCATGCCAGGCATTAAAACCTGCAGAATTATAAGTAATCGCGCGACAAACCAACGCGTCTAGAAAGTCTCGGCAAGACTGCAGGGAGGAGATTGTTCCCACACAGAAATCGCAGGAGAGGAGCAGGAAACGTACCTATGCCTAGCCTTCGGTAAGGCGCCAGCACACCAAGCGTCATGATGTAGAGCCGCAGGCCGCCTTCTGGCCGCTTTTCCAGCTTGCTTGCGATCGCCCCCACGCAGATGTCGCTGTAGTACGCTGGGAGGGAGAACATGCGCAACTGTCAGCAACCGCAGGCGAGTGCTAAAAACGAAGTTGCGCGAGCAGGAAAGAGCAATCTGCTCAAAGCCGAGATGTCAGACTCGTTGAGATAAACTCCTTCTAGCTCTCTGCTCGATGTAGATTCTTCAAAGCTCAGGGGACACGTGCGCTCCTTTCGAGCGCCACATCAGTCGGTCTAACTGGCAGAACGTCCATCTTGAAAGACGTCAAAATGTAAACTATTAAAGGCATGGCTGCATCCTGTCCTGCTTGAATGAAAGATGGCAATCCTGCGCTTTTGCAAGGAAGCCCAAAGAGTCCGTGAGGGTTCAACGTCTCGGGGGAACACGTCCACAACGTGCCCTTCAAATGTGTTTCATAGTCCGGATTAGACCCCTTAAGTCATCAAAGAGCGAGACCCTAAGATCTCAGCTGTGGAAGAAGCTTTGGATCCGTCAAAAGTACCTTTTATTTCAGAAATCAGTCTTTTTCCTTCCGGCCCATCAAAGCGAGCAACCGTGACCTTGTTTGCAAAAACCAGTCTGCTTATAGCTGTGCTCTGAGTCTGAAAGTCAAGGGGTATAAGATTCCTGACTCGAACCTCGAGTTTGCTTCTGTCCCTGTGCACACTCTTTGCAAGTGCGTATGCAAATATTTAAAGGCCAATCAACAAATCTGGCTGGCAGGGATGGCACATCAAGCAACAGAACATAGAGGCAGACGACGCACGGCTTTCTGACAGTTGATGAAACTTGTAGGTCAACTGGGTTGCACCAAAACAAACATGGAAGGCAACTGCCAAGGAAAGAGGACCCACATACAGGAGGGCTTTGCCTGAGCTCTGTCCACGAGTCACTACAAGGAGACCGCCAAGAAAAGTGCAGCCGTCCGTTGCCCGACCTCACTAACCGGAGGTCAGTCAACCAACATAGAAGTAGCATGTATGGTGCTTATGCCCCTTTCCTGCTTATGTCCACAATCCATCAATCCAGAAATGAGGCTCAATCTGGCGAGGTGGACTTACACTGGACCCCCAAAAAGGTAGAAATAAGATGCCAAAACAAGGGGCGCTTCACCACTCACCAAGCTTTGTGTACTCCCCGGACGATAGGACGTCCGTGTAGAACTTCTCCTCATAGCGCACCGGGAACAGCACCTGGTTCAGCTTCCGCAGCTGCTTCAGATTCTTCTCCCGGACGTCATCGAACGAGACGGCCACTTGCTTAGCTGCGCTCATCTTGCGTGACTGCTGCCCCGCTTTTCCAGCAGCCCCGTAGCGGACCTCTTTGAGAACCTCGCTCGCGATCGTCTGCAGAACGAACTCTTGGAAGGGGCTGCCAAGCGATGAAAGCGGCACCGGCCCAAAGAAACCCTTGGCAAATAAGCTCAGCCCGGAAGGCTTGTTTCTGTTCTGCAGTGGTGGCTCGAGGCTGCCTGCATTGAGGTCACCAGCCGGTGGTGTGGTATCGCCGTTCAGTGCGCTGAAGTCAATGCTGTCATCGCTGGATTCTTGAGCAGGTACTGCTGATGCCCCTCTATCAAAGTGCTCAGATCTTGCTCCTCCTTTGGCACCCCCAAGAGTGGGGTCCGATGGTATCAGCAAACTCTGCTTTTCAGCAACGTTCCCTTGACCGTCAAGCAATGCTTTCCCGCTGTTCAAAGATTCATGCGCAGCAGCCTGTAGAGTCTCAGTTTCCTCAACCTGCTTGGAAGTGAGACTCCCAGTACTGTCCTGCGAAGAAACAGTACTACGTTCGCTGCCGAAACCCTCTTCCTGATGAGGAAGCTTGAGGTGCATCAGGGTTGTGGACCCTCATTCTGAACATGGAGGAAAGGCGTTGTGCTCGATCAACCGACAGGTCTTAAAACTTGCTCAGCGCTTTGGCAATGGTGGTATGATGCAAGGGGTGGTGCGGCTACATTGACTGTCAAATCCTCCTTTCCACGTTGATATGCACCGTATCCTGGGACCCTCCACGACCCCAATGCAGGAGCGCACTTAAACGCCTCCCGCAACTTTCCTGCCAGTGCCAGTGCCAGGGAAAATTCTGGAAGTGGATAATGTGCGAAGGAGTTCAAGAAGTGGATATTCAAAACACCTCTTATAGAAACGGTATTCTTCATCAATTTTCGACCTTTGAAAAATGTTGGACGGAAGAGTCCTGCCCAGCAAGCCAGCTGCAGTCTGACCAGTAAAGCAAAATTCGCTTTCTAAAACGCGGATTTGAGGTTCTTTCCGCTCGCTTCAATGGTGGTAGCAATAATGCGCTCGTCTTCTCCAGCTCAACAATGCTGTCAATTGTGCGGAGGCCGCTCTCTCTGTCAGGATCGTTCCTGCTCCGCCCTGCAAGCACTGGTGCAAACTCCAAGAGTCTCGCCAGCGGCCTTGCTATCACCTTTTTCAATCTAGACCGCCCTGGGGCTGTCAGCACTTTGAAAGTTGCAACTGGTCCTCTTGCACTAAGGGCGCCAGCGCACTCCTCAGCATTCAGCACACCACCGCTTCCGATTGCAAAGGTTTTACGTAGCTGCAATCCAGGAGCACGAAGTAAGAGTTGTCGAATTGCCACAAGCGCGCAGTCTGAGATGGCTGCACAAAGCGGGGAAGGTCCGTACATGTCGTTAGATGAACTCAGCATTTGGCAACTGTGGCTTTGGTGTTCACTTTAAAGACAAACACGACAGACTTTGGATGATTAGAGTACTGCAAGCGTGTGCACATCACAGCAACAGCAATCTACGAGCGGCAGTGATCTTCATAAGGAGTTCGTTAAGTCTGTGCACTTCCAGAAAAGAAGTCCTACAAGTCCTGGCTTCCTTTTTGAAAATGCTTTCCGTTCTCTGAGTTGAGGAATACAGCCTTCTCCAACAAAGTTCCTTTTGTGCATTTTCATATTTTACCACTGCTAGCAATTGCGCCACCTTTTCTGACATGTAGAACTACTTCATTCTCCCCCTTTCTCTTCCTTCCTTCTTACCTTGGCAGTCAAGTTTGTTGGTGTCTGCTTCCTGTGCCCATTTCATTTCGAAAAGCAAAACAGCTGGAAGACAATTGCATTGAAGCAGTGATTTTTTCCGGGGACCCAGGAATTCATTGCCTGGGTCCTCGTTTTTAAAAGCGTCAAAGACGTCGCTTGTCGTTTTGACGCCAGACTTGCCTCCAAAAGCTGAGTTTCCCTTTGTACTTTACAGATGAGGAAACTTTGCCGGGCCCGACATGGGTGCTCTATCACTACCCTTGCCCAGATGGGGTCTTTGCAGCGCTCGCTGCCTACTTGTACCACCGAGCCATCAACAAGGAGGTCCGCTTCGTGCCAAACACCGTGTTCAGTCCGAGAAGGTACTGTGCGCCTCTTTTGCAGTTCTGCCTGTTGTTGCACCACTTTTTAACCCCAACTCCCAGAAGTGAACGGAGTTGACGCCTTTCTGTATGATGACAAGCTAGACGGTTGGACCGTCGCAACCACTCTTTGTGGAGGAAACAAGTCCTTCTGGACATGGGGGCAATCTAATCAAGTGCGCGCCCCACGTGCGGTGCTTTTGAGATTGCTTCCTGAAATCCATTCTTCTCAGCCATGATCTGTGCATCTGTGGGGAATTTTGAACAAGACCCTTACATGCTCCCTACCTGCAGAGTGGGCGATCTGCCGTGCACTTCTCGGGACGGGGTCTACCTTCTAGATTTTGCGGGACCCCAGGGCTTTGCGGAGCGGCTGGCAGGAAAAGCAGGCCGGTGAGTCATCGCTCGTGTACGTTAAGTTAGGAAGATTCGTCTCTTCCAAAATGAAACGGAGTCATTTTCCTTGAGTATTGTGGAGACACAGTCAGGCTGGTTTTCTACTTAGGAATGGGTCGAGGGGCCTGAAGTTGTCCGAAGGTCGAGCCTGACACCTAGAATCTGTTAAACGGCAAAAAAGGAGACTTTTTGAGAGGCTGCGACTCGATTCCAAATGGGCTTTGATTCAAGCATAGAAGACTTTCATATCGCTTTGTTTTGTAACGGAGCAAAAGGAGCACCCTTTTGAAAAGTCGCAGTTAACTTCATTACGCTTCTCTTGCCAGTACGACGGTTCTTGACCACTACATATATTTTCTCGAGATCCTTCTTTTGTCAACTTTAACGACCTTTCATGGTGAGTGTCATCTTCATAGGAACTTCCATACCGACTGGTGAATGGAAGTCTGGACGAGAAAGCTGAGAGTCGAGATTTGCCTGCCAGTGTGACAGTCCCGACCACCACAAGACCGCGCTCGAGACCCTCCTTTGGTCAACTTTTACGAACTTTCATGTTGTTGTCATCTTTATAAAAAGTACCATACCGACTGGTATAACGGAAGTCTGGACGAAAAGCTGACAGCTGAGATTATCTTTCACATCCCTGCCAGCGTGACGGTTCCCGACCACTACAAGAACGCGCTCAAAACCCTCCTTTGGTTGATTTCAACGAACTTTCAGGATGGGTGCCACTTCATACGAAGTCCCTATACCATTTGGTACTACGGAACAGTCTGAACGTTTCAATTCTCCTGCCAGTGTGACGCTCCTGGACAACCAAAAGACCGCGCTCGAGACTCTGGCCCGGCCTGTAATCCGTAGTGAAGACGAAAATCTGTAAAAGGAAATTCTGTACAACTCGGTTGGATGCAACACTTTGAAGAAGATAGTATCCATTCAAATCAACTTGCTTGTCCTGCCAGGGTGACGGTCCTGGACCACCACAAGACCGCGCTCGAGACCCTCCCGCGCCCCGGCAGCGGACCCCTGAACCTCCGCACCCTGCTCGACATGAACCGCAGCGGAGCCACGGTCGCCTGGGACTTCTTCTCCGAAAAGTATCGACAACAGTCAAAGCTAGTAGAAGAGCAATCAGCGAGTCGACTTAGGTTTGCGGGCGACAATTTGGGGCAAAGAAAGCAAACTGAGCGAGACTCAATGCAAGCCGCTACTTGTAGTGCATCTGCTGAGCTGTTGGATGGCCGAGAAGGAGATCAAGGGAATGCTACCGACCCCGAAAGCAATGCCAAAGCAACCGGATGTGCAGCAGAGGCGTTAGCAAGAGACCAACGGGGCGCTTTTGGACTGCCTGAGGGGAAAGCTACCGCGCTGCGTCGGTTGTTCGAGTACATAGAGGATGCGGACCTGTGGAAGTGGACGCTTCCGGACAGTAAGGCGTTCAGCAGCGGGCTCAAGGATCTGGACGTCGAGTACGATGCGGGGAAGAACCCGGGTGTGTTTGAGCAGGTGATTGTGCACTTTTTCCTTTGCAAGGGTGTGTGATTCTATTGACTTGAAGTTCCCCAGCTCGTGTTCAATTGGCGAGTGCTTCCGCTTCGGCTAGTCTGGAGAGAGTTGTCCAGATAGGGACGTTCGTTTGATCAGGCTTTGTTTCCTGTATCAGTATGCTGCCTTGGATGACAAACTTTCTTACACCTTTGTCCTGAGTACTACGATCCGTTCAGAGGGTTTGAAAGGACTGTCAATGGTCTGGTCCTTGCCAAATTCATCTGTCTCAAAATCCATCAAGCAATGCCGGGGTTTAAAACTGTCGACTGTCGGAGGTCGACATTGTTGTGTCCGAACAGGGGGGACGAATGCTCATCTCACGAGACCCCTTCCTCGGTCGTGTACTTTGTGATTCAGAACCACCCTAAAACCCTAAAACCGCTGACGAGTGACGTCAGTGTCACCTCGGCGCAGCTGCTCGAGCTGAAACTTGATGACGTCATACGGCGGGGAGAGGCTAGTTTGGCGGAAAAGGACGCAATCATTGCGGCGGCGCTCGAAGAAACGTTCGTGGTGGAGCTGGGAGGCGGCCAGTACGGCACGTGCCTGGTGAGCCCAAATCCAGACGCCTAAGTCACGAACTTGGAGGCCTACGTCACAAATTTGGGGGCCTACGCCACGAATGCAGAGGACAGGCCAACGGAAGCCAGCGCAATTACATATGAAGGCCTTCGATCCCCGTTCTCAGATGCTCGTTTCGGTACCCTTCTCTGTAGCTGCTTTCGGTTGTCTCACCTGAGTGACAGAGAGGGTGGCAAGATACAAAATGGGGTTGTAACGGTCAGCGTTGGAAAGCAAAAGTGCTCAGACCCTTTTGTCTTTAGGAAGTACGAGGTCGGTCGCTCTTCGGCCAACATTCTGCGGACGAGCGGCAATGGACCAAGCCGAGCGTATCTTTGCGCCTGCTTCGTACAGAAATGGTTTAAAGTTGTACAATCAATCCCAAAATCATAGTCCAAAGAATCCGTACAAAGGCATCCCGTCCCGATTTTGCGATTGACCGTTTCGAGCTGACGTTAGCAAAGCCTCGTTTGTGCGCCAAGGATCCTTCCTCTTCCTCCTGCATCAGTCTTTCTACAAATCTCGACTTGATGACTCATCGGATTTTGCATGGCATCCGTCTGCTTCCGTCTGCTCGTTCCGCCCATGGTTCCGCTCGTTCGTTATTCCGACCGTCCGCCCGTCGACCGGATTTCGGGCGCTTGGAGAAACGAAATTATGCGCCTGTCATGCTGTCGGTGTCCACCGCGCGGTCTTAGAACCGCCCAACGCTGACGCGTAATGTCGCTCGCTCGTCACAGTCCGTCTTCCACATGTTTGCGGCTCTCTCTGTGCCTTCGTTGTTTTGGTTGGAGAAGAACTTGGACATTGTTGGTAGCACATTGCGCGGAACCCAAATCTTTTCCCCGTCAGCCCTCCCGCCCACACCTCTTGAAGCTGTTCGATGAGTCAATCCGTTCCTTTGTCGTTACCCACATTTGAATGTCTCGATCAATGTTAGCTTCGAAGATCAGTGGTCCGCTTCGCTCTCATAAATCTGGATTTCTTGCAGGCGGTTAAGGTCGACAGTAACGTGGCGCGACTCCGCAGCGAGCTGGGGAACCAGCTGGCCGCCAAGAGCGAATTTGCGGGGCACAGGTGAACAGGTCTTCTGTCATCTCAGCCGTTTCTTTTGTCGCACTTTCCCAACTTTAGCATTATCCTCCCCAGCGCGATCTCTTCCCTGTCCCTCCCCAGCGTAATCTGTTCCCTGTATTCTCCCTCTGACTTCCCTTTACGACGGCCTTCCTCTGTTCTCTTGCTTCTCGTCCTCGCGATTCCATTTGACACGCGCATGCCTTTTTTCCGGAGTATATCACGGTAAGAAGCGGACGTTGCCTTCAGACTGACTAGGACCGAGTTGCATGACCAGCGAGGCTGGTCAATCGTTCCAAATCCGCCCGATTATTGTCGTCCGCTCGACCAACATCCGCTGCATATTCTGCTTGGATCTGAGCCGGTCTAACACTCTTGCAGGGCGATTGGTGCAATTGCATATGAGGAACCGGGTCTCGAGGACCCCACACTAGTCAAGGTCAGCCTCCGGAGTAAAGGGGACGAGGACACGACGGTCATATCGCAGGTAAGCACCTCAAAGTTTCGGTCATCTGAAGCGGAGGTTGAGCTCAGTACATTCTGACCTTTTGCAAGGGTGCGTCATGGGACTTACGTAGCCTCAACTTCTAGATTGTGGCAAGCAAGCGACCCCGAGACTGGCCCTTCCTGCTTCCTGGTCGTCAAAGTGGTTTGAGTCATAGGGCTCCCTCTTTGATGCTCTCGGCAAAACGTTTCTATAGCTTTCTCTAATCAAGGACAATTGAGTTCTTGTTTTGCCCATGGAGCTATCTGCCAGCAAGGGATCTGGGCTTGGTCAGTAGTCAAGATTCATTGCTCTGTGAGGCCCCTCTGATCGCCAATGTCTGTTCAACAAAGGATGTGAGTCTGCAGGTTTATAGCGGCGGAGGGCACAAGAACGCAAGCTCCTTTATAGTCCAAAGAACTCTATTTGACAGCTGGCGACACTGACGGGAACATTGTCATGTACATTGATTCGAAAGTTGACGTCCATTCCAAGTCACACTCATCTCATGCATGTAACAAATACGGGCTAGTCTGCGTGGCATCAGTTCCCTGTTGACGATCAGTTGAATTCACAAAATATATCCTGTATTTTATGGACGTACAATCCGGCTTGTCTTCCAGGATATGACTGATGTGATACTATAACTCTGATTAACTTACGATCGTGAATGCATGTATAAAATTCCATTGCATGCAATTTCACAATCAGCGCGCGTCTACAGGCTCTGTTATAACTATGCATACTCAGCCATGCTAGCTAAGCTACTGACATTCCGTGCGGGATATACCTAGATCACATGCGAGAGCGCCCTCCAACTTTGTGCTGTGCTTGTGGGACATTGATGGGAAGATGCAGTGGGATGCATTCGTCTTACAATGAAGGCTTCATATTGATTGCATAGCGAGTTGAGGCCTTGATGGCTGGTTTTGGATACTGTAGAAGCACAGGCACCACACAGAACAGTCACAACCATTGTATGCGATGAGAAGCCTATGGCCGCCCTGGCTACGGGGTGCGAAAAGAGACCATCACCGTACAAACGCTGTGCATTGTGTTCTATGATGAATGTACTATAACCCTCATCAATCAACAGCATAGCTGCTTGTACGAGCAGTGATCGATTGTATTTTGGTTGGAAGTAAAGCACAGCGACGCATGGGACAGCACCAAGTTTGAGAGATTTGAGAGGCAACGCATTCGCTAGAAACTGCAGGCCAAGCTAAGCTCATAAGGCTCGATCAGGACCGGCAAGCGGGCAAGGGCCTAGTTTGAAGGGGACACGTGGAGTGTTCTACAAGATCATCCATATAAGTACAACATTGCTTGATTGTCCGATCCCTGCTCTCACAATGCCCCCAGAAACTATGAGCTCTCCAAAAAATCAGGTCGCAAAGCAGTGTGTGTACAAGAATCAACTTAGAACAACTCCTCCTCTTGGTGGGTCAAGATGGTGCAGTCAGACCTGCAAAGGCACGTCAGAGTCCATTAGCCTTGCTCTCATTGACAGAAGGACCCAGGTGCACCTAGAATGCTGCTCAGCAGGCAACGAGGTTATCCTGTGGAATTCATTCTAGAAATAAAACGTAGCACTCGCCACAACGCAACCAAGACTTCCCTTTAACAAATGCTCAATCTGCATGGATTGGCATTTCACAACTAGCACCAGCGAGCAAGTGCTACCTCCAAACCAATGGTAACCATCCCTTAAAGCTAACCCTAGCAAGATAGGAGACGGTTTAGATCGCGGAGACTCACGTGGGGTAGGCAGTGCATGTGAGGATGTATCCAGCGGAAACCTGGTCGTCATCCAAGAAAGACTGGTCCCCCAAGTCAACGGTGCCGCTCTCAACCTTGCCAGCGCAAGATGAGCAAGCGCCAGCCCTGCATGAGTAGGGCAGGTCGATTCCGGCCTCCTCAGCGGCGTCGAGGATGATCACATCATCAGCAATGTCGAGGGTTTGTTCACCTGTAGCAAAGCACAGGATGCCATTTGAGTGAGTACGATGTGCTTGACTACTTGACAGGTGATGTGTTGCGTCTCAGTCTAAACTCAAAGGAACGACAGTTGACGGAAAGCTGAGATACTGCAGGCGACTTCATGTTCACCTCGCCGTCACTGGCTGGTAGGATGTGTTGGAAGGGTTGCATTCTGCAACATTGGGGATCTATTGCCCATAGTCAGATCTAGGCAACTGCAGGAAAGTGTAGTCTTCCAACCTCTTCTACTTTCAGCATCTTACGAATGAGCATCTATTACTCCTTAAAAATGCTCAAATGGAGCAACTCCCTGCCATATGCCATAAACCTAACCTCGATATATGAATGATTTCAGAATCTGATCGTTTTAGACCATACGATGAGTCTTTTCGGAGGCATTGGGTAAATAACTGCTTTCTTCAATGGATCAGCAAGGTAAAAAGCTCCGCGATGCACCAGCTTCACCAATGCGATATGCTGCTCTGCTGAATTTTCTTGGTTGCCAAGCTCAAGTACTGCCAACCATTGCCAGAATAAACTACAAAACTTCTAGCAGACTTCTAACCTGTTTCTCACAGTGGACCCCCCAAAACCGATCCTTCTGAACAATGAAAAGCACGCCATGTGCCAAATGCAAGTAGGTAAACCAGATGTGCAGGTTTTTGGGTTCTGGCATTCATTAAAGAGGTCCAAGTCCATGCCTCCTGCTTGCTTTACTGATGCTTCTGGACTTGTTCAGAGCTTGTGACAGTTCGATCGTCTTGCAGGATAATTAGAGCGACATTCTTGTTACAAACTTATTCTACCCAGTGGCAACTGTGCAAATATCCAACCTACTATAGCACTTTCCAAAGTGCATGCAACTTCTGGAAAAGCCCTTCGCTTCAAGGTAACCCATTGTCTTACTGGTTAAGGGCTTACAAAGCCTCAGTCGCTTGCAACAACACTCTTATCTTTCACATTCATTAAACAGAGATTGGAAGTGTATCTGGACACTCTTGCACGGCTTCAGTAGCAACAAGCGGCGCACAGAATGCAAGCACAACCGACAAATGAGAGGCAATGGCTCACCCTCAGGGGTCTTCAAAGTAACCTTGAACATGGTGGTCTTGCTAAGAGCCTGAGCAACTCCGAAGGTCTTGGACACACTTGTCCTCCTCAGAGACACGGGCGCCTTAAGGGTGACCTTGCTGACAGAGGTCTCAACAGACGCCCTGCAGGAGAAGGCCGCAGGGGCGCAGGCAGACTTGAGAGCGACGGCAGCGGACGCCATTGCTATCTGAGGAGGCTGAAGAGAGGCGAGGAGCGTGAAGGAGGTGCGGAGAGAATGCTTGAAGGCGCGTGTCGTAGGTGTGCCGAAAGAGAAACTTTTGCAGAGAAAGTGACGACCACTCTTCAGCTGGTGGCTGCGATCTCGGATCTCCTCTGCGAGAGCTTCTGCAGCAGCAAAGACAAACCAGATCTATGCACTGCCCGGTTGCACAACATCGAGTTGAAAGCATCCCCCGGGTTTAATGTCCAGTTATAAAACATATTCACCGGGCATAATTTTTGGGTCAACGTAACCTTCTTCCCCGGTAAAGGGATACGTACTTCTACCTGACTACTTCATAGTCGGAAATGGGAGAAAAAGTGTCGGTTAAGTGACTGGTTTGCAGTAAAAGAGGCCGGAAGAAAGTTCCGACCAGATAGCTGACACAGACAGGCCGGTTGGCAGCACGAAGTCCCACAGAGCACCGGGTCGACTCCACCGAGCAACGTGCGGCTGAGCTGTTGCAGCGTCCGCCAGCTGGCGTGAGATGTGTGGTTCCGATGCAAGTGAACTCATGATTCGGATAGGGTTCATGGTGTTTCCTGGTGTTCCGAAGTCCATCTCTCTCTGGTCAGCTAGTGGTCACGCATCAGACCAGTATTGCGCGCCGGATCGCGCACAATTGATCAGTCAGAAGGCTGTTCAAAGTGCAATCATTCCTGGTCCACAATGGCGACTGTCTGAAACGTTTGTTGTTGAGGCCGCAGTCGGTTTCCTCTGGCTGGGCAAACCTTTATCTCGTCTGCTCGTCAGCTGCTTTTGCAGCAATACTTGTGGGGTGACCGGGTAGATTGAACCTCAAGAGGTGAGGCTTTATCTGGAGTCCAGGAGGTTTTTTGGAAGGACCAAGTGGGCCCAGATAAGATTTGCAACTCTGCTGCATTTGGCAATTACTGGAAGTCGATTCTCTTCGTTCTGCTGAGGGCAAATAAGGTAAAGTATTGGAATTGGATTCAGCATTACCATTACCATCTCAGGAACCGTGAAAAGCGCTGCAGCTCCAAAGGCCATGCTGGTCAGGAAGTCTGCAATGAAGGACCAAACTTCTGGCCTTGTCATCTTGCAAAGATGCCACTCATTCTTGCTTGGTTACTGCAGCATTACGTTCTGGTCTCCTTACCCAGCAAACCTTCTCGTGAATGTATGCTCCTTTGGCATATCCCAGGCCCAGCCACAAGTCAAAAAGGTTGGATCTTGCTGAAACCAGACGTTTGTGCTGCACTGAGATTAATGTCCCAATGCATGCCTTAATTTGCAGTGAAGCTTCGATGGAGCTTACGACAACCCTTCCGGAGGCCTTTGAACGGCCTCCGGTTTCGACGCCTCCTCAGCGGCCATGTCACAAGGAGCTGCAGTTTGATGCACGCTACGGGTGGACGTAAGTTGCCCATGATACCCATTTGGACCTTCGGCAAGGACCTGATTTAATAACCCATGTTGGTGGACAGTAGAAGAAGAATGACGGGTATTTGGTTAGAAGTGGGTGGGGGAGAGGGAGAAGTTTTGCTTGAACCGGTTCTGTTGTCCATTTCAAATCTCATCTCCAACCTCTAAAGAGACGCTTTATTGCAGCAATTGCCACACTGGCAAACGGCAGGTATAATTCTTATCTGGTTCGACAAGTAACTTATCAGCATTTACACACACGTTCTTAGAAAACCTCCGAAGGCTCGGAGTTAGCTTGGAAGAATTACTTTTTTCTGAGCATATAGCCCAACTAATTCCATTTGCATCTTGAAGTCCATACGTCGCAGCATACGCCTTTGACAGGAAATTAGATCGGAGGCTGCATGATCATGATCTCATGATAAGTGCTTTGGTCTTTGCTCTGCTAGGTTTGAAGATTTATGTCGTGCACTTCCCAAGGCGTCAAGCCTGTGTTGCATACAGATCTAGGACAAGTCTGAGCGTTTGTTGAGCTGAACGGTGGTCCTATTGGCAGAAACCGGCTACAATCCGATTGCACTCGCCCAGAACTTTCGCTAGTCACGCTTTGAAATTCACCCATCCTACTATTCAGTCAATCAGCCCCAACCCTCCAGCAGGGCTTCGGCAAGTGCCCCACAAGTATGCCTGAACGTTGCTCAATCGTTTAGGTGGGTTCCACAGCAGAGCTTAAGGTTTTAGCTGGTGTACTTATCAGACCTTGTGACTCTGGCAGGTACGATACGTTCTTCGACCCTGCTGAGCTCGCTACCTGCGAAGGGCGGGGCAGATTCGCACTACTCCCAATTTTGGCGGCATCGTTCCAGCTCTCGGTGGCCATGGTGTGTCCGCTCACTCTTCACTAATCTTCTACTTCGACAACTGATTTAGGTTTCGATCCTCGGAGGTTGGCCGCAATTTGGTGCCACGCTTGGCTAGTAGTTCTAATGTACTTGGTGCTTGAAGATTGCAATCAGGCGTCTGGCCGTTGTTCTGATGTGTGGGGATATCTTCTGTTTTGATCTGTAGATTAATGGTCTTTGGTTTGTTCAAAGACTTTCTGCGGTTCTGAGGCTTCGCTTCGCAAATGACGACGTTCAGTGGGTTCAGTTGGCAGTGTTCGGGCCATGTTTTTGTAAAGAACACAAGATACGAAGGGGCTGTCTCGGACGTCCGTTACAACGAAACAGGGTCTCTCGAGGACACAGAGCTTTGAAAGTCGAGGCGGCTCCTAGCATAAATCTGACAATCCAAGTCCCTTCTACCGTGTTCTTCTACCGTGTTCAATTACAAAGGGCGTATATACAAGTCATGTACCACACCATGATTGTTTTGCAGGAGTTGCGTCCATGGTTTGCGGCTCATTGTGTACTCGATAGCAACAGAGTCTCTATTTGGTGAATGTGAAAATATCTATGTAGGAGCTGGGCCAAACTTTAACGGGTTTCTCTTTGCAATCATGCCCCGTCGAGGGAAACTTATTGTTCTTCGGCAACTTTTCCTGAACCATCTTTTTGAGGGAAACTTGTTGGTCTTCCATAGCTTAACGAAAGCCGTCTTTCGGAGTTTTCCTTTGCTTATACCAAGTTTTGGTCAACCCAGTTGGGACGCCGTTCCGCCTGGCAATCGTCCTTCCGTGGTTCCTTCTGCAGAATGATCTTCCATCTATTGGACGTTTCTTTTTCGTAAACTGATATTCCTCCTTCTCGTCCCCCCTTCTGACCACATCGAGGCACTGCATCCAATGCTACTCTCCGCACCCGCACAGGTGACTCTACTCGAGGAGGCATCGTGCTCGTACACTGTCCAAGGCGCCAAGTACGCAAGAAAGGCCGCCACATCCGCAAGGAAGGGCCTTGCTCGACGGGGCCAGCGTCTTGTGTCCCCTCTTCGGCCCAGCCATGCTGTCCGCGCCGCACCCAAACAGGGCCTTAGGAAGCCCCGAAAGGCCCTGCTGGCGCCTGTTTTAGAAAGCGAGCAAAGGGTGGCACTTCGGGAAAGCTCTCTAGTTTTGGAGGAAGCCCAGGTCGAAAGAGTCCGGGGAACGGAAGAGGTTATTGGTGCAAGTCAGCTGGAGAGGGAGCCGGAGAGTGAGGCCCGGACTAATTATGCGGACGTACGGAGTGCATCCGAAGTTGTTCTGGCTGGTGGGGAAGCGGAGTCCGAAAGGGTCACTGCCGAAACTGACAATCCGTTTAGGGCGATTGAAGTAGAAGCAGCCTCTGTAACCAGGGGGGAGTCTCGGGGCGCCGCAGAAACGAGGGGGAAGAAAGGGGCGTCGCACGCGGTTGACGATGGGCCGGATGCGTTGGGGGAGATTGCAGCAACGGGGGAGCAGTGCTCGGGGGCCTTGCCCGAGCGTAGAGCAGCAGCGGAAGAGAGAGATCTTACTGGCGAGACTGCTCGAGGGGAACGACGAGAAGCCGAGGCCTCGGGAGGTGCAGACAAGAGTCCGTCGCGGGAGTTGGGGAGTGACGTCAGGGCTCCGTCACAGGCTGGAGAGGCGGACGGAACGAGCCTGATAGTTGAGACGGCGAGGGGGCCGAAAGACTGGGAGGCTGAGGATTTTGGGGCCGAGGCGAGGCCAGAGCGGGAAACGGAATCATCCTCGAGTATGCTCGGTATGAAAAGCGTGTCTTTGTCAGTGCGTGACGTCAGCAATCATTATGCTGGGAATGCGGACGAGTCGGATGCGGCTGTATGTGCACCAGCGGATGGCAAAGCGAGTTTGGGGGAAGAGCCAAGCGCCTCTTCTCTAAGGGCCGCCGAAAGAGGTGGCAGTTTGCAAGAGGCAGAAAACTGGAGGGAGACGGGAAAAGAGGCCAGACGACCTTTGCGAGAAAACGGAAGAGACGAGTCGATCGTTCGGTCAACGACGGCGTTGGAAGAAACGGATCTAGAGACGACTAAGCGCGGCTCTGGTGTAACCATTTGGCGGGCTACGAATGATCTTCCAAAGCGTTCGGAAGGGCCGCTGTATTTCGCGGAGGCGAAACGCTTCAGGCGGGGCTATCGAGAGGTTTGGAGTGAGGGACGGAAGATGTTAGAAGATGAGAAGAGGCGGTTGGAGTCGCAGTTGGGAAAGCGGATGAGTGGGAGCAAAGCGTTGCACAGATTCCTTAGGGAGGAGTTTGGAGAAACGAGGGAGATGTCGCCGAATTGTTAATCTGTTATGCATTGTTGACAGTCAAGGCCCCGGTGTGAAATCGATGCACATGAGGCCAGGCTTTCCGTTTATTCTGCTTCACCAGCATGCATCTTCCGTGCGCCGCATAGGTTTCTTATGGCATCCAGTTGGCAGAGGTCGGGCAGTACGGTCTGATCGTGGCCCCGCCTGCCCGGCATGCCACACGACATGCGGTCCGACCGTGGGATCTTGGATCGATTCTGGATGGAATGCATCAGCGGGCACATCTGCAAAACAATTGATTTGACCATGGAGCCATTCCGAAATATCATGTCGTCGATTTTTACGTTTAGCTAGTTTTAAATTATTATATATGATCATGGTACGTTAGGACGTAATTATGATGATGGCACTGCGGCAATGCATGATGCAAGAAGTAAAGCCTCGGGGCCACACATATGCATCCCGGATCCTCAATGATGAGCCTAATTAGCAGCACACGCGTCACGGTGGCTGCATCCGACCTTGCTGTCATGTACGGTCTAGCTCTTATACTCGAGCGCGTCTTGTCAAGCCGCCTATATTGAATGCACGGAATTTGGCAAGCTAGGCCTCTCAGTTTATGTTAAGTTTGTCTTATAGCACTACATGAATAAATGACATCCAATCTCATTCTTGTCACGGTCTCGATCCGTGATGCCCAATGCATGTATGTATGCATATAGCACCACGCCCGATGCTTGCCCCACATTCGGTTGAACAATCCCCCAAACGAAAGTCTCGTTCCGCATCATGCCCAGCACACAAGTCAAGTGACTGGAATTGGCGTGATGCGCAACAATAACCTTCACGGAGGACCCGTGCGCGCCATGGAGGGGTCTTTGCCAGACCGGACGACGGTATCTGTACAATACTTACAGTCCCTTTGGTAAGTACCAGCCGCTCAAACGTTTCCAGCTGATTCCGAACGAGCCATCTCCGACGCTGAAGCCGGCGTTTCAAGGAGGTCCATGAGCGGGTTTGGCAGCCCGTTATCCTGGTTAACCAACCAGGTTAACGCCCACTTGAGGTTGCACAGCGTCAGGTGTAGGGCCTTGGTCCACTTTTCGTTTGGATTGAAGCTCTGCTTGATGGTTAGGCCGCCCACTTTGTCCCCTTCGATTCTGCGGAAAGCAATGCGGGAACTCGTTATCAGGTTGGAAGATGCTTCCAGTTCACGTACTTTGATGCTCTAGGCGTGCCGAAGGGAGCTTCCACTATTTAGAGGGTCCCAGAGTAGAGCTGGGTCGCCATTAAATTCTTGGTGGGCTGTAGCTAATGGGTCGAACTTCTGCGAAGGGTGACTTCGAACAGCACCGCTGTCCTTAGGCTCAATCTTTTAAATCGACCGATTCTGGCAGGACAGGGCAGCATCAGTAAACGAATACGAAAGCGGAAGGAGGAAGCATCGAACAAAGCGGAGGAAACTCCCGCCCCTTGGCAATGTCCACCCTGGTTAGCAACCAGACGATGTCGTCGGAACCAATATCAACGGCAATCAAAGACGGCTTTGGTTTGGCGCAGTCTATACTGACACTTAGTGGATTTCGAAGAAAGAGAAATTCAATACGATACCCGCACCATTCTTTGGGGGACAATGAAACGGAATTTCCATATTTGAACAAGTCTAGACTCAACCACAGCTTCCAACATATCTAGCACTGACAAGACTCAGGTCTGTACAATGGCCTCCAAAACAAGGCCTTCTGGTGAGAAGCCGTGCGCAGTCTCACTTGTAGGGCAGCGTGAAGGCCTTATCAACAGGCACGTCGTTCGAACGGTCGCGTGCGTTGGCGAAGTCGGCGAACTCCTTGAGGCACGCAAGGAACAGCACCATCGCCTTGTCGTAACGAGTACTCCAAAACAAGTTCACGGGGCCGTACCTGCATGCGTGCCACGTGGCAGCCAATGATTCTTGACATCAATTGTGCACCATCCGGGTACGGTAAGATTGAAGCTCCTTCCAAGCAAGACGCCAGTTGGAAACAGAGTACACCTGGATTTGGGTGTTATTTACAACTTTTCCAAGAGCGGGTTGTGGTTGGACTGCCCTCGGTCATTGCGAATGTTGAAATGTTACTTGTTATAACCTTTGCAAATTCACAGCCAAGATAAACCTCCAATGCGGGCGCTCACATTAACAACATGTGATGTATTCCAACTTCTTTCCCAGAAGCTCAAGGAGCAGTCGATCGCTCACAGCTCGTAGACGTTTTTGGCGTCCGCGATCTTGGGGTAGCTGCCGAGCGGGATGATGCGGACGCTGAAGTTGAGCTTGCACGTCTGGGCCATTGTGTGCAGCAGCAGGCACGACTGGCCCCACGCCGCGTTGATCTCGTCCCACTCCACCTGGAAAAAAAGGAATATGGGGTTTAACGGCGAATGTTAAGAGTTCGTTGGACTTGCTCGGCTGAGGAAAAAACATGTGTTCTACATTCAGAGGCATGGCTGAGTCCACACCTCTTACATTCTTCCAACTCCACCCCGACACACGGAAACCAAAATTTTGATGCTAGGGGGATCTCGCATGGATATCATAAGCACAAACACGGCTTTCGGGCGCCCTCCAGAAAGTTCCCGACATAACAGAAGCAAAACGAACGTACATAACAACAATCCGCGCACCCGCACATCGGCGTGCGCAGCGAATTGGAAGAGCGACGGAAGGAAGAAAAGAGCAAGCAGAAACGGCAAATTGTTTCATTCAAAAAGCGTTTCAGAAGGCAGCAATGACGAGAGTGCGCACCGGCACGTTGGGCAGGCGGCCCAGCCGGAAGTTGTTGATGGTCCAATCAATCGAGTTCAAGAGATGAGAATGAGCAGTAACGAATCTACTCTAATTCGGAAAAATCGCTTCAAGCAACAAAAAAACTTGCGCACCGGCACGTTGGGCAGTCGGCCCAGGCGGAAGTTGTTGATGGTCCCGAACTCGCCGTCGTGCCAGATGGGGAACGCGTCCGTCAGCACGTTGGTCCGCTTCAGCAGCTCCAGCTGCGCGGCCGCCGCGTCGATCTGCGCGCACACCGCATCCCGCTCGTTCTGCACAGGGGAGGGCTAATAATGTCAGCAGGGGAAGGGCCATAAGCTGCTGACGTCAACGGGCAATCCGAGCTTCGGCCGCGCGGCTGTAGCACATTGCTTCTCGCTCGTGCTGCGAAGGGGTTGCTTACGTCAGCAGGCAGCAGGTGGGCAAGCAGTAAGTAATTTGAAGGCGCTATTCAGCAGCTTTAGATGCACAGCGGCCAGATCAAGCTGCAACCCTCCGCGTCCTACTTATCCTTCAAATGATGACGTGAGCCGCAAAAACTTGTGCTGAAATGGACCCAATCGTCTGTCAGGGGCACGAAAATGACGTCACAGGGAGCGTCGATTTGACAGTGCGCCTTTGAGGAAGATGTGCCTGTGACGTCAGCCTCGACGGCAGGTCTTGCATCTCTTTTACGACGCTCCTGGGTTCCATGGAGCCGGACAATTAAAGACTGACTAGCTGCTATCTTAGAATAGGAAAAGCGAACAACGTCGGACCTGTTTCCGTCCATCCAATCGGCGAAAGTCTTTCACTGCGAAAGATAAATGTCGAGTGGCTTTTGAAAAATTGAAGATGGAACTTATCTATGCGCCGACGTTATGGTTTAGACGGTAAGGCGTCCAATCGGTCAGTTGGTGAGCCTTACCTGATGAGCCGCCAGTTGGAGCTTGAAGTCGTTGAAGTCATGCCAGTACCTGCAAAGGACGCCGTCGAGCATAAGAAAGAGGCTATTGTAAAGTAGAAGGCAAGAGACAAGCGGTTATGGTTGGGTCTTAATTGTTGCTTTGAGCTTTGGCATCTAACAGAGGCGCATGATCATGACAAAGCGGCCAGCAAACATTTGACCGGAAAGGGACACTGCGGATGAAGCAACTGGGGACTTGTCGTTAGGGTCCGTCCGTTTGGGACCATGTATTGGTTATCGGGACTTTCGAGTGGTCTGGAGTTGGGAGTGAATCGGGAACGGGACAGCGTAGCCCGAATAGTTTTCAAATGTTCACTACAATATTAAAGAAAACTTGAGCAGGTTTTTCATTAACTTTTGCACTGTTGGCTGCCTGGCTTAATCACAGCCGCCGGCAGCTTGCCCATCCAAACACCTGGCCCATCTCACCGTATGTGTAAAATTGTCAGGCCCCATGCACGCCCTTGACATAACGCTTAATCGTATGCACAATGAGTACCGTTCCTTTGGTCTTCCTTTGGTAACTTCTCATCACGACACTTGAAGATAAACAACGGAGGTACATACCGCTCTTCCAGGTTGTCCAGCTCCTTGGTCTTGCTTTCCAGGTCCCTCAGCTGGGCCATCGTCCCCCGCCGCTGCTCCTGCAACCGCGCCAGCTGGGTTTGCAATTGCCGCTCCTCCTCATTCGCCTGCAAAATTGCGGATCAGTTTCTTCGCACGTGGTTTTTACTGCATATTGTACTGATTTACCTAGGCTTATATTGTTTTTTTATTGCCACTGCTCCTGCAACCGCGCCAGCTGGGTTTGCAACTGCCGCTCCTCCTCATTCGCCTGCAGCAAAGCGGATCACTCTAGTTGTTTTCACGTGTTTGAAGGACCGCATATTCGGTTTTCAGAGCCCACCCACGTGAATACGCATTGCACGCAGAGGAAAGGAGTAAGAAGAATAAGGTACGAGATGTGACCAGACCCGTCCACTTTCATGTTCGTGAGTCGTACTTCCTGGACATTATCGACTTGGAACCATTGCAATGAAGTCCAGTGCTTGTGGAAGTAACGGGAATCCGCGATCATCAGGGACGTGTCGTTCTCTCAAGAAAGCGTTGACTTGGTCCTCTGACCCTGCTTTTTCTTCCAACCATACGTATCAGCCCTTAATTCGTCCAGATGCGAACCATCGTTGTTTCTTGCCTTGACTCTCTCCGATCGAGAACCCAAAAACATAAAGAAAATTGACACCATGAGCCACGCCCTTACTGCCAAATGCAACATCCTGAATAATTCTAAGAGACGATAACAAGACGTCACAAGATGATAACAAGATATCAAGAAGAACGAAACACTAACAAGATACTGCAGCTCACCCTCTTGACCTCCTTTTGGAACTCGTCTTCCGAGAGCGCCTCCTCCGGCTCTCCGGCCAGGCGCGATAGGCACGCCTCGTACGCGGCTGCCTCGCGCTCCGCCTCTGCCGTCTCCGCGTCTAGTTCCTCGCAAAGGCACCGGACACACTCCACGCACAGCGGCTGCTCGACCTGTGTAGGGGATAGAAACAAAAGTTGAGTTACTAGAAAAGGTATTAAGAATAGGAACTGACAACATTGTAGAGTGTGGACGATATGCTTCTGGCTTTCAAAAGCTCTCCGCCCCAGCGGCTGGTCAACATGCGGAGATAGAAAGAAAACGTGACATAAAGGGTGCAATGGAAAAAGGACGAGAACCTTGAAAGGAACCGAGAAACCAGAAGGGAGCGTTTGTTTGTCCTTGCAGAGAAAAGAAAAGGTGGAAACACGGAAAGAGACTGTCTCTTTAGGCGGCTTGAAACACAAGTAAAGACTTCTTTTCCAGGGCCTTCTTTCTAAAATGGCCAGTCCTTACGGCCAGAAAAGAGAGACGGAGGTGCAGCACGCATGAAGTGTGATGAGCTCCTGAATTCAAACGAAAAGAGTGAAAGCTGTCTTGTGACTCGAGGCACAGCACCCGGATTTCTTAAGGCCTTCTCAAAGTTCCGAATTAGTAGGACGCAGGCAGGGCCACAGGATGCCAATAGCCATTCAAATGCTCACCTGTGTCTGCTGCGACGCAATCTCAAACACACGGGTAAGCGCCGTAATCTTTGCATCCATCCCCGCACTGTATGAGCTGATACTCGCCACCCCCCCAGGCTCCCCCCCTGACGAATGCTCCCCTCCAATTTCGTTTTGATACATCGATGCGGCCGCCCCAGGAAGCACCACAAATGACTCGCTGATGCCCCGGCCCCCCCGTTCTGCTCCTGGGGGGGCGCTCGGGGGATTAGAGGCTGGGGGCCGAGCACCGGGGTAGGGGGGGAAAGGGGGTTTGGGGGGTTGGGAGGTGGGGTTGACTCCTCTTTGCTTTGGGAGGACTACAAAGGACTGGTCTAGGGGGAGGCGGGAGGCCATGACGCTGCCAAGAACAGAGGCCTGCGGGCCTGCAAAGTTGAAAAGGGAAAACTTGAGCGCAAAATTCGGTGCTTGTAGATTCGATTCCCAGTCAATGATTATCACAGGCATAGGTTTCTAAATAGAGGAAAAGGGCAATGCAGTCAGTATCCTTGGGGATAGTATTTGCAGCTTGATTGCTGCTTCATGGTTTAGAATGCCCGTTCAAGCTGGCCCTAACTTGTCATTGCAACAAAAGCTCAGCTGACCCTCATCCTCTTTTCAAAGAATGTAAAGGGAGACACAGTACTCCTTCTGCTCGTCAATCGTGACAGTTTCGATATTGAGAAGCTTTTATACATGCAATTTGACATTCAAGAGATTAAAAGGCAGGCAGACAAAGTGAAGGAGCTCTAAGTCGCACTTGAGTGGACCCTCAATTGTTGATACACTGCAACTTACCTGCTCCTCTTTGTTCACTGCTGGAGCCACGTTCGAGGACCTCGGCCCCAGTGATCTCCAGCGGGCTGCGACACATTTGGCAGAAGAAGTGGTTCTGTAAAGTCTGCGGGGCGGGCCCCTGTTTGGCCGCCATGTCTGGAGTGCGGTTCTGCTGCTCAGAAACTGGCCGCTGTGTTCTCGCTGAATCTCTATTTTTATCAGGTCAGAACATACGGTACATGGGTCCGTTGAGGACTTTTATCTTCTCCCCAACACTGACAGGAAGTCTGGAGAATCCAGGCGCCACACCTGTGCCTGCATATCCAAGAATGAGGAGCTGGCGCAGGGCTGAGTCCCTTTTCCGTAAATAACAACCTGAAATCAAGGAAATCAAGGAATTCGTGTCGGTGGAATATGTCCAGAGTACGGCATGAAATGGTGGAATGGGTTCAGTCCGCGCCGGTTTCTTCATCCTTCAGACCCCAGCGAGTTTAGAACAAGGCTTTTACAATCAACAGAAATCTAAGTCGTTTTTGTGAAATTTGGCCTGATAGGATAGCTGGGCTGCTATGGATGTTTAAAACAGGTCAATTTGTTCTGCCAATGCAACATGTGCCCTGAGAAGCTGCAATGCCAGAGCAAACTTACAAGTGAAGCAGATTCGAAGTCTGAGACATGCAATTCGAGCTTTTTGAAAGTACCATTTGCATTGCCATTAGATCAGGACTACAAAAGAGGAACTACAATTGCTGCAGCGGGGCTACTTTTGATAAGAAGGGCGAGCTCCGAAACCTGCAGGTTGCAACCAACATGGCTGCTTGTGGCACTGGACAGAAGATGGAGGAGCACAACCTGGAAGGAAACAAGACAGGAGAATATCAGCACGCGCATCTCCAGGTGTGGTCTCCTTGACAGGTCCACAATAATGAAAGAATGGATAATACTTGAGCAGCGGAAATGCTGGCATTTGAGGATTTCTTGAAGAGAGAATAGCCTGACTTACCTGCAGATTGCTTTCAATGCCTCCCCATTTGCGATGATGAAGGTTTTCCATTTCCATCATTTGCAAGAGCAGGAGAAGAAACCTGCGAAGTGACAGGAAAAGACTAGCTGCTTGCAATTGACTCCATGTGCCAAAACTAAGAATTGCCATCTCTTGCCATCAGAAGTGGAGCCAGTGACTCCAAAGTGGGTTTTTTCTCTCATATGAGTATACATGAGGCGCCTGTTGTTAGCGGGCTCAAAAATTCTTCACAATTGTTTGTGGGACCTGTGTACACTTCTTTGTCGCGGTGTTAGCCAACGGCCGAGCTAAGACAGCACTCCAGGAAGACAAGCGTTTTAGCTACTTCTTCTTTTGCAGTATCATGGAAAGGCTGCCCCTGCAAACTGGGACCAATTGTCTGAGGAAGAAAAGAAGAAGGAGTTGGAGAAGCTGAGGGAAAACTTTACTAACAAGAAGCAAGCTGAGGTGGACCACATCAAGGTTGATGCGGAGAAACTCAAGGACGATGCTGGCAAAGACGAAATTGGGAACCCGAGAGGATGGGCAGATTGATTATATAAGCGCGCGCTTTGTACGATAAGGTAGGAGTCTGTAAATGTTGTGGCGTCCAAGTTTCGTTCAGAAATAGATATAACGGGTGAAAACCGAAGGTTCAGATGTACGATAGAGTAGAAGATAAGAAGATTGGTTGGTGAAACTGTACTACAGCCCTGTGTGTGTCCTTGAGTCTGTGGGATTTTGTCATTAGAACTTCTTTGAGATCTAGGATAACAGAGGAAGAAGGTTTGAGAGTGTGTATGTTCTTACATGCTATTGCCCTGTTCGATGACAAGATTTCGAGAAGACTTCAGAAGTGATGTGGACTGATGGGTGACCGCAGTACGTCTTGCCCCGTATGATAGGCGACGGTGGTCATCCTGTGGACTCTCTTCTTGAACTGGACTGCAGGTCATGAGAATGATCTTACATGCTCGTCGCTCATATAAGCAGCTCCGCAACCAAGTGATTGTCAGTGTGCCATGTTGTGCAGACGGTTGCTAGGATATGCAGTATCTAGGTACGTAGCAGGACGTTCATGCATACAGCAACCTGCATGAGCTATCAATTGAATAGAATGACTGATTCTTTGATAGAGTTCTATGATAGAATCACTGATTCAATGATCCGAATTATTGAATGATTCGAGTCAGGAGCTTCTGTCTTGTATATAACGATAAGTGTCCCCTTATACACTAATAACGACCGCGCGCGGCGTAAGATTGGCGGACAGTCTGCAATTTTATCACGTAAGCATATGTGATGGGAGGCTGGATACGTGCAACGATGATCCTGACGGCCCATGGCTAGATACTATATCAGAATGGCTCCGTCCGTGGTGTCGCTTTCGCGCGCGCTTATATATTTTAGTCTAGCTGCCTGGTGTGCACTGCGGCGCGGCCTAGTAGGCGTGCAGACGTTTGTTGTGCATGATGGAACTGGACCATAATTCTGCCCGTTAGTTTGCCAACAAGTGACAGTACGTGCATGGTCGAACTTGAAACAGGCATTTTGATCTCCTGACGGTCAGACTCAGACAATTGTAATGCGCGACTGCATACTGTCGAGAACCTCTGTCTTGTCGACTTCGAGTTGCGATCTGCTGACCGGACGTTTCAGGAAGTATACAACTCCCGGCAGTTCTGCAATGAAAGCTGCCGGTCCATCGAGCCTGCTTGCAGTCAATACGTGTACCTGGATTTATCCAACTAACCCAACACCTGGAAAGGCGGCATATTACGTAATGGTCCTTCCACCCTTTCTGCCTCTGAAGCACCATTACTGGTAGCTTCCAATTCATGAAAGCAACTCACTAATAAAGGGTTCATAGCCTTTCTCCCCGCTTGTGGACAGAGCTCTCCTTTTCCCGGGAACTAACAGAACCCTCACCGCAATTTAGGACAGGCGGGAGCTTGTACATTTGCGGTTGGACAGAGAGCGAAGCAGGGCTGTTTCATGACTTCGTCGTCTTCAATATCTGGTGGCTTCTTGCCAAAGATCATTTGGCAACTCAGGTCTTCAAATTTTGGTTCCATGGAAAGCGGCATCCTGCACCGAAGAGAATGAAATGGTTGAGCGACAAGATGGAGAGTCTGGTAAGGCCACATGTTTTGTGGACGATTTTGAGTAATGCCGCAACTTTTGGTGTGCTTGTAAGAAGCCTAACCGATCGAAACACGTTGTCTGGCTGGAGATCAAAAAGGGGCATACGATACTAACATTGAGGATGCTTGGAGTCCCAGCATCTGACAGCAAGGCCGGTAGTATTCAGCAGAACAACGGTTCAGTGCAGTCGAGTCATCGATACAGACCCATTTGGAGTCGTCGATAACCAGAAAGACCCTTCGTCCTTCTTACGACTGGCCGTCCTCATGATACGGTCCATTTTGCCGCTGCCAACCTGCTCATCTCAACACGTTTCATAAAAGTAACAAAACGGAGACTCGAAAGCCCCCTTCTTCCCAGACTCCTGAACTCCTCCGTCATGTTTTCGACATGAAAGAGGCTGCAGGAAGGAATCCATCTTCTGCAACTTCGAAGTACTGGCAACTCAACGGGTTTCCTTCAAGCTCAAGCGGTTGGAGAAGACGGAAGCAACTCCCCGCTTGGCAAAACGAGTCGTACCAACTCGATTCGAGAACGGCCGATTCTTCTCCTAAACTTGGGCCTCACCCGAGCTCCTCAGTGAAGAAGGTCTGCGTAGGGAACTTGCACAGGTTAACGCACATGCCCGTGCAGCCGCTCTCCTCCAAATACCGGCACCGCTCGATCTGCACGCCGCTCCGCTGCTTCACGCCGTCGATCTCAACCTCGAAGATCTGCACAAGCAGGGGAAGAGGCTTGCAAAGGAGAATCTAAAATGAACCTTCTTTCTCACTCCGCTCGTTTCGGTTTTTCGGCTTTGACGAAGGTTTGCAAAAGACGCCGGTCGGCCTGCGCGCCGCTCCTTGATCTCGAAGTATTGCACGTTGCAAGGGGAAGGCTCAAAGTCAACAAAAGGCCTCACTTACTATACTTCGTATAAGTTTGGCTTCATTCTGGAGGCAGAGAGCTTTCATAAAGATTTAAATGGTCCGATCTGCATCCCTGCCTTCAACTGCACGTGATTAAATCGAGATTTTGAAGTCATTCTGTGCTCCGCAGAATGTGCAATCTGGATTCGAATGATGCACGCAAGTCAACCTGTAACTTGATGGTTCGCAGAGACGTGAAAGGTGGCCCCGTTCGAAAAAACCTCTCAGGTTGCGGAAGCTGGTCTTTGACAAAGCGAACCACATTATCAAACGAACTGTTCCCTTCCTTGAAGCCGACTCGTTTTCTCATCGAAAGTCTGGGGTGACATAATCACGGTCCATCTTTTCCAAAGTATCAAAGGTAGAGTCCGCCTCTGCTGGAACCCCGCAGCCTGCTATCTACGTCTTCCTCAGACCCGTCAGCTTCTACAACAGAGATCCACAATTTTTAAAAGAGATGCCAACCCGTTTATCCTTTCAAGAAGCAAATCCCCAAAAGGCCATCAAACCCATGGCTTGGCTTTCAAGAACTCGCTAGACAGAACCTTCTAATGAGATGGACGAGGTCTCCTCAAAGACAAACGAGTCAATCTTTGGGCCAGCTTCTACAAACACCTCAAACCTGCTGTACAACTCTCTGCACAGGTCCGCATATGCAAAGGCGAACCTCCTACATGGGGCCTATTCAACCCCCACAGGTTCACGTGTTCAATCTCGCTTTCAGCTCCGCCGCTCCCATGGGACCCAGGAGCAATTTTTTGCAACCAGTTTAGAAACCTTGGTCGGGCGTAGACATAGACAAATTCTTACCTCCATTGGACCGACAAGCCATGTGAAGAACGCGGGCGTGATCCTGGCGTTCAGCTCCGCCCCCCAGTTCGAGTACGGGAACGCTTTCCGGAACCACTGGGGGACCTTGGGAAAGCCCTGTAGAATTGCTGCCCTCTGTTCCTTTACATTTGGCCGGCTGCGCATCAGGGCCAGCGAAACGTCGACCATGCCGCGGTAGCCATCCTCGTAGCTACGAGGGGACTGCAGAAGAAAGGACAGCACTTTCATAGAAGCTACTGGGTTCTGGTGAGGGTAGCTGTCCTTCTGGTAAGTGCAACTACATGTTCTGTTGGCGCATGTAGATGTCCTGCAGATCCATAATGAGACTGATTAAGCAGACTTGCCTCTCACAACAAATGCGGAAAGATTGGTTGCCTTTCGTAAGATACCATACGAGCCAATAGTTGGTGTTATTCTTGGCCTGAGACTCTGTATCTTCAGTAAATCAGGATCAGGGATTTGCCCTTCTCTTTACATAAAGCGGCGGACAGTGTCACTAGTGTCTCAGCAATCCCTTTCGGAAAAACAGCCGCAAAACCACAGAACCATCCTGAAGAATAAGCACCTGTCCAATCTGCTCAACCATTTCACACACCTCCGGCGTCAACCAACTTTTTGACTGGGCTAGAGAAACTTAACCACCGCACCTGCCACTGAGCCAGCTTTCCGTAAGCCTGCCGGCACACTTGGATAAATGCCAGGTCAAAGGGGGTATCCTTGTATACCCTCTTTGGCCGCCCATCAGGGCCAAGCTGTTCCGTGCTGCTTGGCCCACTTTCAGTGTCTGTTGCCTGCGGCCCATCTGAGAAGTTTACAGGGACGCCATGGCATTGCACTTGACGTGCACTTCTGTCAATTATTCTAGAAGAAGACTCAGCTATAGGTGCTCTAGAGTCAGAGCTATCTGCAGCTGTCCTTCGGCCTTTGAATGACCCACTAGTAACCGGCCCTAGTCTAGTAACGCTAGGCTCTCCTAACCATATGACAGCCTTGGTATGGTTTCTGGATGGGCGCCGTGCTCTCGATCGCCTGTCACATGGAAAAGAGCTGCCATTCAAAGGAGACGCATAGCTGATGTGGCTTGCTGTGGAGGTCTGTAAGTGGCCCCGCTCTGTCCAACTCCTTCTTGCTGACAAATCTGGAAGATCAAAGTGTGCACACTGACGTGATACCAGCATGCTGCTGGCAGAATGTGCCATTGTGACTCGTGAGGCTGTGTCAGGCAAGAATTGCAGACTAAAATAAAGTTCTGGTACGTCAGAGGCTGTAGCAGCGCCTTCAACTTCAGCTTCAAGCTTCTGTCTTGCCACTTGGTTCCATAGAGCGGAGGAATCCTTGCTGCATAGGTACGCTGTTGATCAGTGTAAAAGTTTCAGGTTCAAGGTGATCCCTCAAAAAATGAACTTGCTCATCTGAAAACAGGGCCTCCAGTATAGCTGATTGTATTCCCTTGTCGAAGGGTGGAGCTGCAGGGCCTTGTATTGGACGATGTCCTTCGCCATCCACTCTAAAAAAGAAGTCCGCAAATCCAGCCCTTGAAACTTGAAGTTGAAACAGCTCTTGCGTCTTGGAACTGAAGTTTGAAGAGCACTTGCAAACGACTTCAACAGAGAGAAAGAGTGCGGCAAATCTAGGGGGCAGCTGACGCCAAGAGATAGTTGGTTTCAGGCAAGCCATAAGCCTGGCGGGCTGCCTGGTTTAGATAGTCGGAAGCGTACAGGCTGCCCCGTTGAGGGGCCAGTTCCTGGGGTGCAGCTGTAACCATGGTAAGCTGCTTTTGCAGAAGGATTAACGGTTACTCTTTGCTATTCTGGTCTGTGATGCCCACTTCTACAGCTTGAATGCACTTTCCCGCATTTTGGAATACAATACTTGTTGGAGCAAATGCTGGTAGTGGCGGTGATCGCGAATCTAAGTTTTAAGTTAGCGTAAGCAGATTCAAATACAGGAGGAACTGAAACATTTCAGCAATGAGTGCCCATATGTGGGTGGTGAGGCCTTCAACTGGAGGTTGTTTTGATTCTTTGTTTCTCTTCAGGAAAGCTGTCTTTTCCTTGGTAATGGTTGCTGCTCACTCGTTCCTCTTCATATTTATCTTCGCTCTTCAATGTTTGATACAGGCGCTCTTCATATTGTACGAATCAGCGTCCGGTTACGCCCTCTTCAATGTGACTGCGCTGGACGAGATTGGCCAGAATGCTGCTGCAGTTCAGGACTCGGTGACTGAGCTCACGCGGTTCAGCAAAGTGGTGCACTTGGAGGCGTTTAAGCCCTTTGCATCTGCGGCAGATGCTCTCGAGCAGATCAATGCTGTCTCAGAAGGTGAGACTGGGAGGCCTGTGAATGTGGCACTGAAAGAATGTGTGGTGCACAGGCCTGGATTGTGTGATAGGAATTGCATTTGTGATACTTCAGTATACAATTTAGTCGCTGCATACCCGAGCACAGATGGAAGCAGTCAAACAAAAGATTCAATCTGCATCCGTGTAGAAGGAATTAGGGGTTTCGTGGTCCTATATAAGTAGAGGCCATTGTGGTAAGGAGTAGTGTAGAAAGTCTTTCTGCATGGAGTCAGTGAAAGAGGATGGTGGGAAAGACCATTACCAGGCCGTTACCACTGTTGATTATATTGTTATTGTGGCCCGCCAGACTGCCTTTAAGTGGTGCTGGAGGTCTTTACATTGAATGCAAGAAAGAAAGCATTCTGTGGTGGTGCATAGATGCGATTGTTTCTGGATCAAGAAATGCTACTGGGAGGTTCTTTGTTTCTACGTAGGATTGTCTTCAGGACAACCATGAAAATATCCATCAGCCAATGCAACGGGCAGCGTTTGTTGCCAGGCCAGTTTGCTGATCCGGACCCTTAATGCAACAGGCATCATGACATCGGACCTGCAAAACTTTTTGGAGATGAACCTGCCCAAGGTGAAGCCTGGCAAGAAGGCCAAGTTCAGCCTGGGCGTGGGCGAGCCTAAGCTGGGGTCGTCCATTTTTGAGGCCCTTAGCGTGCCGGTGCAGAGCAACGAGTTTGTGCTGGAGTTCATCCGGGGGATTAGGCTGCACTTTCAGCGCTTCGTCAAGGACCTCAAGGTTAGGGGCTTACTTGTGTTCGTTGAGTAAGGCCAGCTCTTTTGGGCCGCTGTCTGTCGTCAATTCCGGCAAGCGGTACATGTCTGGTTCCTTAAGTACGGTCCTCCCTTTAGATTGAAAGGACGACAACATGGCTGGGAAGAAAGTTCAAGGTCTGGAGTAAGTGCGTCATAAAGCGGTTGAGTATGCCAAATCACGAAATGGACTTTATTGAGAATGTGCACTCCGCAGCTTCTGCTGTCAGTTGCAACCAGAATTCCGGTTAGGGTGGCCATTCTTGCATCTGAGGGGCCCCATTGGGGAAGGCTACTAGTGGTCGCTGAAAGAACATATGAAAAAAACAAAGCAAGGATGTTTTTGAAAGCCAAATTAGAGCGAGTTTTTAGCCATTTAAATTGTAGCTAACTTCAACTCCCATCACAGGAGGGCGACATTGAGAAGGCGCAGCTGGGGCTGTCTCACAGTTACTCGCGGTCCAAGGTCAAGTTCAACGTAAACCGTGTAGACAACATGATTATCCAGAGCATCTCCCTGCTGGACACGCTTGACAAGGACGTCAACACCTTCGTCATGCGAGTCAGGTGAGCACCACCAAAGGGCAGAGCTCCTGTGAAGCTGTTTTATCATCCCTGTAGGCTTTTCAAAAGGTCTTAATTTCTTTCATAACTTAGTAGGGCACTTGGCTGCGGCTGTTTTTGGTGAGCTGCAGCCTCAATTCTGGCAATTTGGAGATTAAAATATTGGCTTTCCTTTCCGCAATGGAGCATGAGGACTACGCGGTCACTCTCGAACACGCAACGAAAGGCTTAATGTTTGGTTTCAAGGGTTCTGTATCAGCAGCGTTGAAAAGCTCCTGGTGGAGGTGTACCTAACAAAACAGCTATTGGGTTCCATGGTCATAACCACATTGGTTTGTGAAAATGTGGTTCGCCGCCCACCAGGTTCTATAGCTCCTCTGAAGATACCACACCCCACAATGTACAAGCAATCAATGGACTAGAGATTGACAACTCACGACGAAGGTTTCTCCAATCTAATAGGTACAATGTTTGCTGCAGGGAGTGGTACTCATGGCACTTCCCTGAGCTGGTGAAGATTGTGAACGACAACTACCAGTACGCCAAGGTGGCCAAGTACATCAAGGACAAGTCGCAGTTGTCGGACGACGCCGTCGAGTCGCTCACAGAGATCATTGGGGATGAGGACAAGGCCAAGGAGGTCGTGGAGGCCGCCAAGGCGTCCATGGGTGAGCTTTTGATCTTAAGGTGCTCGGTTTTCCTGATATGCAGTAGCATCGCGTATCTTGCTTCTTCAGATCCTGGGTCAATGTTCTTTGTGCCTCCAATGGTGTTCACTTTTGTTCAGGGGGCTGTTTCGCAGAGGCCTTATAAGACAATTTGAAAACAAGCAGAAAGCATTCGCTGCTGCGTTTCTTCAAAAAAAAGTATGCGCAGAAGTTTGGGCAGTACCTGGTTCCTTCCAAACCTGCTCTGTAGTGTTGGTTTCGCTCCTACCTCTGCCTTTCCGCATGTTGGTTCAAGAGTATGTTCTTACAGATGAGGACGTTTCTCCTGTCGATCAGGGGATCCGTATGTAGCTCCTCTCTTCCCTGATATGTCGATCATTAATTGCAAAATGGCAGGGCTCACTTTGATCCCAGTTCTCTTGAGGACCCGCCCCCCTTTCTTGGGATATGTCCGTAGTGGACCTCATCGACGTCGACATTTTGCGCAGCGCGTGATCGAGCTCGTTGAACTTTGCAAAGGCTTGTCTTCAATCAAATCGCCCAATTGCTGCCAAAATGCAGGGCTCACGCTCGTTTGAGAATATTTTAAAACTCCGCCCGTTTCTTGCTGCAGGCCAGGACATTTCCCCTGTGGACCTGATCAACATCGAGAACTTTGCGCAGCGCGTGATCGAGCTGGTCGAGTACCGCAAGGAGCTGCACGCATACCTCGTCTCCAAGATGAACGACGTTGCGCCGAACCTGGCGGCGCTCATCGGAGAGATGGTCGGGGCGCGTCTCATTTCGCACGCGGGGAGTCTGACCAACCTGGCCAAGTACCCGGCTTCCACTGTGCAGATTCTGGGGGCGGAGAAGGCGCTCTTCAGGTGCTCAAATGGGGCCAGTTTGTTGGTTTTTGCTGCAATGTACCGTAACTTGGCCGGTTGAATTGTATAGCGAAAAGTAGAGTAGACGCGTGAGGTATCGATTTTTTGGGTTCGTGGATGTATCAGAGGGGCGTGTGCCTGTTGTCGGATGAATGTTCATGAACTTATCGGTCTATTTCCTTTTTCTTGGAGCCTTTTGGTTCAAGTGTCCTTGTAAGGTGTTGAGAAGCCAGGCCATGGCTTCTCGGTGAGGCAAAGACGATCCAGCCTGTTGGGAATGAACTCACTGATCCCAGGGTTCAGGGGGAATGCTGATGCCTCTTTGAGTGGCGGAAAGACGACTCTTAGCTCTGCGTCTGTGCCACGCCTTGTTTTGCCTCCATCGCGCTGGCTGATGATAAGTCTTCTTTGAATCTACACAGTCTGTCAGCTACAGAGGTGGCACACAGCACAAATAGTTTATGTCCGATCTCGTAAATCAGGGACTTCGTTGCAAATTTCAGTTGCACCAGTATTTCTGCGTAGTTCTTGGCCTCTCTGCTGAATTTCAGTGCAGAATGCTCTGGCGCCTTCACAAGGAGCAGTGTTGTTTTCATATGCGTACTCGAGACCTGCAGAATCCTGCGGTGCTGCTTGGATCTGCAATCTTCAGTCTGTTGACCACGGGGCGAGCCTGTCCGTTGTTGTTCTTGTCGCTTCTCAGGAAAGTTCTTGGGATTGGGTGCATGCTTTCATTCGAATTCGATATGAGCTCCTCACCATCCTTAATCTTGGAGGGCTGCATCCTTTGTGTTTGCCCTTTTGTTTGTGCCATCGTCATTAGGCATGGGTCAATTCATACTTTTTGGCTGTTTTTGTTTTGGTTGGTGAGGGCTAAGACGACACAGTAGGTTGGGATCTCTTCCAAACGAAGTGCGAGCAAATGAGCCCTGGAAGTCTAAAATGGTTGTTGCCAGCGGTCATTTTTCAAGTGCAAAATGTCGAAGGCAATGCGCACCATCATCAGAGGTCCTGAGTAGAGATTCAGTGTCAAGAAGAATTCATAGCAGCTCAGTTTGAGGTTTTGATCAATGATTGTATCGAGCACGTCCTTACCACGCACTCGTTTTTTGCATTAGCGCTCCTGTGCAAGGAAGTAGGATTGTTGCAGATTGGTGTATTCAAGAAGCGGTCTGCAACGGGGCGGGTCCAACCAATTGGTTGTTGCTGGTTTATGCCCATCCGCGATTGCAGTATAGCGTGTTCTTCATAGCCTCTGGCTTTGTCGTGTTCTCGGGCAAAGACGAACTCTTTCTTGGGTAGCGCACCCAAAGCTACTGCTGTCATGCAGAGCCATAAGAAAACCGCACGTCACGCACACATGTGCAAGGTTTCTTCTATGATGGACCGAATGGAGACGTCTTGCGTTGCTTCAAGCTTGCAGGTGCTCAGATTCGACGCCATTTTCCAGTACTGTTTTCCTCTCTTTAAACGTATCTTTCCCTGCCCCCGTACCTTGCCTCATCTGCTGACGTCAGCTATTCTTGTTTCTCAGAGCCTTGAAGACGAAGGGCAACACGCCGAAGTACGGGCTGATCTTCCACTCGTCCTTCATTGGGAGGGCGACCGCGCGCAACAAGGGCAGGATATCGCGGTATCTTGCCAACAAGTGCTCCATTGCCTCCAGGATAGACTGCTTCCAAGGTGAGCTCTCAAGTCTATCAAGCCTGCGCGCAGATTTCTTGCCCCTCAACTTTTGGCCTCGTCTATCTTGTTTAGAAAGGGGAGTTGATCAAGAATTCAAAGTACCACGAAGCTGCCGACGTCCTCGGAGGAGAGTTTTAAACATACCGGATCCGAATCTGCCAGTTGCCCTGGCCGAATTCATCTTAGGGACTTCACCGCATAGCGAAGTGAGCAGATGACTCGTGACTTCCACTTAGGTTTAGGCAGTATCTGTAGTCTCTGTCGTTTTTCGGAGTTTGTCAGCCTTGGAACTGTCCCCTCGCCTCCCTGCTGAACGTTGTCGTACGAGATTGCTGGCATCAGAGTGTCTGCTTTCTTTGTGCCTCTGACGGTGGCCAGCACCAGCATTCGGAGTAGAGAGCACCTTCCCACTTTCTATCAGTCCGCCCCTCTTGCATATTCCTGGATCTGTCGAAGCCAAGGAAGTAGGTCGGAAAGGTGTCAGCGATGAATGGACTCAGCCGAACACAAGGCAGAGCAAAAGCCGCCATTTCAAGAGTGTTGTAATCCTGATTTGCCGGGCAGACGAGTAAGCAAACCCCGTGCCGATCCTGTTCCTACTTTTCTATCTGCAGAGGAGAGCACGTCGGCATTTGGCGTCAAGTTGCGGGAACAGGTGGAGGAGCGGCTCGAGTTCTATGACAAGGGCATCGCGCCCCGTAAGAACATTGACGTCATGCACGCCGTCATCAAGGAGCTGCACACGGCTAACGGGGACGCCGCTGAAGCAGGTGCGCGCTTTACTCTCCGTTCGTGCTTTCTTTCCTCTTTTCAGAACGATTGTTGTTGCCCGGTGGCACTCAAATGGCTCCACTGGTACGAGTTATGGAAATGACTGCTGGATTGGCCACGTCAGTTCTGGAGGCTCGGTCTTAGCTGTTGTTGCGTTTTGACTCTTGTTGATCTGGCTGGTCGCGAAACTTGAATTCTCGTTGGAGTTGGTAGGCTCTTTTGTCGTCCTTCGAAAGTGCTGCGTGAAAGGTGTGTGACAAAAGACTACTTGAGTTTGGTGTGTTCAGATACACGGTTTGGTGCGTGCGCTCTCATTGGACCAGTCCACTTCGGTGGTGCCGGGTTTTATCGGCCGTTCTAGTCGTCTGGCCTGTCAGTGTGAAACAAGACGGGGGGTTTTACGCTGTGTCCGCAAGCTTATGGTCATCTGCGATTGGGTTGCTTTGGATGAAATTGGATGGGATGCCATGCATACGCTGCTTGGAGCCGTCTGAGCTGGTCGAAGGAAGAGTCAAGAGCGGCTTTCATGTGCTGTTCTGGAGCACCGTAACCGCAACTAGTGCATTATCTGACGCTCCTGCGGTTGGTCTGCGGTTGGCAATCTTCACGCTCACAGACCGGCACGGTTCAAGGATGTTCGTATCATCTTCTCTGTTGATCGACTGGTTCGCTCCTCTCTGGTTACATGATACCTATGCTGCCCAATGATGAGTTATTTCCTTAACCACACTGACACCACCGGGAGTGGCTGCGGGGGCGTCTCCTGTCGAGGACCATCCCTCTAAAGACGTCGGCCGACTATTGTTGACGGCCGGGGTTTGTAGAGGGTTTGGTCCGAAAGCGGGAGGCAAGCCCGCGGTCCCCTTTTGCTAGTTGAGCAAAGGCCCGGATGTGGGGACACAGGTCTTCCTGAGGGCAGCGTTTTCTGCAAGTGGAACTGATTTCTGTTTGTGGTTGTCTCTCTCAGCATTGATTTGGGACTGGTGTTGGCCAGTCCCCTTCTGGGTTTTACGATTCTTTTGTAGAAAGAACGCTTGCTCGCATGTTTGGTTGCGGTCAATACTTGCTGAGTTCGACTCGGTGTTCCGTTACAAAATATTTTGCAAGGAGCCTGACAGCTTACGGCAGAGCCATCCGGGCCTTTTCCGTCAAACTGTGCTCGATTCGCCGGTTGTAGATTGTTGGTCTTGCGCTCTGCGCCAAAAAGAAGTCAAAAGCAAACAACTTTCGTACTTCCCTACAAAGAGCAAGTTGGAAAGGTCAATGAGGCAGTCGCCCAAGAAAACCAAAGTGCTTACTGCGCTTGTCTCCGTGCGTTTGCTGCAGGCACCTCGGAGAAGAAAAAGAAGAAGAAGAAGAAGGGGGTGGCGGTAGAGGAAACGGCGACGCCGGCAGAGGAGCCGGAGCAAGCTGCAGCGGACGCCGACGGGGAGAAGAAGAAAAAGAAGAAGAGGGAAGCAGGTGAGAGCACTATCGGCGCTCGTCTGTTGAAGGGTCGACGGGGTACAAGTTGTGTCATCGTTCTGGGGAGACTTTGTCTCTGTCGTGTTCAGGGATGGTTTCGCTAAAGTTGGAAAAGTGTTTGTTCTCTCGTTTCCTTAGTACAATCTACAAGTCCCCGACTTGCATGGTCAGAATCAGTCTGCGACCTGGGCGTCACCGGTGGACTCGATTTCTGCTCAACTACTTCGAAGTGTCTCTAAGCATGATGAGATTGAAGACGCAGTGTTGGTTCTACGGAGTCTGAGCTCAATCTCTATGTATCTCCGTTATACCAAGAACTTCAACCGTTCATCGTCATTGTTGATCTTGTGATGCATCTTTTGTTGACTTCTGATGAGTGGCGCTGTGTCGAGACTCAATCAGAGACTTTTGGAGACTGCTTTCTTGCGGGACGAAGCAGGACCGGTCAAGTAAGCTCGACTAGTTTCTTGTGAAAAGAAGCCGTACGAATAAAGAAACCTCCGCAAACAAGAAGACTTAATAGCGTGTCGTAATCTCCTTTGCAGCTGCGGAGGAGGAGGTTGTATTCGACGAGCCGTCGACCAAGAAAAAGAAGAAGAAAGCTGCGGCGGAGGATGGGGGCGCGCAACCCGCAGAGGAGCCGCCAAAGAAAAAGAAAAAGAAGTCCAAGGAAGACCAATAGGAGCAGGTCCTAATGCTTGTTCAGAATCCTCATTCTTTGTATTGACCTCGTGCTCCTTGGAGATTGTTATCTATCAAGCAAACATGCATCCGATATCCAGTGATTGCCACTTTCTGAATACCTTGAAAGTAAGCGTCTGGCTGCAGATGTCGGTCATGTTCTGGATCTGATTGAGGGGAAAGCGAGCGCAATCTGACCGGAGCACAAGAATCCGGAAAACGACAAGCTGGCCCAGATTCGTTCGTTTCTTGTGTCTTTATAATGCGCCTGCGAGCGTAATGCGATGGTATTTTGGCGTCTGGAGGCTGTCGAGGGCTGTTGACTGGTTCCTGCCAGCATATTGCATCAATGGGTTCGTTTCTTGCCCGCATGAAAAACCTAGAGGAGCAGATTGATTGATTGTTTTCGTAAACTTAGATCGACAGCATGCTTCATTAAGGTATGCGATGTTGGTTTCATGCTCGCGAGCCTGTAGGTTTTTCCATGCGCCTTCAATATTCAATTGACGGCTCTGCTCTCAGGCTAGTCTATCATGTGTGTATGTCCGCTGCTGGTTTTCATTTCGATATGCGCGGGCTGACTCGAAACAGTTTGCAGCCGTCTCTGATGCTTTCGACCTGACGTAGTTGGTAAAATAGGAACAAGCTTGAAGGTTCGAGCTGGGTTTGTTAGAGTCGTTCGATTATGATCTTTAACGATTATTGAGGCCTTCGCGCCTCACTGAGCTCAAGCGTCACGTTGTGGTCGAGATTACAATCTGTGTTTGGAGTCGCTGCCAAATCACACGTCGACTGAATGAGTGCCTGGTTTTCACAAGTCTGCTTCCAGAACTCCTTAAATGCACTTCTTTTCGAGTCTAGTCGTTGCTTGTCATGCGCGGCGGCAATCTGTGCCGATTCAAAAGGGCGAGGATGAGTCATCCGATCAGTGGGAACGCGAAAGTGCCCAAGCAGATCGATGACGATTGGTGAAGCCCATTAAGCCCATTCATATGATAAACCCGGTGATGCTTATCTGACGGTGCTTGCTTTTTCCTTTGCAATCCTTCCTCGCACATGGAGCAGCTGAATCTTGTCGGTGATCCGATCGGAGTAATTGGGTCACATTGTTTTCTTCCAAAAGCCTGTCACCAATGAATGAATGTGCTGAACGCGGTTGTTTCCGGGGCCAGCTTGTCGTTGTATAGTAAAAGTTCTCCCTCGAATTTGACCTGCATCACTTTTGCCGGCCTCTGCGCAATCGACCAATCAATGTGCATTCAGTAATTAATTGCGCTAGAGCATGTCTATGTTTGTTTGCTGTGTAATGAACCGCCGTGCATGCGCCAGTGCAGCCCGCAATCCTGACTGGTCGTGTCGAGAAGGCGATTTTGCAAAGGGTTTGACCATGTAATCCTTGTGTTGCAACGTGAAGTTCGTACCCTACGGGCCATTCAAGTTGCTTTAAAGGCTTCTGCGGTAAAGTTGCTATAGTTTTTCTACTGGAGCCAAGCATGTCTCTTGAGTGGTTCCATATTGTGTGACGAAA